>OX451211.1:1435128-1860279 GCA_949628255.1 Macrophya alboannulata | reverse complement strand
TTATTATTAATATTATTATTATTATTATTATTATTATTGAATTTACTTAATAATTTGTTGTGTTTTTTTTCCTCAATCATGTTTCATATTATTAATATTATTATTATTATTAATATTATCATTATTATTATTATTATTAATATTATCATTATTATTATTATTATTAATATTATCATTATTATTATCATTATTATTATTATTATTATTATTATTATTATTATTATTATTATTATTATTATTATTATCATTATTATATAATTCCTAATACCCGTAGTGCGGCCACAGCTACTATATAATATAATATAATATAATATAATATATAATGGACGAATCAATAGTAGAAAATGGTTTTTTTGTCATTTTATGTATACTAGTCATACACTTATAAAACTAGGTTTGTATGGTGAAACGTATATGTATATTTAAATAAAATTATAGATCAAATGATCAAATCAAGTTTTCTTACGTCGGTATATATCACAATTATTTTCTGCAATTTATATATACATACAAACTCTTGACTTTTAATTATATATCCCTATATATATATATTATGCACGGAAATTCGACCATATATTATAGACATTGATGTGGGTAATTTATTCGAAGTGGGCGTTGCGTGTTCATCATTGAGCACGTCACTCCCGTCTCCGTATCTTCATCCGTCGAAGAGTTATCAATTCTTTTGAAATCGATTTTTCATATCATTTATACAGACATCGTGAGGACTTTGCCGTTCGATTTCTAGCACGTGTATAGAAGCATACCTATCGATATTGGTACTCTTTTTGAAGCGCGTGAAACGTGCTTTACATTCATCGTAATGCCGATTCCACATCTCTCGTCGTTCAAGAGTTATCGCGACTGTTGAAACGATCTTTACCATATCATTTCGAACATCTTGAGAACTTGCTATTAGATTTCTGGCGTCTTTATTCGCGCAAATTCATCGATATAGGGGTACTCTATTTGAAGGGCGTGAAACGTACTTTTTTTTGAGCACACGGTCATCTCCTGATTGTTATTGGTTCAGGAGTTATCGGCTGTAGAAACGACTGCACCGATTATTTAGCTGATCTCACGATCGTTGTGATCAACTTTAAACACACAATCCTTTCGTAATATAGCTTTCGTTTCTTTTCTTTTCTCTTCTTTTTCTTATTATACCTTGTATATCCGTAACTGTAATAATTAACAAACCGTACCGATAATAGCGACAGACCGTGACAGTTATAAAGAAGTTAAAAACTTTCGACAGATTAATTCAATTCGGATGAATTGGCGTAAAAGAAACGAAGAGAAAAAAGAAGAACTTTTTTATTATATCATTGATTACGTGTTTCGGAACAGAGTTAGTACATATAATCTGTATATATCGCTTATATAGACTCAGAATTTATTTTAGAAAAAATTTGAATTTGAAAAAAAAATTTTTTCGGTCCAATTGGATGAGGATTACGATCGTCAGTGCAAACTGTGACAATTCAAGGTAAGTATATAATATTGGAATCAAATTTACTCAAATTCCCAGAGGAGTTACACACAGTCGACGAGGGGCCGATGATACCGCGCGAAACTTGATATTCGCTGTATAAAAGTTCAGGAATAGTGTGACGACCTCCAAGTCAGCGACTTTATTCTCTCCCTCCCTCTCTCTCTCTCTCTCTCTCTCTCTCTCTCTCTCTCTCTCTCTCTCTCTCTCTCTCTCTCTCTCACTCTCTTTCATTCTTATACGTATATAGTTACTTCTTCGGTGTCTCTTATTGAAGATAATCTCGCGTGAGAGTCAAATACAGACAGACGGACAGACAGACACAGTCAACTTACTTTAGTCGTCTACCCACTTCTCGAACCAGACGACGACTTATTCGACACTTATTACACGTGTGGCTCTCGTATATATGGGTATTATATCGCTTATCATTTACCACCTCGCACTAAACCGCGAGTAGGTATATAGAGGATATTCGATTTCAGCAGCTCTTTACTTTATATATATATTATACTTATATATATACACGCGCGTTTGATGCTACTGCAAATTTTTATCTCATCAAGGACATTATTCCTCACTTTATAATATTATACAGCCACGTGTGTATCCCCTGTATCTTCGAACAAGAAAAAGAAAAACGGAAAAAATAAAGAAAATAGTCGGACAAAAATCGAGAGTCCAAAATTATTATTTTTTTTTTTTTTTGTCATTTTCGAGTAGAAGTAATAATTTTTCGTATAATTTTTGTAGGCACACGGACACGTCTAATTATTGTCGAAATATTTTCTAGACGGGTTACAGATCGGTATTCTCGTTCCGATCATGATCGCAGATGTCCATATAAAAAAATAATAAAAAGTGGAAAATTTTTTCCACCAAAAGCATTATAGTTCGTGGCGAAAATTAATCGTGACAAAAAGCTGCAGGGTTCAGAGAAACACGTCGCAATAGTTGGTCCTATAGTCCGAAAATTTGCCTCGAGCCACCCTTACCTATGAAGAATAAAGGTATGCAATATATAGTAATAAATGCACTGTGATACAGATATTAGTATACTCATACCTCTTGTAGAATATTTTCCTATTTTTCTCTGCGAATAAAATTATTTATTGGCATTGTCAGTGCCTACGGTATGCGTTATCATCATCTGCTATCGTTTATATAAATTTACCGTGTACATGATCAATAATATAGGTACAGGAATTTGTGCTATCGCGATAATTGAAGAAAAGAAAAGAAATGATCAAAAGCCCACTCGCATATAGTTCGTCCCGAATTATAAATCGCGAATGACGATGATCTGTGAAAGTAAATCATTAACAAACTCGACGATTTTGCTTTATTCGATGATTATAACGGATCGGAGATCGGTTTGTATCTATATAATACCCATATAAACGTGACACATATCGTATCAAGCTCTGAATATTATCTCGGTCGTAATAATACACGTACAGGGTGTCCCAGAACTAAATCTCCAGAATTGACTAAATGTCCAAAATGAAAGGCGTCCTAGAGGAGGTCGAACCGAGTAAATTTTCCCGAAGAACATGGGGTCTGCGAAGTCTCGTTCGCGAGATATCGACGGTCAAAAAGAATTTCTGTATATGTATGTACAGGGTGTTCCAGAACTAAATGTCCAAAATTGACTAAATGTCCAAAATGAAAGGCGTCCTAGAGGAGGTCGAACCGAGTAAATTTTCCCGAAGAACATGGGGTCTGCGAAGTCTCGTTCGCGAGATATCGACGGTTAAAAAAGTATCGCTTTGCGCCGCGTCGCCACGAAAGGCGCAAAGCGATACTTTTTTAACCGTCGATATCTCGCGAACGAGACTTCGCAGACCCCATGTTCTTCGGGAAAATTTACTCGGTTCGACCTCCTCTTGGACACCTTTCATTTTGGACATTTAGTCCATTTTGGAGATTTAGTTCTTGGACACCCTGTGTATATAATATCTTTGGGATAATTGTCGTTACATTTACGCAATAGCTTCTTAACTTAATGATGCTGAAACCCTCCTCGAAGTGGGTAAATAAATCAAGAATGAATACCGCGGTATTAGCCATGACCTGGAAATTGACGGTTGTACAATTTTCCGTATCTTAAACCAGCTGCACATGTAGGCTGTAAAACGGTTGTTATTTATGCTACGCGATTAAATCCTGCAGCGATCAACACCTCGGATCATGGTATATAGATTTTCGAAATAACCAGATTATACCTATGACACTCGGGTTAATTACACGATTATGACAAAATAACTGATCGACATTTGTAGTTCACTGTTTCACACAATTATGAAATTTTTTTTCTTTTTTGCGATAAGAGTGTGCGTCTGGTTCGATGACTGATCAAGGTGTGAATCCCGATCTGGGATTTACCCCTGAAGAATAATTTCGTCTAGTCTTCTTGTTTCTTTTCTTCTTCTTCTTCCTATTGTTTAGAAATGTCGGTTTCTTAATATTCAAAGTGCAATTGTATGACTTGAATTTAAACGAGTCTATAATATAATAGTCTCTTGTCTTTGTCTTTCGTCTTTTTTTTTTCTTTTTTTTTTTAACAAGGACTTGGAGGTTCGTTTTTGTACACAGATATCGTCGATAGACGGAAATACGTACCGTACTTATTTTTTCATTCTTTTTTTTTTTTGTTTTTAGAATTACTTAACCTGGTCACGTGACTGTCGTAAATCTGAGAAACGTGGGTGACGTAGTTGTATATTATATATATATATATATATAAAATAAGAATGATGATGTATCTACACGTAAGTATATATATATACGTATATCTACCTATACACACGTAAGGGAAACTTTTCTACTTCCGTAATTAATAATAATTACTGATAAAAGAGCTCAAATGGGTTTAGCCACGAGCTTCTACTGTTACTACATAAGTATAATAACAGGTATGTGTGCGTTACGTGCAGTAAAGTTCGTTTTAAAATTATCTTATCTAAACTAGAGAGTTTAATTTCAAATTATGTACGTGATCTATATTGAATTGTACTAACATGTCGGTCAAAAAATAAAGAAATAAATCGAAATAAAATTATAGGTATAAGTCGATTCATTTCTTTTAATCATCATCATGGAATACAACGAAATATCTTGATCTCCAATCCTGGTTTAATTTAGTACGCAATATATCTTCTATACGATCAACAATCACGTACGTATTTATCATCCTCGTGCCAATTACATTTACCCTATATAATACTGTTAGCAATTATATTCTTCACACACATTATAACACAAACAATATCGATTCGATAAAATTTGTTGGGATAGGTATTATTCAGATCGTGATTCGATATAGATCAATTCATGAGAAAACTGTTCGAATATACGGTATGTATAATACAATCAAGAAAATAAGGAAGAATCTCTGCTGTAATTTGATAAATTATATTCATTATTCGTACATCTGTTTAATTGAACGAAGATATTAGAATTGGATTATATTTTTTGTCCTACTAGCACCGAAATTATGCTATTACGTGCATCTAAACTGGGCGTAAAGTGGCTATTTTACGCTCTAGTGTAGTAAAGTGAGCTCTAAGGTCGAAAAGTAGCACTTTACCGCACTAGAGCGGAAAGTAAAACTACTTGACGCTCGTTTTTGGATGGACTAAAAAGAAAAATTACGCTGCAGGTATTGGACGCGTGCATCACGGGCGAAAAGGCGATTCTTGGGTCGCAACTTGGTCACAGTCGTCAGTAAAATCGCCTACTTTCCGCCCTTGACATACAATATACTATTTTTTATAAAAATGAATGATTTCGAAGATAAAATAATTTTTTATTAGAAGATTGAAGAAAAAAAAAAAAAAAATGACTACCATGCAGACGCTGTTTTGCAAATTGGACAAACCAATTTCGTAACGATGATTGAAATTCCATTCGCGAAATAGCAAGTTGCGGCATAAATATATACGTATATACCTAGGGGGGATTCACCACCAGACAGTAAATAACAATATCGGTTGCAATATAATTGTTTATTGGCTACGATGATACTCAGAAAATCAGGATAAATGGGTAAGGAAACAATAAATGAATAAATAAAAAAATAATTAGTAAATTTTCTGATAATTTCTGATTGGAAATAAAAAAAACGTAGAAAATGATGAAAAAAAAAAAATAAAAATTTCAAATCCATCAAAGTCAGTATCAATTTTACGTAACATACAATAACGATCGAGGATAAATAAATCATTCTATCGATTATTCCCCTATTTTACTTGACTAATATATAATTACACAACAGTGAAGTATATATACAATCACTGATCGGACATATTTATACATAGACTCGTCTCGTAAGTCACGTAGGTACTATATAGTCCGATTGAAGTATCAAAATCAAAATATTATCCTCCAAAGGTATATATTGACTTGCCTTGATACCCAGCTGTTCTAATTGTAACCAAGGAAAAATTTCAGTCTGTGTACGCGATTAATTCGTAACGATGTGTATAAGTCGACGGGTTTAAAAATTATATCGCTGTAATTAATCATTCCGCCATGAATTCCGAAGAGTAAAATTATTAATTTTTATTTTTAATTTTTTTGCTTCCACAGCGACGAAACTCTGAGTCTGAAATTATTTTTGTATAAAACTGAGCTCGATCGAAACGAAAAACAAAAATAATAAAATTAACAAAAATCGGTTGAAATCGTTATTATAAAAATTCTTAAACAATGAACGAGCCGAATGAAATAATTTTATCTTAAATCAGTGTAAACTTTTCGGTATATATAATTATTAGTCGCAGATATAGATCATGTGTAACGATCGTCAATTCTAAAGATAGTACGAAAGAGTCAGTCGATCGCGGTGATTATTATGATGATTGAGTGCATGATTTGAAGAAAACAATTATTCGCGATATGCGTAATAATGTACGATACCTTACAACCGGAGATATGGAATGCAACAGTGATTGACGAAGATATAAAGAGAACAGAGAAGATAAAGAATTGATAAACCAAAAAAAGAGAAAAGAAAGAAAAAGAAACGAATCAGACGAGAAAAAAAAATATATATATACATATATACATATTTTTATACAGGGCTTATCACCTTATTCCAAAACTTTTGAAGAAAAAAATTAAGGTCTTCGCTTCTCAACCAATTAATAATTTATAAATTATATCCCAGTGCGATTCTATATAAAAAGAGAAAAAAATCTTGTAAGTATCAAAAATATTCAAGAATTTCAAAGAAAAAAAAATTATTGCATTTTCAAAATCGTCGACTCACTTTACCGAGGATTTACTATATTTTTATTAATTAATAATTGCACATGGACGTTGATGCAACACCTTATTCTTTCTCTTCTTCTTCTTCTTCTTCTTCTTCTTCTTCTTCTTCTACTTCTACTTCGTATATTCTTCGCCGTATCATCTCGCAGTAAGTTACAACTAAAGCAAAATCATGTAATTGATCGTATATACATAGGTGAATAGATGGGTAATTTTCATCGCGATGTATAAATTACATTACATTATACCATAAGTGCGGACAATCGTAACGTTTGTTCTAAACCAACGATTATGAAGTTGTCGGACAATGAAATTACAAATGTATATGGTTTTCGCTCAAGGCCATAAGGAAATATGTCCGTCAGTCTAATAACAATATTATAGTACCCATGAATTTATATTTCCGTGCAATGATGACGAAATTCATTCCGCATTCTGTGCTGCACAGATACCTACGTGTGAATAGACCGAGGAATCCCCGGATTCGTTTATCGTCCAAATACATTTTTATGCATCATACAATCATCGGATTTTATTATAGCTCGTATACTAATCATCATCTAATTAATTACTACCCATAAATATTCAAAATTCTAGATATAACTTTGCAGGGTAGTAGTAGTAGTAGTAGTTTTTTTCTTTCTTTGATTTTTGCTTTCCGATCTTCTCGATGAAGATAAACAAATCGACGAGTTATAACATATTATATATATAGATTTATTTTTGAAAAATAATAGAAATATGGAATATGAGGAAATGATAGCAGGGTAGCAATAATTCTTGATAAATATACAGGGTGAGTCACGAGAAACTCCGAGAATGGGAGGAGCTTGCTCGATGAATTAGGCCCTGCAGCTCAATACTCCGTGCTCGTAATTTAAATTTTCAAACGGCATTCTTTAGCTTATGAAATCTACTACAACTTTTGTCTCTTGTTAATTTCTGTGAGATGATTTTTCATCGAGCTGCAGGGCTTAATTCATCGGCCAAGCTCCTCCCATTCTCGGAGTTTCTCGTGACTCACTCTGTATACAGGGTATATATCTATAAATTTTTTTTTCATTTAGATTTATATCTATCTATTTTCAACTATCGTTATAATCCAGCACTTGTCTTCAACTGTATAGCAATACATCTCTGATCACGTATATTTAAAGTGTGGAAATAAAAGTAGCGTTATCGAATTAAGTATCGATGACGCGATTGAGAAAATTTACAATATAGCTTAACATATTTTTTTATTTTTTAACCTTCTGTATAAAAGTTCTGTACAGGATAGGTATAGCGGTGTATATAGATATCCGTTACGTGGTAGGAATCATTCAACGATTTCTACGATATATATATTACAAGGCTTTTTAGAATTTTTTTCCATTTACTTATTTATTCATTTTTCTTTTCTTATCTATATGGGAAATTACAACACATAAGAATGTGTATATATAACCATAACGCGGGTGTGTGGTTTTGACGTGAATAACATCTAATCATTATCAAATATGGGTTGGCCACGTTTTTGATGGATGATCAGAAAACGAGTAAAAAAATAAGTTTTCAGATAAGAAGAGCAAAAAATTTGAAAAAATTTGAAAAAAAAAAAAAAATCCGAGAAGGCGAAAAAAAAAAAAAAGGTGTGTGTTTCCCCTCCAGAACCAGCTGTGTCCACGTGCCGAGCGTCGAGTGACGTTGGAAAAAAAAATCTTGAATTATAGTAACCTGCGGAGTGCGGTCTGCGGTCTGACGTGACTCAGTCAAGTCAAGTCAGACGTCTGTATAGGTACTTGCTGTAGTTCCGAGTTATCAGAGAAACGTCGTCGTTCGCGGTGAACAGTATATACCTATTTAACACACAACTGTTTCAAATGAATTATTAAATCGATCTAAAGAGTAAGAAAAAAAAAAAAAAATTCGTATGTATGTAAAATCTAGCTAATTCATTGATTCGTTTAAATTGGTCTGTATAAATTCAGTTAATTTCGAATCGACTCGAGTCAGTGCGGTATAGAAATAAAAAAAAAAAACTCCAAAAAACACCGAAGAAAAAACAAAAAAACAAAAAAAAAAAATCGGCACGAAGATCTAAGGGAAAGAAAAGACCATTTTTTTTTACAATCAAATAAAACACGCTGGCTCTAATTTATTCCAACGAATTCTCACCGTAAGTAGTTAACAAGGAAAAAAGAAAGTATGAAAAAAAGAGAGAAAGAGAGATTTTTCCTTAATTTTTTTTTTTTTTTTTTTTTTTACACACACCGATTAGGCAGTGGAATTATATCGGACCGAATGTAGAGAACTTGCTCAAGCTCGTATAATATTTTGTTTGTCAAATCACCGGTCGAGAGATCGTCCGCGGTAAACAAAACTGTCCAAAAACGGGGGAAAAAAAAAATCTGACCTTAAAAAATATCGTAAAGTCCGAGACCGTGCCCCGCGCTTATATGGCAAACATCGAATAAGAAATAAGAATATATAGAAGAATTTTTTTTATTATCGGTAATAAAAAATGGCTAAAACTCTTATACCGACGTATATTATTTGGGATTGAACTGTACTTTTCTTTTTTTCTTTTTCTTTTCTTTCTTTCTTTCTTTTTAAGAAGTTCTCTACGATCGATTATAGCGTATACCGATCAGATTCGAAATTATCATACAATCAAAGAAAAAACAATACATATACTTTTTTTTTTTTTACAAATAGATTTTGGTGGAAGAACGATTTTTGCCGATTTTTCGAATCGCCGAAAATCTCAAATAAATTACAACACTCTATTCGGCTGGTTGGATTAAGATACTCTACTCACGATTCACTGCAATATAAAATCCGGTGAGTGTATAATATATCAAATATTTTCTTAAAAAATTATAACGCCGATCAAAGACGATAGAAAATCGGATGAAACTTAACCCCAGAGTGAGGGATTTCTGTATAAATAATACAGACTTGGCAAAATAGCGAGACATAGCTCGACACTCGATACTCGATGATATATATTTACTCTATTTTTCAGAAAATATGTCTAGTCAATAGAATAAAAAAAAGTCATATGAAACAGCCGATCGTATTTCATGAAGAGAGAGAGAGAAAGAAAAAATTTATTATCCGAAAAAATGATGAGGTAAAAACGCGGTAGACGCATCCTCTCTTTCTCAACGTGTTATAACTACCGATGTGTCCTCCGTGTGACCGGTCAATCGATATTCCGTAAGGAATAACAATAAACGAACAGACAAACAAACAAGCTGTGATCGAGTGTCAAAACTCATTGCCGATCGTCAATTTATTTCGAGGTGAAACGTGGGTTTCATTATCAATCGGAATTTCCGCGATAATTTATGTCATTGTCGCGATATTATTTTTTCCCCCAAATATTTTGTTAATCCGTGAAGGTTTGACGTCCTTTTGATCGATCGGAGCCTGCAGTACGTTCCTTTCTTCGAAAAGTTCGTCCCTTATCGCAATTTTGTACGTCAGATAAATTTATTTTATTTTTTATTTCTCACAGATATGGTAGCCTTCCCGGATCACGAAACGGAACCAAAACTGTTGAGTGTTACAGGCCTTCCAGAGCCAAGCCCAGTATTATACAACGTGAACCTGGCTGACAGGAGAGAAGGACCAAAACCTGAACTTCAAAACCGCATTGACAATATGAACAACAACGAATCGTTCACCGTTAACGACGACACTGAAATTCTCGCCTACGACGTCCACCGATTCCGTCATATAGGAGACGATATCGAAGGCTCGAACCTCTCCACGGGCCATGATGTCCAAGCAGGTCAGTCCGGCGACGATTTCCTGCACCGATCAGACACTATTTTCTTTTTTTTCTTTCTTCTAACACCAGATTTTCATTAAATTTCTTTCACAGCGCCCACCGAACTTTACGCTGACAAAAATGGCCTCACCCCACCAAGTCCTGGAGGTGATTCGCTCTCGAGTGGAAGATCGCTGGTAACTATTGCAACGATCACAAACTCTGACCCGTATCCTGAATATCCAATCGGTTCTCCTGATCCTGGGATGGATGATAAGAAACTGGTTAAGGTGGAAAGATGGTACACCACAACGTTGCAGATATCCGTGCCATTTTTCATAGCTGGAATCGGTACGATCGGCGCCGGTTTGATGCTGTCCAATGTACAGGTGAGGATATTTCATCTGTGAGATTATATCGGGAACTCGTGTTGCGAATATGGTGGTGGGAGTACGGTGAAGTACCGTGAAACGATATAGGTGAATAAAAGTTGTTTCACGATACAATAAAACTTCGGTATAAAGAAATCCGCCATTTTGTATTGGATTAATGGACTACTCCGTGGCAAAGTCAAGTGGGTCCTGGACTGCTTTAACGCCCCATTTCGAACGAGATGTCCCCACATCACGTTCCCCCGATATATATAGAAGAACAAAAGTAATAACTATACGCGGTGAATCAGTAGGTATTATAGTCGTAGAATAGATTCTCAGTCTGACATTCAAGCCCGTAGAAGTTACACACACGTACACAATCATCCATCTATCTATCCATACGTATAAAAGAAGTATAATAATATTACATCTGGAATCACTTTGATTTTATTGCCATCGAGTTTAGTGGTCACCGCAGCCGATCATTAAATCGTTTTGTAGCATCGAGTGTGCGAGCTAGCGAGCGATATCTAGGAGTCGAACCGTTTGAATGAATCGTTAAATCTTACTCTCTCTCTATACATTTTCCTTGTTACCATAAACACATTCCGTATATCTTTTACAAACCACATTTACCGATCGACACAGATGTGGCCGGTCTTCGTTGAAGTGAGCGAACTCTTCATCCTGGTACCAGCGCTTCTGGGTCTGAAAGGGAATCTGGACATGTGTCTGGCCTCGCGACTGAGCACCCAAGCAAACCTCGGGAACATGACGAGCTTCAGAGAAATAATGAAGATGGTGATCGGTAACGTCGTCCTGGTGCAAATTCAGGCCATAGTAGCCGCCGTGTTGGTATCAATATTCGCAGTTTCAGCTGCAGCCGTTATGCACGGAGGTTTTGCATGGAACAATGTTCTCCTGTTGACCTCTGCCAGTGTTTGTACAGCGACTAGTTCGTGCTTTGTCTTAGGTAAGTCGATTCGTTTATCATAGATGATATTCATTTCTTCAACTTCTCGCGTATAACGATCAGACGAATGAAAATACCTGGCGAATATTTGCCTGCACCGTTTCGTGTAACAACTGGCTAAATATTTTAATCGCCGATCGAAAAACCGTTTTAACGAGACTATCGTGCTGCATATCTGCCAATTGTTCAAATAACCGCGTCATGATTATCTCTCTCTCTCTTTCTCTTTCTTTCCATCGTACAACATGTATAATGTTTACAGACTTCGTACTGATAGCGGTGATCATGATATCACGTCGATGTAAAATGAACCCTGACAATCTTGCCACACCGTTAGCTGCGTCGATCGGTGACCTAGTGTCTATCAGTGTCCTTGCGATAATTGCATCCGCACTTTTCGACAGACGAAACGATCAGATATGGATACTATACGTGATAATGGCAGGTTACATTTGCCTTCTACCGATCTGGATATGCATAGTTCTCAAGAATAAGTACACAAAGAATGTTCTCAAGACTGGATGGACTCCGGTATTATCAGCACTGTTCATCAGCGGGTTAGTAACCGGACTTATCAGCATTATTCAAACTTCAGTATCTCATGCCGCAGGGTTATTCACACCGATGTTTACCTGGTTTCAGACTCGGTGGTCTGGTCCTGGATCAGGCAGTCGACGTTTTCAACGGATTCGTGATCTTTCAACCGATCATAAACGGGGTTGGTGGTAATCTGGTGTCGATACAATCTTCAAGAATGTCGACAATGCTCCATCAGACTTCACTGCTAGGAATCTTACCCCCACATTCAAAACTGCTCGTTTCTCCATGGGCAGCACTGATCAAAGGAGGTTCGTAGAGATCGGAATAGACTCGCAAAACTCACTGTCGTATCTCCGTACCGTGGTAACGATTATTTTCTAATTCACTCGGCGCGGGACTCTACCGAGTCTCTTCATTTCATGTGTTCACAGTACCCTATGCTAAGACAGCACGGATTCTTATCGCTATGTCGATACCTGGTCAACTCCTCTTCATATTTGCTGCTGACTATATACAGTGGGGATACTCAACCCTCCACGTTTACTTCGTACTCTCTTATTTAACCGTCGGTGTATTGCAGGTAGGTTATCTACAATATTCAATGTACATAATAACACTGTACGTTATGTTTTGCATCGCTGAAGATTTTATCTGACGGATTCATAAACGACGTCCATAAACGTAGCCAATAGTTTTCTGGTTTATTGTACATGGTAGTAGCTGGTATTATACGATTTGAGATAACGGTGATGATAATAATAATAATAATAATAATAATAATAACGAGAAGTGGAAGACGGAAAAGAAAAGAATAGAATAAATTAATTAACGCAAGACGATTGCCAGCTACTATATGTATAGGTATACCTAAGATCGTGATAAGACATTGTAAAATCTTATCTAATCCGCGTATATATATATATATATATATATATATATATATATATATATATATATATATATATATATATATATATATATATATATATATATATATATATATATATATATATATATATATATATATATATATATATATATATATATATATATATATATATATATATATATATATATATATATATATATATATATATATATATATATATATATATATATATATGTATATATATATACATATTATATACGAATTATGGTTTATTTCATTATACAAAGAAGATTTCTAGTTTATGATTTTACCGTAGACACAGAAACTATACGACGAATTGATATTTGATCAAATTTGTTGATTTTATTAACTTTTTTCGTTTTTTTCTTTCAGGTGATATTGCTCCTTTATACAGCTCACATAATCATCCACGCTATGTGGCGGTACAAAATCGATCCGGATAATTCAGCTATACCGTATTTAACCTCGTTAGGTGATCTTTCCGGCTCGTTATTGCTAGCTTCAGCATTTTGGCTGCTACAATCTGTCGGTCACGAGTATGGTGACTATAATTAGATCATCTAATTGAAAAATTGAAAATAAAAAAGAAATGAAAAGAGAAGAAAATCCATATATTTGAGGGGCAATGATATTAAAGAAAAAAAATTGTGAAAAAAATTTTTCTTCTTTTTTTTTCTTTTGACAAATTTTTAATTCGATCAACGAATGATTGAGAATCAGGTCCTTTATAATCGAGACTATATTTATATCGAAGTCTGCATGGATGATTTTAAAACTTCGACGAAAGAAGTTTTGCGGATATTATAGGCTGTATGTGTAAAAAACAACGACTGCGGGCTTATTATTATTATCATTATTATTTATGTTAGGGTCTTATTTTTTTTTTTTTTTTTTTTTCGTTTTTTCATCAGTATCAATTATATTTATTAATGAAGATACGGTGGTATTGTTTGTAATTAAATAATTATTTTAATCGCGTAATCAATGTAATTTATTTATATGTATCCCTACTATATAGTATATTATATCGATGATAATATAACGTATATATATATAGAAAATAATTTTTCATTCTTGTACATATACATATATATATATACATATTTATACATATATATACATTTGAGTCGTGAAATTTTATTTTCCTTTTTTTAATCGATGTATAGTTTAGAAAATCGTTTAGGATTTATCATTAATTATGCATATTCAATTTTATTTATTACACATATACATATATATATATATAAAATATTAGTCAATAATTATAGGTAACTCAATTTAGTTTAGAATAGCTGTATATAATTGTATTTTAAATTTTTATCGAATTCATGATTTTTAAACTATAGGTTTTAAATATGAGTAGGTGTTATTCTTTTTTTTTTTTTTTGGAAAATTAATTTCTGACAAATATCAAGTCGTCGAGATCACTATATATATATTTTCGATCTGTCAATTTTAATTATAAACTATATATAGAATCCCTGGGGGTCTGATGATTTTACAAAATTACAGGAAAAAATTTCTCAAATGAAACAAAAAATGAAAAAAAAAAAAAAAAACGAAAAAAAAATAAGTTATAGTAAGAATAGTAATTCAACGAAGTAGGAGGTATGGGTGATATATAAGATTCGACTGTTAGTTACTTAGTTATAGTTATATTATATTATTTTTTTTTTTTTTTGAAACAAACTCGATGAATTTATTACATATACTGCGGTATTGAGGAGAAAAAGAAGAAGAAAAAATATTTATATATATATGTGTATACATCTATGTATAAATTAATTATTTATTTATAAGAAATATAAATTAGTAATAAATTTTTTGATTGTTTTTTTTTTTTTTTTTTTCAATAAAATAAATTGATTTTATATCATTATACATATTGTAATATAATAACGTATAATACAACTTACTCACGCCACGCTGATGTTTCGTTTGTTGAACTATATATCTACCTAATATAATATCCTGATTGAATAAAATATTTCGATTATATATCGGTATACCTATATACGTTATACTCGTGTATTTGTTAATTTTGATTCCGTCAAACGAAAATAAATATAATTATTAATAACAATTGAATCATTTTTTTTTTTTTTTTTTTTTTTTACATTTAATTGCAATTCTCTCTCAATATTATATACACACATACATATATATATGAGTTACTCGAAAATTTCTGACAGTTTTTTTGTTAATTTTTATATCGACTGAAAAAAAATAAAAAAAAAAAAAAAAAAAAAAAACGAATAATATCATTTGACATAATTATGTTTTCGCAGATAATAATTTGTACAAACAAATATATATATATATACGTATATACATTAAATCTGTATAGTTTTCTCGCTGAATAAGGAACAAGTATGTATTTTTTATTTTTTTTTTTATTTTCTATAATTTATTCATTTATTTATTCTATTTAATTTATTTAGTTGCTTTAATTGTTCTTAATATTATGATTATTATTAATATTATTATTAATATTATTATTATTATTATTTAGTTGTTTTTTTTTTGTTTTTTTTTTTTGTTATTTCTCGTACGTGTGGTTTTTTTTTTTCTGTAAAAATATAACCTGCACTGTTTGAAATCAGTATAGTATAATTTTAATAATACTTATTCCAAAAATAAATAAATAATGCAAAATTTATACAATTTCTTATTTAACTGCTCGCAGTTAATTCTCGCAATTCTTGTACACAAAATATCATCTTTTGTTATATCTGGATAATTCATCATAATCATCATCATCATATTCATTACTATTATTATTATAATTATTATTATTATCATTATTACTATTATTATTATTATTAATATTATTTTTATTCTTTCCCTCGATATATGTATAGTACATCAATATCTATTCATTATTTTCAATTTCATCCGTATATCACCTCACAGTTATGTATATAGATAATAGTTCTTGTAATAGTTCTTTAGTTTTTTTTCATTCTTTTTCTTGGTCTTTCTCTTTGATGTTCTTCTTTTGCTTTTGTTTTCAATAATAATAATAATAATAATAATAATAATAATAATAATAATAATAATAATAATAATAATAATAATAATAATAATAATAATAATAATGATAAAAATAATATATTTATGTAATTTTCCTAAGTGCGATGATTTGACTATAAAATATACAGAGGAAAAATCATATATACATATATTATATTGTTAACATGGTATGCGTGCAGTCGATCAGACTCTGTTTATCGAACTTTATATATGCAAACAAATAAATCACAGCATTATTAATACACAGTATATAGGTATATGTATATATACATACATATATACATATTTTTTTCTCTCAATTTTCATTCATTTGTTTATTAATTAAATAATTCATTTTTTGTTCTTAATTCTTTCTTATCGGCTGCTTAATACTTCATCAATAGGTATTATAATTCATACATATATAGTATATTGTATACATATACATATATGTATATATATATAGGTATAACGTATCATATTCAATAAACAAATATGAATTTCCAACTGCAGCAGCGAGAGACACTCTTAATTACATAATAGCACCAATAACCGTATTGATTATACATGAATCATTATCCCTGTTATTATTATTATTAATATATCATTATCATAATTATTATGCAACTCAATAATAATAATAATAATAATAATAATAATAATAATAATAATAATAATAATAATAATAATAATAATAATAATAATAATAATAATAATAATAATAATAATAATAATAATAATAATAATAATAATGAGAATGAGAATAATAAGAATAATAGCAACAATAATAATAATAATAATAATTATTATTATTATTATCTAATATTTATAATATGTACAATTACAACAATGAGAGACAAAAACAAAACAGAAATAAAAATATAACTTTTTACTGAATTTTTTTTTTTTTTTTGTACACAGGCTTGCTTGATGCTTCTTTTTTTTCTGTCGTTCGAATGTGCAACAGCAGCATGCATACCTAAATCGTGCCAAATTATAATTGGAACTTACATTTATTATAGAACAATTGATAATTACTAATCATTTGAAATATTCTTGCGATTGCAGGCTATTGGCACTTTGATTAGCTTTACACGTATATATTATCAAGTATTTTGCAAGTGATAATAACGCCTATATTTTCTTACAATTATTACATCTATATATATATATATATATGGGGCTGTCCACGTCAGGACGACACGGCTCCAGACCTCAAAGTTTTCGATTTCATTTTTGATTTCATATGTTGTTGCTCTATGTCTGGAGAATCTGTCAAATTTTTTTTGAATTTTTTCAATGAACCCTTTCGGAGCTACGAATTTTTTCATCCTTAAAAAAAGGACCTTTTTTAAAATTCTGAAAAAATTCACAAAAATTCTGTCGATAATATAGAACAACCTCCCACTTCCACAAACGTGGGCAGAATTTTTCTTACATTTTTTTTTTCAATTTTTCTAAAACTTTATTCGAAAAAATGCTTCACCAATGACTTTTATCCTACCAAAAATCTTTCAAATTTACCCCACTCAGATTTTTTGGAGTTCTTGATCTTATATTGTGTTATGTTGGTAAGGAGGTGAGTAGGTGATTTTATGAAAGTCATTTATGAAGCATCTTATGAAATAAAATTTTTGAAAAATGAAAAAAAAAAATATAACAAAAATTCTGCCCACGTTTCTGAAAGTGGGAGGTTGTTCTACATTAGTAACAGAATTTTTGTGAATTTTTTCAGAATTTTAAAAAAGGTCCTTTTTTTAAGGATGAAAAAATTCATAGCTCCGAAAAGGTTGACTGAAAAAATTGAAAAAAAATTTGACAGCTTCTCCCGACATAGAGTAACAACATATGAAATCAAAAATGAAATCAAAAACTTTGAGGTCTGGAGCCGTGTCGTCCTGACGTGGACAGCCCCATATATATAATTGAAATTTAATTTATAGCCATATTTGCAGGATCGATATATGGTATATATACAGCTCAGCTGTATAATATATATATATACATATATTTATATATATAATAATGAATTAATATGTAAAAATACCTTTATACACATCAATTTGAATTTTTTGCTTATCAATAATATTATTTTACTTTAAAACTCTATTATTATTATTATTATTATTATTATTATTATTATTATTATTATTATTATTATTATTATTATTATTTTCTTTCCTTGCTTTTCAAATTCTCTATCAGCTCAATATAACTAATCAGGTATATATTTAATATTTCAAGCTTGGTGATGACCGCAATAAACGATAATCCAAGCTTCGTTATATATACCGATATTCTTCAAATAAATAAATAATCCTTCCGATTTTTCGGGAGAGAGTGGTCTTACAAATATCTGAAAATTTTTTATTAACCTTTTCCTTTTTTTTTCTTCCAATCAACTGCCAGTTTTAACTTTGATTTGTGTAGACAAATAATTCGGGATATATGTATATATATTATATAATGAACATAATAAAATATATATATATATATATATATATATATATATATATATATATATATATATATATATATATATATATATAATAATTAAATAATGGATAAATTCACATACGTATGTACAATACATATATACGTTATTATTTTATATACCTATATTGTTAATTATTCTTGCGTTATAAGGGCAAGTCAGAATCCTGATCACCGACGAGGTAAAGGAATTGAAAAGCAATGGCAAGCAGACTGATACCGAGAAGGTCGCCCATCGCTGTCAGATAAGGAATTGCAGAATTGTCTGGATCTATTTTCCGTTTCCACATCCAATGGATCATTATAAAAGCGATGTAAAGGAGAGCGGCAACTTGGAGCAACGCTGCGCACAGGTATACGAAAACGAATAACGGTGTCAACGAGGCGTTACCATCCTTCATGTAGTTTATCAAATATATAAATATTATATGACCCGGTATTACCATAGCCATCAATACTCTGGTCGTCCTGGCGTGGAGTCCTGGAAAAATAACGGGATTAATACATTCCGAATAAAATGAGGAAAAGGTCCGTTATTTCGAGAGAAAAAAAATTGTCAAAACCTTTTCCGAAGAAGTTTGCTATCGGCGTGATGAATATTATCGGATGCGTGTGACCGGGAGGTATTAGCAAGGTTCCCAGGTCCGCTTGCTTGTGTAGTGCGGTTGATATCCGGCTGGCTTGTACAGCGACCAAATTACCACCGACCCCGTTTATTACCGGTTGAAATACGGTCAGATTTTCAAAACGGGAGACCATGAACTCCAGGATCAGACCCCCGCAGCTACGAGAAGAGGAAATGTTTAGGATCGATGCGTTGTAATCGATGAAAAAATATTCCGATTCGAACAATTTTATCTACCTGCTGATTAGCATCGCTATCATAACCGGGGTCCACCCAGTGTACAATACGTCGTTGGTGTGTTCGTTCTTTTTTGCTATCCAGACCCATAACGGAGTCACCAATACGTAACAGGATATTATCAAGGGCGCGAGCCAGTCCTGTTTGTCTATAGCTTCGTAGAGGATCGTTGATATCCATGAGAGCAGAGCGAGGGATGTTATGTCTCCTAGACTGGCCGCTATTGGCGTAGCAACGTTGTCAGGGTTGATGTTACAATGACGTGAGAATACGATAACTCCAGCGGTTATCAGACCCAGTACAAATGACGCTAGTGACGCTGTAACCAGGCTGCTTGCGCATAGGAGATAAGCGTGGTCCAGGGATACTGTACCGTTACGAAAAGCACCCATCATTATCGCCACTACAGAACCCAGGAAACCTACCACGATCGCCTGACACTGAAGCGGAGAAAGAGACATGATCATTTTGCTGTTTTGCTGATGGATACGTGGAATCATTTTTAGAGATGTTATCGCGTTACTCAAATTTTTTTTTCGTTTTTTCGTAAAAATTATACGTTCAACCGAATATCAGACAAAGTTAGATCGTTTTAATGAGGGATCATATTATCGAGTAAATCAAACAACTTAACGCGTAGACAGTTATTTATCGAAGGCCAAGAACACGTCACAGGCAAGCGAACAGAACAAATATTGAAAATGAGATATGAACGTCGCTTAAAAAATTCTGCGAGCTTGTTATAATTTGTTCCAAAAAAGAGAATTTTTTTTCTCTTCTTCTCAGTCAAGTTACGTAAGGCGTACGTTACGATGCTCCTGATTTCGTAGAAATTTTTTCTTTCCAGATGAGGAATCGAATCGATAAACGCTCTCGCCATTCCTCACTCCCATACACCATCTCGTTTTCCAAACTAATTACCTGGATCAATACGAGGTTTCCAACTATCATAGACGATTGTGCCTTCGGCGTATCCATGTGACCCAGGTTCGCTTGAGTCGAGAGTCTCGACGCCAATGTCATCTCAAGGTTACCCTTGAGACCCAGAAGAGCTGGTACGAGGATCATGAGCTCGTTTACTCTTTCGAATACGACCCAATGCTGAAATAAAAATATACCAGCTCAGTGAACTCTTTCGGAAAGAAATTTCAGGGCAACCATCTAGCGGAAAAGTGTTCGCATACTTGAACCAGGTCGAGGACCAGACCGGCACCGACCATCCCCAAACCAGCGACCAAAAAGGGGATGAATACTTGAATCGTTATCGCTAGGTATGATTCAATCGGTTCGACAGAAACAGCACCGTATAGTTTAGTCTCGGCGACGATATCGGGCAGACGATTCCCGTCACCATCCTCGAGCATCGTCACCTCGACACATTCTTCTTCGGCAAGTGACAGGACCGACGTAGCACCAGCTCCAATGTTCGATACGGAGGCTGACCGCGAACGGCCACCCGTCGGCGTCATCCTGTACGAATGCCTTTTGTTGAATAATAACGGCTCCTTACATTGCCCACTGGAAAAATGAAAAGGAACCACAAGTTAATTACGTAGGTTTTTTATTTTCTTTAAATCAGTCGATAATTCAGACGCTCTCAGCCTCGCGAAATCCTCAAACTTTATCAGTCCCAGTCCCATTCGACGAAACAAGTTCAAATATTTGTTCCTGTACTCTATCAGCTCAGCTACCGTGTGTATCTATGTACCAGAGCAAATTCACTTTGGCAAGTCCTCGGGCGACTATCTTTTTAACCAACGAATTATTCCGATTCAAAGAGAGAGACTCTCCGAGTTGATTTCGAACGAATTTCGTGGGAACAAGTTTTTTGTAAAATTTGAATGATTTTATCGATCGCGGTGTGGATGTGTACACTGAGTTTACCACTGTCATCACTTCACGGGTTATTAAACCTTTAAAAAAAAAAAATGGAAAAAAAAAATCGTCATACTTTTCAAACCTCTTCACGTAAACCGTAGGCGAATAGTTTTGATGTTTTTCTGTCGGTTGCTGCTGCTGTACCGTAAGTGGTGGATGTACCTGACCGTCTATCATCTTACGAATGGTCCTAACTCCGGCACATGCTATCCAATATATACCAATTGTACTTTGACAATGAAGATAAGAACTTTCGAAGAAGGTGTACCGCCGTGGGTTCTCCTACCTTGTTGCCTCGGCGCCCAACTACCTACACCTTATTCTTATTACGCGAGTTATTTAAGACACAAATAAAACTAATTGCGTAATCAAGATCGCGCGGCACGGCGCCTCGACGGAACGGTTATAAATCTAACGAGATCTCTCATGTACCTATCTCTTGCTTTTAATGTTGAGATCGTATCATCTGTCACGTTGATTTTCCTCTGGACTTTTTTTTTTACAAAACGAAGGATTGGACAGGGCAACAGATTTTTCAGGGACGTGTAAGAATCCGTTCATTCCAACCGTACGAAGAAAAGCACACGTTTTGAGGAAAGAAAAAATCAAAATCCAGAAAAGAATAACGACGAGCTCTAGCAAAGCGTGAATGAAGTATGCAAAAACAATAATTGAATGGTAAGTTAAGAGCGGAGTGTAGTCGCGCGGAGTGCTGATGATCAAATTTATAAACAGGTTCAATCATACAATTGACACTAGAGTTTCTTATTACAAAATGGGGTTATCAGAGCAGACTGAATCTGGCCGGTCAAATTAGCCATGTGCTTTCGGCCCGGAGTGAGCCTCGTGAGTCCAGCTCACGTTGCTGGGTCACGATTCGTAAAATCGACAAAAGCCTGGTCCGGTCTTGATCATACCTTTTATTATTCGGTCCGTTTTACGGACTGGAATAACGCAGAGATGTTCCGATCGTTTGATATCCTCGGGGAACGACACTGCAGGGTCAATTATAAGTCCGAATTTAAGGCACCTACGGTCTCTGAACTGTTCCTCAGTCCATTTATTACTGTTAGGTGTAATCTGTTATTTTGTCCTTGGTTTCCAGCATGGATGGAGTTATCTGGAGGCCAAGAACAGGCCGTCTCGTCATGAGGTTACATCGCGACTGAAGTACGAAGACGACCCTTCGTTAGAACTCGTCTGTACCGAGTCTAGGCCAGACTGAACAAACACCCATAGAGAGCAGACGCGACTTTATTGATCCAATGTATACGATGTGAGTTACCTATACAGGGGACCAATTTTCGTCACGGTTTTCACGTCATTCGGCCAGGTCCGATCGACTCGCACGATGATACGGTGTACTGTGATTTATTTTAGAAAAATCAAATTTGGATCTCTGAGCATTTAAAAATCGACGCGAATTACGACGATCCTGTACGAGGAGCTGTACTCGCGATGTTAGTTTAATTTAGAGATCCAAATGAACGACACGAAATACGACAATTCGCCTAATTGTTGCGCAACATCCACATTGCTATTTATCTACTCTACTATAACTCCAGCGCCAGAACAAAACGATCCACTCAACTTACGTTTGCCGCTCGGTCAGAGAGCCACCGCGTATGTACACGTAGATAGTTTAAGGAAGATAAGTACTTGTACTAGTCTACCCTGCACTCATGCTTTCCGGACGACAATTTCAAGCCCTCAATGAATTCAGGACTAGGTCATATTTCTGAATAGTAACGTAACTGATCGTCGTTTCTTTTCTTTGATAGCCTCCTTATCGTACAAAGGGAATTTCCTTTTTTAGCCTCGATTTTACTCCCATGAAAGAAAAAAAAAAAAAAATCGCCTTATCGGTATCTCTTCGATATTCGATTTCGGACTACGAGCCCAAAGCGACTCACGTTCTTATCGAAGCCTAGAAGCTGCCGGGTTCGTTAGTCAATTTTGTAGACGCACTACTACATCATCTTCTCATACCTGTTTGAGTGTAAGGTCGTGACAAGGTCGAGGTGAAAAATTGTTCCATTTCGCGCAAAGACAGGTGACGAAATGTTTGTAATTTTTTTTTATTAAGGAAGTGATAACTCGTTGACTTGAAAGCGGGGAATTGGCTGGTCAATGTACTGCAGTTACACGATCATCAGATGAGCAAAAAGTCTAAATACGACTAGTATTGCTTAGGCTTAGGCCTGCAGAAGTTGTTAAGCGGTTAATTCGCACCGGAAGTGTTACTTTTGAACCTCTTGCCCATCTCTTAACAATGGAATCGTTTTAAAGTAAGGTTTTGGTAAGTGAGTGGTAAGGTCGTACGTGGGCGATGGTACAGATATACTGGCAAAACGAAACGGACTATAACATAGGACGTTCTCGAATTTCCAATATCGTAAAAATCGCTAGTAGGTAAGGAACTCCTCCGACCTTGATTAATATAAACTACGGCATGATGGGATGATTAACAAACTTGTATATACATATCCACTGTTTCTGGTATTCAAATCTCTAGTAATTTCATGGTTGTTTCAATTACGTAAAACGTGTTCACGTGGGCTTGTATATGTACGTACGTACGTACCTACACTTCGGAATTACACGATTACGTTCTAAATTTAAATATAAAACCACTGTCGACCGTTGACTGACTGTAAACTAGCCTCATGCACGGCGACATTTGTGGACCAAAATGACCGGCTCGATCCCGATTATACTTCCGAGTTGTATTCGAGAAACAATCATCTGAATCCACTAAGACCAGCAAAACTGAAGACTCGATTAATTCTGATATCAATTCTCTTCCGGTATATCTGTGGGCATAACTAGTCACATTTTCTAAGACTGCAAACCAGCTCCATGTCTCAATCTACTTAGGTGTATGTATCCCATTTGTCGAGTCTGGATCGACTGATGCATGGAGAGACAAACTGCTTCCAGCTGACAAGCTGACGGTTAAATGCAAGTGAAGATAATTTAAACCTAGAGCAATCCGTAACAGTCTTATCTAATTGACATTGCAACCATATTCATGGTCAACAGTTAGCCATTAACCTCCCAGAGCGCACGACAACCACAACTACGAGTACAACAGTTATATGTGACCGTATATAAACTGCAACGCGACACAATAAGTTATGGTACAAATTTTCAAACTTTATCGTTACGATATTTTTTGGGTTTTTTTTTTTTTGAATTATGGTTTATATTTTATTCGATTACCTGTGCAGATGCAACGGTTTCACTTGCAGCTCAGACATTTTGCAGTTTCTTTGATAACCGATCGATTTTCACAAACCACTTGAAAGAAGAAACAAAAAAGAAAAAAAGAAAAAATGACCACGAGTTAAGGCTAATTGAATAGTAAAACAAATTTTGGTCAGACCGACATATCGTCAACGACACGCCAATCAACGAATGCCGTACATTTCTTGCAGTATTTTCCATACTGGAAGCTGAAACCTGTTGCACCTACTCCCGATGATGATGATCATAATGATTAACGTCACGGACTAAACGAACAAACAATCTGCAGGTTCGCATTTTCAAACGTCTGTAATAATATTGGTACCATTTCGAACCATGGTCAGCATAATATGTTATCGTGATTAGCAATGAGGCATCGCGTTATTTCTGTAGATAGAAAAAATATAAGAATGTTTATTGATCGATATCAATGGTAGGAACTTTACAACTGTTTCACAACTGAACAGGCCGATGTGAAGATCCGCAATTTTTTGATTCTTTGTCTTATCCCTGAGCCGAACGTAATCGCGATAAGTCTTAAATCTGGATCCCTTAAAGCAGCGTGAGACCGAATTTTGCTATTTTTTTGAGGACCACTTTGAGTCTGGTTCGAACGCCAGTGAAATAAAAAGAAGTTGGTGACTGGAAATGACGAAAGGCAAGTTGTCTCTGATATTTATACTTTATATTCGATTATACTTACACCGATCGTTGGTCAGCTGCAGTGACACGTGTTCCTCACCTCAAAGTATAACTTCAATAGTTTCTTCTGATTGCGCATTTAGTAATCAATGATATACATATAGGTATGTGTATAGGTATATATGTACAGTACATATATCAAGTTATTCGACAATGAAATAAGATGGACAACATTTTATGAACATTCACCACTCATTTTACTTCACTATATAAGATGAACTGTTTTTTTCTTTCTTTTTCTCTCTTTTTTCTTCTTTTTCTTTTAGTTTTTATTAATTTATTTTTGATTCCATATTACGCTATCATTTCTTGAAAAGATACATCTCTGTTCTGATTATACCTTCCATATCAGCATTTTCTGTTTTTCCGTATCAATCGAACAGAATCTCGAATTTTCTATATCTTTCTTTCTTTTTTTTTCTTTTTTGCATCCAAGCCAATTTTTTCCGTTTCTCTTGTTCTCTCTCTAAAACGAAAGAAGAGAGAAACTAAATTTGGAAGAATAAAAAAAAAAAAAAAATCGTCAACCACGAAGGAGACGAAGAGGATGATGGTATACGGTATGAAGAAGAAACGCGTTGGCTCACGACGGCGGAGTAACTCGTCACTGACGGATCCAACTATTTCATTCACAGTTGGTGTTACGCTCGTTTGATTGTTACTATATAGGTATTTACAGCGTATATAGTATATACGAAGATATATAAGATATATACACATATAGGTGTATTATACTGTACACCGCTAAACCTTTCTCAGTTACTGGTGCAGAATAAAACCTTTTGAAGCTATAAAGGGGTTCGATTTGCCTGTCTGCTTATAAATATATACATATAACTACGTTATGATAGTCACTACCCACCGGGCGGCGGGTACAGGGGCACTGCATGCTGAGAACCTTACACAAATGATAATTAAGATGTTAGAAGAGTAGGTGTGGGTAGAACGGTACGTTGCGACTTGGGGAAGCAGCGAGCATCAAGCAAACGGTTGCGATAATAAACTGGCTCATTGTCAGCTGTAAGCTATTTCTCTGCACAGAGTCAGGCTGCACGGTTAATAAGGGTTTCGCTCGCCTCTTCAATCCGGCTATTCGCAAACGTTTTCACGTACATTGATTAAGATTCAACAATTTTTTTCTTTTTTTTTTCTTCTTCTTCTGGGGTAGTTAAAATTTTTACGAGTAACAAGACGTTACTCACGATCAGGCTTTTCGATGCTGAATAGTGTTTTGTATTTGCGACACTCTTTTCTCATCCCACGCTGAAAGGTCAGAACGATTTAAATGAAACAGATCGTTTTCTGCAGGTAGACAATTGTACCGATTATCTTCAGATTTCGCCAATTCCGCAGGGTATATACTTTGGCGATGTTCAGTACTGCGATAATTACGCGAACTAATATAGAGAATATAATGAGCAAGAGATAATAATAATGAAGGAGTTGTGATTAATTTGAGAAGGTGAAACGCGTCGGTTGGTAATTAATTTGGCATCGTTAAACCGATCTAAAATGATCTTACCAATATGTCACGTGATTTTGAAGTGACGTATGAATTTGACATAGTGCAGCATAACACATATCATACACCCACCTACAACTACAATAAATACACACACAACTGTAATACCCAACGTGTGTTTAAGACGATTTCTCTATTAAACAGTTGACTGGCGATTGTGTGTAATAATGGCTGTAGGGAAGATAGTGATCTGTCACGCATTCATCATGATATATCGTTGTCACACATGCGTCACTCGTTCGCAAACCTATATATACCTATATAGGTATAATGGTAACGTGTAAAGTGAGATTCATAACTCGCACAATGTACCCGTGCAGCGATAACGCCGTTCATATTATCAGTTTTTGGTCCACAGGCCAAAAAATATCTTCCTCTCTCCCCTTCCTTTTCAAATTTTTCTTATATACGATGTATATGATTCGATATAGATTTCGAATTGGGCGATTTGAAAAATAAAAATAGAAATCAATTTAAAAAACAATCGAAAAGTCGAACCAGAAGATGGAACCGCAATTACTCGATCCCAATTTTTGTTCGAATCGAATTTTTTTTTCTTTTTCTTGTGGGGACAGGAAAAATTACAGAAGTTTGGCGCTCCAGGAGGGGAAGTCCCGAAACTTGGGTTCTACTTTATCGACGATGAGTTGCGTTCGAAATTCAAACTTTGATTCGAACGGACTAGCATAAAGGTACCGTTGATAAAGCAGAACTTTTTGGTGTTTGGCTGAAATAAGTGGACAACGAATTTAATTTAATTTTTTTTGTTTTTCGTGTATTTAGATACAAAAGATGTTATCAACATTCGCATGTACAGTAATATATGGGAAATGGGTATTTTATATTGTATATAGTAGTAGTAGGGTAGTAGTTGTATAAAAAATTCTATATCTTATGTTAATCTTTTTTTTTTTTCATCTTTCCTTCTTTTTTCTCTTTGACTCGGTACTTTTTAGCAAAATACTCGAAATTCGGGGAAACTGTTAAGAAAAATTAATTGCTTTAACTCAAGTTTCAAGCCTTTTGAATTATCGATCTGGAATCTGAAAATGAATTTTGATTTTTTTTTTGTTGTTTTTCTCTTCGTTCTTTAAAAATTTCGAGTTTTCGAGAACAAGGGAAATTATTCATACTCTTTCGTTTGTACTGAAACTTCTTTAATTGCTATAGTATTATTACTTCTTTCGGCAGTTGTTCGGGAAAAAATAAGTAATTGGAATGAAACAAAACAAATATTACGACCAGCGAATAAATAAAATCGCGTAAGAAATTGGAAAAAAATTATATTATACGTAAAGCTGTAATTGTATGGCAAATTTCAATTCTTATAGAAATGAGATTTTTCTACATATAGATATACTATAGGGCAATAACGTGGCGCGGGGACGTTGGAATATTTGATAAAAATTATAAATATACAAATTTATACATATGCGTATACGTTAAATAATAATATGGCTAATCACTAATAAGTAAAATAAAAGATATTCAAATATACTAACATATAATATATACCTATATATATAAATAAAATTCGGCTTTAAATCTCAGCTAGAGATATAGATATAATTTTAAAATTAATTAACATCACGTATATTATTATCATTATTATACTACTGGCATAATAATCTTTGAGGAATATTGATAAAAGAAAAAAAAAACACAAGAAAATGAAACTCATTCGTAATAATAAACAAATTCAATAACATATAATAATGTTAATAATAATAATAATAATAATAATAATAATATTTATCAATCAAACTATAATAGCCATAACTTAATTATTAGACTAATTATGTACCTGGTCTATGACGCCTTCTTTCAAATCCGTCGTCGTAAATTACAGCCTGTTTTTTTTTTCTCTTTTTTATCTTGGGACTAATGATAATATTAATAATAATTAATAACTGAAAGAAAATCAGATTGTTGATAATTGAGGCAACAGGACCTGTGTTAAAATCTGTGCGATCCGAAGATATAACTTGATGGAAGAATTTCTTGATACACTTTAATGGTATCAACTTTCAATGAATTTTGTAAAATAAAAGAAAACTACAAAATATTTGGGAATCTTAATTAATCGCCAACGTCCGAATCCCCGTCCCCAATGGCATAAAGAATGTGAAAAGCTATTCCGAGCAATGCGGTACCTATAAGATCACCGGCTGCTGTTAAATACGGTATTGCAGAGCTGTCTGGGTCCATCCCCAAAGTCCACATCCATACTACCATAAGTTGTGCTATGTACAACAATAAGACGACCTGAAAATATGAATTAAATTTTAGATTTCATCAACAACATTAATTAATGTTATCAAAGGATATTAATTATTGTTACTTGCCTGAAGGAGGGCGGCAAATAAATAAATAATGATGAATATTGGGGTCAGCGACGTGTGGCCAGCTTGGAGATAGCTTATCGTGTAGCTGAATATCAAGTGGCCAGGTATCACCATCATTATCAGAACTCGTGCAGTTCTGGCATGCCCGCCTTAAAATGAGAATCAGAGGACTTATAAGACTTTGAATCATTTAAATATAATGTTTATGCATTCGATTTATTTACCTGGATCTAGAAAAGCATGAAACGGACTGATGCAGATGGTCGGAACCTGAGGCTGATCAGAATTTCGCTTTTTATGTAAAGATGTGGAGATTCTGCTCGCCTGAACAGCTACCAGATTTCCACCAACTCCGTTTATAACTAATTGAAATACCGCTATGCCTTTGTAGGTTGATATGGTGAAGTCTAATATCAGACCCCCGATGCTGAAAGATCAGAAGACGATTTTTCTTACTTGTTATACCTGGCATACAAAAAGCTGAAACAACTCCTCGGATATCTAATGTAAATACCTGCTTATTAGCATCGCTGATATGACTGGCGTCCATCCGTAATTCAGGACCTCTTTGGTGAACGGATTATTGGATGCAACGTAGCCCCAGAAAGGCGTTGCAAAAAGGCAAATGACTATGATGAGCGGTGCTATCCATGGAGCAAACTCTGATAAACGGAAAGAAATAGTCTTAGATTTTTTTTAATCTAAATTCTCTCTATTAGTCTCTCAAAGAAAAACATTTTTCTGTTATCAAGAGAACAAGCTGGTACGGATAACATTCGAAAGACGAACAACTGGACTGTTTGTTCATTGTTCGAAAGCGATCGAAAGAGGAATAACAGGTAAAAATGATGAAAAACGTCTTGTTAATGAGTGTGTGTGTGTTTTTTTCTTTTCTTTACCAATTGCGTTATACAACAGGGAAGCTATCCAAGCTAGTAGCGCCAGGGTAGTCAGATCTCCCAGTGAGGCAGCTATGGGTGTTGCAACGTTGTCAGGATTGATGTTCATTCTTCTGGACAATAATATCACTGCAACCATCACAAGGCCCAGGACGAAACTTGCAACTGATGCTGTTAGCAGGGAACTAGCGCAGAGCAGGAGACCGTGGTTTATGTCAAAATGTGCTTCTGGTATCCAGCCTAGGATAACCGCCGCTAGTGACGCCAAGAGCCCAACGACCATTGCTTGGCACTGTATCAATGCCAAGTTTCCAACTATCAACGTCCATTGCTGTTTCCTAGTGTCCATATGCCCGAGGTTTGCTTGGGTTGATAGACGAGAGGCCAAAGTCATCTCGAGGTTTCCTTTCAAGCCGAGTAAGGCAGGAACCAGTATGTAGACTTCGGAAACGACTTGGAATACTGGCCAGTGCTGTGAATAAGATCCCAAAGTGATATTTAACGGCTTGTTTTAATCGTAGATTTAATTCGACGAAGATTTATTCACCTGAACAACGTCGAGCAGTAGACTAGCAGCTACCATGCCAAAACCGGCGAGCAAAAATGGTATAAACATCTGAACTGATATAGACCAGACATTTTCTTCCTCTGAATCTACCGACTGATTTTGATTAACTATTTTTCTGCTGTTGTTGTTCATTCCTTTTACCATTGTGCTAGGGATCTGGGTGAGCAACTGCCTCGTGTCGTCGTCGCCACTCTCTGCCTCAGAGTCTGAGTGCAGATCTGTCGTCAGATTGGCCATGTTTACATTAACAGACTCTTCTCCGCCGGAACCAACCATATTTTCTAGTTGGATTTTATCACTTTTCTTTCTATATCGCAGCCGTTTTTCTTCCTTCGTATATCTTGGGATCAGGCTATCCGCTCCGTCCATTTTTATTCAACAAATATTTGTAGATAATTACAAAACACTGGGAAATAAAGAAACGTTTTAGGTAACTGATGTGATACTTCCAGCCAATGGAATAACACGCATACAATTAATTGCACAGCGATTATAACAACTCAGGCAATCATTCAATGGACATAAAACACTCATCAGTTTAGGTGGCTAACTAGTCTCAACGAGTTACATGCGACTTAACGAAAGATCTTTGTACCACTGATGAGGATCAAATATAGATCAGCTAAACTGTTTTCTCATACAGGTGCCAAGGTATTCAATTAGCGGAGGGGGGTAGAGAACTGTTATTCAATTACATTATACAGCGTGTCTTTTTGGTTTTATGACTTACAGATATTATTTAAGACAGTTTTTAGGAAGAAAAAATCAATGTAACAAGTTTTTTATGCTTTTTTGATCACAGGAAGTCTATTTTCATGATATTCAGACCGTAATACACTCTGTACAATGGCTTTGAAGATATTTATTCATTCTATGATACAAGGATACAATAAAACAGGATAATTTGGCGAAGCAAGATAAAAATACATCGATAAATATTGTTTTATTAGACCGTTACACACAACTTACCATATTATTCTTATCAGAGTTCTTCATGATCATTTTCTGTACAGAAATAGGAAAAGAAAATAAATAAAAATAAATAAAAACAAGATAGAAAACGGTTGAATCCAGTGGGAAAAAAAAATTTTTTGTCTAATTCAAGTCTGCGACTATATTATACATATATCGACTAGTGGTTTGAATGCAAGGTTCTAACTTAACCGAACATTTTAATTGAAGATTCAAGAATCGCTGATCATTTATATCAACGTAGTGTCTTTATTTTCTATTTTTTCATTAACTAGGTAGTTTTTTATTGTTTTTTTTATTTATATTACATGACAACGTCAAACAGATGATCTTATCGGTATGTATAACTGCATTTATAAATCAGGCTGGATATTCTTAAACATAAATATAACGTATCAGATTTTTGTAGTTATTTATTACAAAAACAGAATAAGACCAATAAAATAGCGGCGTATCAGTTATATGCTAAACCCGTAACTTTGATTCAAGAAATTATATAGGAAATGTGAAGAGATCTATATTGTTTACTATATTGTCGTAGCTACGGTTTTTGTTATGAAATTGATTAACCATAACAGTATAACAAGACCGAGCGAGGAAATTTTAACTCTAACATAACCTAGAACTCTAACCTATAAAGAATATCACAATATATATATATGTATATCTACAAACCTACTAAATATTGCCAGTTTTTTTCCTTCCCATCATAGCGGTTTTGTCAACTATAATTATTTATTATTTTACTCCGCATATGTCGCGATTTAAACTCGCTAATTGTGACTAGATGTTTGACGTGGATTATTTATATTGTTGAAACGGGGTTTTATTTTGTTTTCTTTTCTCTCTTGGAGGAAAAAAACTTTTAACTCAACGCCGGGATTCCCCCATACTTATAATATCCCTATAACGTATACATATATACGATACATCGGGTATACGGTTCTTGTAAGATACTTAACTGCGAGAAAACGCTTATGCATTTACTTATATTAACTTGCGAATCGCAGCTGTTTCAAACGCGTGGCAAACTTCACGCATATTGTGTTAAGTGACGCGGTTAAAATCTATCCACTATAGTCCGATTTTGTACCGTAGAAAAGTATAAACTCAATGCGCAGTTATTAATTAAACATTATAAGGATTTGTTGGAAACTGAACATTCAATAGACCAGCAGTATAAATTCAAACTCTGATTATTCCCACCAAAAATTATGTACGATTGTATACAAAATTTTTTATACTCGCGTACTGTACGATGACTACACCGACTCGAAAGAAACTGATATCGTCAATTTTCCAGTTATATCTTCATCACTGTTGTGATAAGCGTGTGTGCACTGTACATATGTGTGTGTATGTTTTAAGTCTGACTATATTTTATAATATTCTAGTGAAATAAGTCGCGTCGTGTATTAGCTGCAGAGCTCGCGGACGTCTCAACTGAACTGTTTCATTTTTATTTATTTTTTTCATCCTCATATACTGCAGCACAGCCGCGAGGAAAATATCGAAATGTTATCAGCTTGTACAGCTATAATAATACTAAAAGATATATATATCATATCGGGAACCAACCGAATGTCAATCAGATATGCTACGTCGATTAAAATTATTACACGCGCCGTCTATTTTTCATTATATTGTGTGTAATATATATATTTAGCTTTCGCTATCGTTAATTGATAGATATAAGCATAGTATAATATATGATGTCTGTTCAACGTGTTCGAATCAAACCGTCAATTCTTTGAAGAATTTTGAACATTGAAAAAATTCAAAAAGAATCGATTTCATTTTTGTCTTCTTTATTTTGAATTTTTTATTCTTCAGTTTCTCACGAATCTAATCTTCTCTATGTAGATTTTAGAGACACATACTATAATTTCAAGTCAAAATATTGATACTTGAAGGTCGATCAAACAAGAAAATTCTAACAATTATTATAATCGTTTATGTATCCTAATTTTCAAAATTCTTTAGGGACCTCTGAAAATTTTGAAATTGAACTGGAATTTAGAGAGGGCTCTTAAGATTCATAAGACTAACAAATTTTCGTATGAACTCTAAAGATGAAAAGAAAAGTCGAAAAAATATTGCGACCAATTAATTTGAATGATTGTTGGAGATGGTAAAATATATGGACGCAGATTACATAATCATCGATGGAATTCTTCTCTTAATGTTAATTGATTTGATACGATATCTAGTATTTACATAATGGCAGACGCACTGCTTCTAGACGCTTTGGACAATGCCTGATGTGAATCCCCAGACCGAACCAAGCCATAGCTGCTAGAAATACGATCAGACTGGGCATGGTGCCCGTTGACAGGCTGCGCATGTCGTGATCGTTTTATCTATTTGGCATTTCTCGTGTCTGTGTAGCCGGATTTAGCTAAAATAAGATACAATTACAAAACAGAGTTAAGATCGCACATTGTTCAGTGTCGCGGAGCACGAGGTGGTCGACTATCAAGCCCATTACGTATAAGACAACGGCGTTTTCGATTATACTATTTTGTCAAAAAAAATAAAGTCCCGTAAGTAATAAAATCAAAAAAACAAACGTCATGTAATCAGCTACAGAGTCGAAGAAAACGCGACTTTCGGTTTCAGATATTTTCAATTTGAACCGATTGCCAAAATGGGACGGAGCAAAAGAAAGCTGAAAAAATCAACCTGCACTTTGATCGAGGGAGTGGAGAAAAATCTGGACAAAGAATCGTCCGCGATTAAAGGAATGGTGAAAAATCATCCAGTCGATATAACATCGAGACTATCTTTTCCTGTGATAAATTGCCAAATTGAATCTGACGATGACACGGACGACGAAGACTCGATCGAATTTGATTTTCGACCGAGAAAGATGTTTCTATCAAATACTTGTTTGATTTGTTCGCGGCTCTCCAGTACCGAATATTTGTGCAAAAATTGTGAAATGGTTTCATACTGCACAAACGATCATCGTCGAGAAGATGCAGCTTCGCATCAGGACTTGTGCAAAGTGTTGAGCGAATATTACAGCGATATGAAAAATGGTCAGGGATTTATCGGAGACTCGTCTAGTCCAGAAGAGTACAGGATTTTACGTGTCGGATTAATCGAGGGTGCAGAGAATTCGTTAAAACGTCGCCTCCAGCTCTGGGAAAAGGAGATCATACTCTATCCTCGCGTTTGTTTTAAATGCCACTGCAGCAACAGTCATCGAAATTTGGAGTGCTGCCCGGATTGTAAAGTCGTGTTTTGGTGTAAAAACGAGAATGCAAAAAGCCACTCGAAATGGTGCCTCCAATACAAGATATTTCAAAAAATAGTCACGGCCCAAACTTCCCATGGAAATATCGAGCCCCATATTCCCAGCGTTTATTTCACCGCAGCTCCCGATCTGTCGGTGAATAATTTCGACAAAATTATGTCAATCGTTAACGACGATTCCGAGTATTTTCGCAGCATGGACATCTATAATTACACCACCTTGTCTCACCTGGCAAGCATACCCCTGACTACCTTGTACGCGCTTCAAGAATCTCGCAGGGATTGGAAAACGGTTGATAATTTTGTCGTGCATTTGATAGGCGCGGAGTTTCAGTACGAGGGGATTAACTTGCGGGTTTGGGAGAAGCTTTTCCTCCATTTATTACCTAATATGAAAAATCTCGAGGTCGTTATAACCGGCCCCGAGTTAATTCTGCCTCAAGTACCGAAGGAACTTTTGACGAGAGTGAAGACCTGTCCTCGTTGCAAATTGGGTAGAAAAAAAATCGACGTTTCGTTCGTCCCTCGGACATTATATCACGATTTTGCCTCGTCGATAGATTACCGTAAACCAGACTTGGCGTGTCTATTCAATCCGGGATTATACCGTAGGACAGGTTTCAACGGTCAAGACACTTGGCCAAATACTATTTTCGAATTATGCCAGACCAACGTGCCGATTCTAGTAACTGCTTATACTGAGCGGGAAATCCCTATGGATATTAAAAGAATCGAGTCAGTATGTGATGTAGAAGTTGTTCTAAGCCCCCGGAGAAATCCTTTTGCCAGTTTGAAACCGGACAGAAATTTCGTTAGCGATGAATCGGTACCTCTTATATATAAAAATTATTATCTAAGCATTGTAAAAGCCAAAAAAAAATAAATACAGATTCTAATACCTGCGTGTTTCACACCTTCCAGCTTCAGTCTTCAGTTATTTCGTCATTATTACCATTTAAACATAAGTTTACATACAAATACCTTGAAATGAATGAATCGGTTTTTGAGGGGGATGATATTAGTGTATTGAAATAAATTAGGGATTCTTTTCTACAGGTAAAAATATCAATCAGGTACATACATATTTGACAGATAGATATCATGCGATTACCGATAGCAATAGGCATAAATAGAGACTACGATCATCCAGTATAAAGATGGAGCTCCGAGCGATGTACCCGTGCTATAAGCTCGACTATGATGATACGAATTATCGCAGTGTGAAGGCCAGTCCTGGAGACAACCGGCGTAAGCAACAGCATGAGCGATGTAATTCTGCTCGAATGTACCACGAAACAGGTGAGAGTAGGGGCCTGAAATCAGAGTTACAGATCGATTAGTAAAACTGATATCCATAAATCAGCGAGCGATCGAGTCCATACCGATAGCATAAACCGGCACGTCTTCTCCCCCGTGAGTTTCTTTCTCTAAATAAACACCAGCAAAGTTTGTGTAGTACGGATCCGCCCTGTTGGGATCATCGACGACCGATCTCCAGGTTCGATTATATTTTTGTGAGAAACTGTCGTTCAGTCTGTGGTATAGGAATCCTGGACCGTTGGCGTAGGTCAGAGTTTCGTACGGCACGTCAGTCGGCTTGTTGGCAAAACCGAGAATGTCGTTACCTCTCGCGGGGTAGCCGTTCATCGTAAACGCGTGAGAATGATCGGCCGTCACTATGATGAGAGTTTCCTCTACGTTTACTTGGTCCAAAGCGACTTGGACCGCGTCTTCTAATGCCCCAACCTCATGGAGAGCGAGTTTTGCAAAATTATGATGATGGGCCATGTCGATTCGCCCGCTCTCGACCTGGGAGTCATTTGTTTTTATTCAGTTTTCAGTTTCAAGATAAAATGCGAATGAAAGATCTTTCAGGAACACTAACCATCAAGAAAAACCCGTTCTTGTTTTTTCTCAGCATCCTGATAGCCTGCAACGTCATGTTTGCTAACGAGGGAGTCCCCTCGTCGCTCTTTTCTCGGACGGCATGATAGGGCAAATGATTGGGTGCAAATATACCCAAAATTTTCGAAGCACTGTCAGTGTCGACGGACATCAGCTCACCAGTATTTTCCACAAATTTACCACAGGGATTTTTTTCCTGCCAAATTTCACGCAAGTTTAAATCGTCCCCGCGAACACAATCGTCTGGTTCCAATCGGTCCTTGACAAGTCCCAAGGGTTGGGCACCACCACCCATTATTACCTGTGGTCAAAGAATCCCAGTGGTTTGTTAATCACTACGTCTTCAAGTTATCGAAGTAACGTGAAAAGCTGCGAATAGTTTATCAGTTGCTGGCGCATACCTTAAAATTACTTCCAGGAGCATCTTCGATCAGTTGTCTAGCAATGTCCTTTGTACAGTCCTTCTGATTGTCAGGAATTTTCGTGTCGCATTCCCAATCCCTGCTGTTTATATGTGCGTAAAGAGCACCGGGTGTGGCGTGAGTGACTGCTGCCGTGGTCACAAACCCTGCGGTGTTCGACGATGAGAGATAAGAGTGTATTGAGAAACGTATGTACACGTGGCTTGATATGGGTCAGGGCAAAGAGTGCTTCTTTGCATGTATGATACTTCGAAGGGCTGAGAGTTTACCATGCAATGCGAGACCGTCTCACGTGGATATTAATACGATTTTTCCGTCACGACGCAGGACAGACACTGACAGATCGTCAGTCGTAATGCCATATTCTCCGGGGGCGGTTAATAAGATGTATAAAGTTTGTGCACGTACGAATTATGCACATACACACACGCACACATAGGATAGTATGTAGATTAGATTGTTAAGACACGTAAAAATGACCAAGTGGCCTTGTTAATCTTGTATATTAATACTGCTACATGGACTCGAGAACTACGAGGTACTTGAAATACCGACTCCGATGACCTCCACCGATGAGGATGATACGAAAGACAGTGTGAAATTGTTTAAATCGAATAATACCCACCGGTGTCTTTACCAGCCGATTGGGCCCACTCTGCGATTGTTGAAACCCTGCTCAGTTTGTTCACATTTTTATCACATTGTTCGTAAACTGCTCTAGCATCCAGACCCAACATCCTATACCGACACTTCACACCAGAGAACATTGCAGTTGCTGTTCCAGCCGAGTCTGGTACTTGTTTATCGACATTGTAAGTCTTGAGAGGAAAATCGATTGGAGATCAGTAACGTGTTTGAGTTTGAAATCGAATATAGTTAGTACTTACCTTCGACAGTCCTGTGTTAGGAAACTTCTCGAATGCCAGCTTGTACTCCTCTCCTAATCCGCCCTTTCTTTGTCCCTGGAAAATTCTGCCAGCAGTAACAGACGTCATACCCATTCCGTCACCGATAAACACGATGATGTTTCTTGCCTTATTAACGTTGTCTTGCATCGATAATATTCTTCGTAGATTTTCCTGTCCCGATTTCATCCAAAATGAAGTATCTAGATAATGGGAAAACTCTGTTAGCGCCGATAAAGCTGCGCGAACATGCGGAAAAATGATCCTCGTCACACGGAGTTCACTGCCGTACGGTTTACATCGATATGGTAATTTGTAACCACGATCGTTCAAGCATTTACCTTGGCACGAATTTCTCGCCAAGATCCAACCAACCGGAAAAATTGGACGGGGGAAATTTTTTGCATTTTAATCAACAGAGTTTCTTTTAGGAAGCTATTGTATCGTAGCACTTTGTCCACCGCTTTGACAGATCAGTTAGTGCCTCGACAATTTCGTTTATTATGTCAATTTCTAAGACCAGTTTTTCGTGCATGTATCTGCTTTTTTTGCAGCATTTCTATAATAGCTTCGTTCAAGATTGAACTTCCTTTCGTCTCAGGGGCAATTACCTTCAGATTGGTGGGGTTCGTTATTTCCCAGTATGTAAGACGTCCCAAGACCCATGACCTTGCCCATCGCGATGCAAAGAAAGACGATGAAGAGTTTCATGATTTTATCTGACGAAGAATAATAATTATTCGTATCTTTGAAAGAATTATACCTTGTAGTAAGTTGAAAACTATTTTTTTCTCAGCTTTATCAGGAACTTCGCTGAGTTTCTAACGTCATTATAGTAATTATCCATAAACAGCTACTGTACAAGCTAATTGTTATTTATTACAGTCGCAAAGATTACCAATCTCCGCATGCAAGAGTAATTTAAGTTATGAAACGACACGTTCAAAGTAAATGGTCAGTTGATTTGTTATTCATACTTACGAAAATGTTGGATATCCTGGATTCGAAGACAATTACGAAGATAAGATAAAGTCCCCAGAAAACTCTTCACGCGGTAATCAATTCATCCCAATTAAAAAGAATCCCTAATTTATTAATGTAAAATAAGTTAATTATGACGTTATGTGACGACCCATATCGAGCAAGTATTTACGCTTGTATCGGACGATGTCCCGACTTGGTGTGAGGTTCGACCGAGTTTATCACTTTATATATAAGAGAGAGAGGGTTGCGGTGGTCGATTTGATCGATGTGTCTACCAAGATGATAAAAACCCACACCACCAACTCGCCTGTCCATAGTATCAACTTTTCGGAGTAGGTGAGTACCCCGATAGGTTGATAATCCTTCTGCTCTGCATTAACTCGTCATTGACGTACGTTTCGATAACAGCATGCAGATCTTACAATAGCACCGTGGTTCGAACACGGGTTTTACATTTGGCCCGCACTCGCGATCACGTGGGCAAATAGAGTTTGCCATTCGGTGGACAGCCGGGACAAAAAACCCAAGGTGTAGGTTGAACCAGAACACGAGTGTCCACGTGCGATTAGCCCAAGGCTTTGCGTGGTTCTAAGCTTATCACAACATATTGTTTCAGACGGTTATTTTTAATCAATTATGTAGAACAGTAAGAAATTACTCCAGATGCACACCAACGCTCACGTAATCTTCGCTCGCTAACGAGCTTCTGAGATCTGTATGGCCAGAAGAATTAATTGAAGCACTTTTTGCTCCCTTCGATGATCTGTAATATTTTTCAACCCGTCTGCAAACGGACGTTGATCAGTATTTAATAACAACTCTTAACGATGTGCAAAAAATCGTGATAATTATATTTTTTTACTCTACTGAGAGGCAGTAATATACTCATGTACGACTTTCGAGAACCTTGCTCATTACAGACAGGAACAAAATAGAAGGATTATTCTTTTAGCTAGTTAGTTTGCTAAAACAGCTTCAGCACCGCAATTACGTACGTCGTAAATGAATAAATAATTCGTAATTTGTATTCGCACGTCGATCACGTATTCGACGATTGGGAGAACGTGACAAGGTAAAAACAAATGGTATATCATTACTGGGCAAATTAGATACGAATATCTGTGCTCAAAAATGTATTTCGGATCTCGCGTCCAGCGGCTTTGGAAAAGATTAGAAATAGCGTGATTAGAGAATTTATTTCTGCACCGCATTAACTGTGTCAGAGATATCGAGTTGTTATACTAAGAATATATCCTCGGATGATATAATCAAAAATCGGCACTACTTGAATCTTATTTTCGTAATTTACTCGCTGATAAGGACACACCTTTCCAACTCACAGTGGATTATAATTCTCGTAAAGTGAGATAACGTTTATTGTCTCGTGACGTATCATTCATGGTCACCACATGGGTGGACGTAGAAGCTCACGTGTAACCTGTCTATCAAGAAACGTGACCAATGTTGGAATATTACTCAACACTAAAATCCACCTTAGCAGTAGCTAATCGGGTTACGGTCTATCACGTATAATAATTCCTGTTTCACACGTTTCACAAAGCCCATGGCTCAATCATGCATAATCTGACTGATAATGATAATGTTGAATATTTATTCATATAATAAAATTATGGCGAATGATTTTGACGGAGTAATTACTCACTTTTTTTGAAAGAGAAGGATATTTCGCATTTGAATTTAAGAGGATTGTGTTGTTATACTTTCGATAATCGTAACTAGGCATCCCTGATACACTCGGAGGACTTTGACTGACGGATACTTCAAATCCGAAGTATTTTTTGGCTTCAGTTTTTTGTCTTTATTTCATTATTATCACTGGTTTACATGGTACACGTTTATGCATCGATATACTTGAAATGAATGAATTGATGTTATTCGGTGAGATGATATTGGTAATATCATCAAGAATAATTACGACACGGTAATACTTATTTGGAAATTAAAATAAATTACGGATTATCCTTAACTACAGATATCTATAAATATCAATTATATACACATTTGCTAAATAGATATTATCTAATTACCGACTGCAATAGGCATAAATACAGACTACGATCATCCAGTATGAAGATGGAGATCCCAGCGATGCACCGGTACTATAAGCCCGACCATGATGATAGGAATTGTCACAGTGTGAAGGCCAGTTCTGGAGACAACCGGCATAAGCAACAGCATGAGCGATGTAATTCTGCTCGAATGTACCTCGAAACAGGTGAGAGTAGGGGCCTGAAATCAGAGTTACAGCTCGATTAGTACAACTGATATCCATAAATCAGCGAGCGATCGAGTCCATACCGATAGCATAAACCGGCACGTCTTCTCCCCCGTGAGTTTCGTCGTCTAGATAAAGTCCAGCGAAGTTTCTGTAGTACGGATCCCCTCTGTTCGGATCATCGGCAAGCGATCTCCAAGTCTGATTGGGTATTTGTGAGTTACTGTCGTTCATTCTGTGGTATAAGAACCCTGGACCGTTGGCGTAGGCCAGAGTTTCGTACGGCACGACACCCGGTTTGTTGGCAAAACCAAGAATGTCGTTACCTCTCGCGGGGTAGCCGTTCATAGTAAACGCGTGAGAATGATCGGCCGTCACTATGATAAGAGTTTCCTCTATGTTCACTTGGTCCAGAGCGACTTGGACCGCTTCTTCTAAAGCCCCGAGCTCATAGAGAGCGAGTTTTGCGAAATTGTCGTGATGAGCCGTGTCGATTCGCCCGCTTTCGACCTGGGAGTCATTTATTTTTATTTAGTTTTCATTTTAGAGATGATATGCGAGTGGGTGATCGTTTAGTGACACTGACCATTAAGAGAAACCCGTTCTTGTTTCTTCTCAGCATTCTGATGGCCTGCAACGTCATGTTTGCTAACGACGGAGTTCCCTCGTCGCTCCTTTCTCGGACTGCATGATAGGGCAAATGATAGGGTGAAAATATACCCAAAATTTTCGAAGCACTGCCAGTATCGACCGACATCAGTTCCCCAGTATTTGCGACAAATTTCCCAAGCGGATTTTTCTTTTGCCAAATTTCACCCAAGTTCAAATCGTCCCCACGTACGCACTCGTCTGGTTCTAACTGGTGCTTGACAAGTCCCAAGGTTTGGGCACCGCCGCCCATTATTACCTAGTTGAAGAATACCAGTGGTTTGTTAATATCACTACGTGTTCAACTTATCGAAGAAACGTGCGGAACTGCAAATAGTTCGCCAATTACTTGCAAAAGTTTACGATTGGAACTGTAGCAACTCTTCCGGATATCATATCATCATACCTTGAAGTTACTTCCAGGAGCATCTTCGACCAGTTGTCTAGCAATGTCCTTTGTACAGTCTCTCTGATTTTCAGGAATTGACGTGTCACATTCCCAGTATCTGCTGTTCACATGTGAGTAAAGAGCAGCAGGTGTGGCATGCGTGACTGATGTCGTCGTCACGAACCCTGAGGTAATCAACGATGAGATAAAATACGCGTGGCTTGATCGGACAATGATAAGCAAATTGCAAGAAAGTGTTTCTTTGAAAGTTCGACAGTCCAAGACGTTGGAAATTCAATTTATCCTCGCGGCACACGACAGCCACTGACAGATCATTATAGGCGTAATGCCATATTTTATGGGGGCGGTGAACAGAACGTACAACGCATGTACTACACGCACGTACGAATCATCCGCATGCACACGAGATAGTATGTAGATTAGATTGTTAAGACACGTAAAAATGCCCAAGTGGGCTTGTTAATCTTGCATATTCATGCTGCTACATTGTCTCGAGAACATAGCCATGTTACGGAGCACATGAGGTACTTGAAATACCAGCTACGACGGTCTCTAACGATCAGGATGATATGAAAGACAGTGTGAAATCGTTTAAATCGTATAATACACACCGGTATCTTTACCAGCCGATTGGGCCCACTCTGCGATTGTTGAAACCCTGCTCAGTTTGTTCACATTTTTATCACATCGTTCGTGAACTGCTCTAGCGTCCAGACCCAGCACCTTATAGCGACACTTGACACCAGAGAACATTGCAGTCGCTGTTGCAGCCGAGTCTGGTACTTGTTTATCGACATTGTAAGTCTTGAGAGGAAAATAGATTGGAAATCAGTTACGTGTCTGATTTTGAAATCAATTATAGTTGGTACTTACCTTCGACAGTCCTGTGTTGGGAAACTTTTCAAATGCCAGTTTATACTCCTCTCCTGAGCCGCCCTGCCTCTGACCCTGGAAAATTCTTCCTGCGGTAATAGACGACATTCCCATTCCGTCACCGATAAAAATGATAATGTTTCTCGCCTGATTCACGTTGTCTTGCATCGACAGTATTTTCCGTAAATTTTCTTGCCCAGATTTCATCCAAAATGAAGTATCTATACGTAATGGAAAAAAAAGTCTCAGACCAAACGAAAGCTTATGAACATGCGGAAAATGACCCTCGTTATGTACGTTATGCTCGCTTCTGTTACACAGCTCATATTCGATATGGTAAATTGTAACCTCGTTCAAGCCTTTGCCTTGGCACGAATTTCTCGCCAAGTTCTAACTAACCGGCGAAGTTAGGTAGGGGAACCTTTTTTGCATTTTAATTGACTGCAGAGTTTCTTTTAGGGTATACGCTACATGGCACGGTGTCCACCGGTATCAGTACTTCGAGGTTTTCCGCAATAACTACCTAAGCAAAGTTTTTCATCATATCAATTCCTCAGACCAATTATTTGTCTATTGAAACGGTTTGATTACGCGTTTATTAGTTCTGTACATTAGGCATGTACATTTTTTTTTTTTTTTTTTTCTTTTCATTATTCGCGTAGCCTTGTTCAACCCGAGTATCTTCTCTCTAAGGTCTCAGGGGTCATTATTCTTCTCCATAATATCACAAGCTGTTTTTTGATCAACTACTGTTTACTCAGTTGGCGCACGGTTAGCTTTTCACAGAAAAACCATATTCACTCATTTCACCGAATGTGAATCAGTATAATATAACGTCTGTTCATAAATACACATTGAGCCTAATTTTTACATGGCAACTAATTACCGGTCTTTCAAGGCCTCGTTGCAAAAAATTGTAGCAGCTCGTATACCAGTCAACGAATGTTAATTAGCAATAATTAATTGACGATAATTCCGTAAGTAACTCAAGGCATAAGGCGATAGTTTTCAAAGGCTGTGGATAAAATTTTGGATTATAAATCGAAATTTTACGTACCTTCAGACTGGTGGGGTTCATTCCCCAGTATGTAAGACGAACCGAGACCCACGACGGTGCAAAGAAGGGCGGCCAAAACTTTCATCATTATTCTGATGCAGAAAAAAGTTTTTTTAGATCTTAGATCACTCGTCGATCAACTCGCGGCAGAAGACGTTGTCGGATGTTGAAAATTAAGAGAAAAACTATTTTTTTTTTTCTTTTTATCTAGCTATCTGTAAATCTGAAAATTCGCTCACGTTAGTAGCGTGGCTACGTCTATAAGGTAACTATTCCATAGGGTAATCATCGGTTATTAAAATCGTCGAGATAAATAATCACCGCATGCAGGAGTTATATTTAATTATTAAATTACACGTTCAAAGTGAATTGTTAGTTGATTTGTTATTCATACTCACGAAAATGCCGGATATCTTGGGGATTTGTTGAAAAAAAAAAAAGAAGAGCAAAATCTTGACGGAACTCTTTATATGGAGCACTTAATTTATTTTCCACATCAAAAACGATTGAAGGGTTTCGAAATATCGTTGAGGATAGATAATTTCAAATTTCTATTAATTGACACATTTTTTTTTTTTTTTTCAAAAAATAAGAAAAACAAAAAATAATACCTTATCTAATAATGCAAAATGAATTTAGTCAGGATGTTATGTGACGACCCATATAGAGAAACTTTTGACGCTCGTATCGGACGATGTTCTGACTTGGTGTGAGGTTTAACCGAGTTTATCACTTTATATATAAGAGAGAAGGTTGCAGTGGTTGATTGAATGGATGTGTCCACACAGACGACAAAAACCCACACCACAAACTCTCCTGCCCATAGTATTAACTCGTTGGAGTAGGGATGGACCCCAACAGGTTGTTAATCCTTGTGCTGTACTGGAGTTACTTGTAACTAACGTACGCTTCTAACAGCACAGATTTTACAATAAGGCCGTGGTTCACACACGGTTTTACATTAAGCCTACACCCGCGATCACGCGGGCAAACAGAATTTACCATTCGAAGGGGACAGACATAAAGAACAAAACCCAAGGTGTATACCTACGTTCAACCACCGCAAAGCGAACACTTATATGTTCACGTGCGCTCAGGCGAAGGCTTTGCGGAGATTTAAGCTTTTTACAACATCGGCTCAGGAGATTACTTCTGATTGTTGAGCAGCCAGCACAGACTGAGGGACTGAAAAAAATAGTCCATTCGGATTTATAACAGTCACGAATATCCGTCGCCGTTGATTGAATCACTTTTTGCTCCAGTCTGCAGATATCTGATATTTTTCGACTGTTCAGTTTCGACTGATTAGTTTTTAATGGCAACTCTGCACTGATATGCAAAAAATCATGGGAGTACTAGTTTTTCACTTGACTATTAGGTAATTTCCTGTTAATGACCAGCTTGAGTACTCGATATAAATTATTTCGAGTATGGTTTAGTACACGATACTCGTGATATTTGTTATGTAATATATGCGACTTTCGAAAACCGCACTGCCTACCGGCTAGTACAAAAAAATAAGAATTGTTTCTAGCCAATTAGGTACCATAACAGCTTTAGCACCATGAGCTACGTATACGTCGCAGATTAACGCAATAATTCATAATTTGTATTCGCACATCGATTACGTATTCGACGATTAAGAGAACGTGACAAAGAAAAAGAATGATATACCTATGTGTAATTACTCTGCAGCTATTAACGTGTGAATATCGCTGCTAAAAAATGTGTTTTTCATCTTACGTCCAATTGCTTTGGAAAAGATTAGAGATACAAGAAAAGCGCGGATAATTAGAGAATTTATTGCAGTTTTTAACACCGTTTTATGGGCATTCTTCAACTGCGGTAACTGTGTCAGGGATACTTTGGATACGAGCGCATTTGGGATTGTAAAATCGATAGGTAGTATCTTTCGAGATATCTGGAGAACTTGCACTCATTTAGCCAGTCATAAATATCCTCCGATCAGCTGAAATCAGCAATACGAAATCTCATTTTTGTGGTTTACTTGATGACGAGAACCTGCATCTTTGTAACAAACAGTGGATAACAAATTCTATTACAAAGAAGATAAAATTTGATATTTTGCGTTAAATATTGATCATAAACTTCACATGAGTGAACGTCGAAGCTCACGTGTAGATTCTTTGTAAACACAATATACATTTTGAATTAAAAACGTGAGCGATATTGCGAAATCTTTCGTGATACTATAAAATCTACATTTGAAGCAAGCTGGTTTACAGCCCAACACGCGCATAGTTATCCCTGATCTACACGGTTTAATAAACTTTATACCTATTTACAGCTCGCTTGTAAATAAGTTTACTGACAAAGATGTTATTTATTCATACAATTAAATTGTGGAAGATAATGATAATGGAGCAATTACCCATCTCGTCTGCATGCAGATATTTATAAAAAGCGAATTTTCTCTTTCCCTCGTAATCATTCCGTAGATTCGCAGGTTTGAAATTCTATTCTCTGCTCTATCAACCGAGGCTTCGGTATTTACAATGAGATTGTCGATACCGAGCGGGAGATCAAAGAAGGTATAGAGAGCTGGCGCCATCAAGTGTTGAATTTCTTTACAATTGCTATTATTTGTCGAGTGTGTTTTCGAGGAAATGTCTCATTAAAAATGTGAGACAAAGAACCGGCCACGTACATTGTTCGTGAAATACCTTCGAGGATTTCCGCATTTAAATTCATGAGGATTATGGTATTACTTTTGATGGTAGTAGCCGCGCATCCCTGACACCTTTGGAAGGCTTTGATTGATGAGTACATTTCAAAGCCGCGCGTACACGTGTCTAGACTTTTAAGATAACACTGGAATCGCAAAATATCTTTTGGTCATAAAATTATGAATTCAGGAGAGACAACTCAAGGCTGCCGGAAACAAAACATATCATCATTCGGTCTCATTTAGGCTTCATTATTATTTGATTCATACTAATAGTATTTTTCTTGTTTCTTTTGTTGTTTTAAGTTTCGTATAGGGAAAACTCGTTACAGCTCTGCGATCGGAGCCCATCACAAATAAATATGAGTCCGTTAATCACAACGCATGTACGTACAAAATCCTTGATACCAATTAATATACACGATATAGATAAAAACCGTTAGTTATTAGTTGCCTCTATGCACCAGCGTACTACGTGCCAAGGTATGGGTAGCACACTTATTCATTTAACGACTAAGCGTGGTAACGGATAATTTTAGCGTTTCTAATTGACCGCCAATGAAGTCTCCAGTCATAGAACAGCAGTGGCGGTATCTATCGCGATTTCTACTCATGGATAGAGGTGATACAAATTTTTGAACTGGAGATAATAATTTGGAAAAGAAAAGAACAAAAATATATTATTGAGTGATTGATGTACAATTGGTGTGTGGATATTTCAGTTTATGCACGAGCAATAGACTTTGAAATTTAGTTTTTGTTTCTTCTTGGTTGTAGATGGTGTTGTTTTCATTTGTACAAATGCATATGTAACTATACACGTACGATTCCCCTCGATCTGAACGTACAAATTATACCTCTAACTCGTCCTGTAATTGACGAGCATTTCCGGCAAGTGTATAACCATGTGAAGTCCACGGTGTAATTTCATAGGATGTAATTAAATGAAATCATTTAAATGCGGTTAACGTAGAATTAGGTATTCTCGTGTTTCTAGTATTTTTGTGCGAAATATCTGCCCGTGTCTGTGTAGATCCCAAACAAAATTAGGGCTGCTATAGAAAACATTTGATCAGGGCCGAATGAAAACTGTTAAATAATAATCGAACGTAGTAGATTGGTATTAGCCTAGTTTTATACCGGCACATCGCATGCCAGTTCTCATGTTTACTAATCCAATCACGTGCAGTAGACCACGACCAAAAAACGAATTCACTCAACCGTTTATCACGCACATTTCGTGCGGGATATACCTGCAGCAACAATATCGATATACATACAAATAGTCAACTTCGTTCCATAATTTTTTGCTACGCATAAGGTCGAACGGATAAACAAGTAAGAGAGATAAATTGCAATTAGAGGCAAAAAAAAAAAAAGTAAACCATTACTTCAAAACCAATTTCGGTAGCCTACGTGTAGAGCCTCGCAGAATTTACTACGTCCCTGGCCTGCGCAGAGAACGTACAGACCGCCGACTGCGCATAGTATAATGTATCGCTTAAATGTGATCAAAATCTATTTGTATCAAATGCCGCCTTTTTTTAACTGCGACTGTTAGATAATTTTTGCAGAATTATGTCCAGGATCTTGCTGAGTAACGAGTGTTAATGCGAGGACGAATGAGAAGAGCGTTTGACGATGTTCTGAATACCACAAGATTGACTATATCGATCGGTCCCGAAAATTTGCCGAATAAATGGACGGGGTCCTAGCTACGCCCCTGGCATGCGCAGGCTGACGATTGAGCCTCGGCAGCACAGACTGTATGAGATATTCACTCGATGAGGTTATGTGCCTGGTTCTGGTACCGATGTTAGTGCGGAGTGGAGTGGAATGGAATGGAGTGTGGTCTAGTGTCTGACAAAATATCAGCTATAGGAGAACGAGCAGTAGGGCGAGCCTGTGGGAATGGGACGTTGGTAATTAACTGACAGACGCGATTTTACGCCATCTTTAGAGCGGTGGATGTAGATGTGAATGTGGATGTGGATCCCCCACCCCTGATTATTCGTCTGATCAAAAGAGAGAGAGAGAGGGAGAGAGAAATACCTAGAGACAGATACACACAAGCAGAGATAGAAAGAGAGAGACAAAAAGCACAACAGACCACCGCTGAATTAAACTTTGGCCCGCCGAGAGGAGATAATAAACGTTTTCGTGAACGGTCGACTCCGGAGTTCGGCGGGCGGACCTGCACGTTGTGTTTTTTTGTTTATTTTCTTCTCTATCTTTTCGTATTATTTTTATTCCATCCACTCTGGATTGCAGACTGGTTTTCAACTTGCTGCAGGGAGTTAAAAATGTGCCCAGTGTTGAAGTTTCGAGATGAAATTATTATAGATGGTAATTATTCGTGCTGCAGCTGGTTTTTAACCTTATCATCAACTATTAATACCTGTGTATAATTATATAGTGATTATATAAACGTCGTAGATCGTTTTGTGCGTGTAATTAATGTATAAATTATCACATGTATACATATATAGATAAATTGTCAGAACACGTTACGACTCCACGGGTGATATTGTATCGAGTGTTTGTCGCGGTGCTGCACAGGTGCAGTGTATAAAATCGTACTAAATACGCTGGTTACTAATATGCTAGCCATAACAAGATACGATTTTCTATTATTGTTTTACTACCTAGAAGACGTCTGCAAGAAAAGGGCAAACGGTAACTATTTTTCTACGTTCAATAATGTACATCTATCTTATTGATCATGCAGCGGAACATTCAATTATTCAAATATTCATGCTGATGCCGATGCTGCTACTGATCGCTTTTTTACTACATGCTCACAGGCTGAACAAACTCGAAAATTTGTCCATGAGTTGATTTGGTATGAATTTAACTTGTCCATCGATCGAACACGATGATTATATACCAATTAGTATATATGTGACGTCGTAAGTTTGGGTTATTTCGAATTTTCATAAAACTCTGATTTGTCTTCATACGGTGCACTGGAAACTCGTAGGACTCGTAAGATTCTATAAATATCCAAGAGTAGTCATATGTTTTTATTAATAAATATATATATACCCACGCCACCTACCATCCGTAGACTAATACGATCATCATCGCAATCATTAGAACCCATCTCGCCCGATGACTGCATAGGAGTATGAAGGTATACGAGGACGTTATAACGACATTGAATTGAAAAAAAAACGTGAGAGAAAAAATAAATTCTCTGCATTTTTCGACGATAACAAACCCCCGAATAGTTTTCTCCTTCATTTTGAACATGTGGACGCGGTTGGAATTCGAAAAGTGTTTACATTAGGTCTTTAGGAACGCACGCATATCTTCTCCACCGCTCTAAATGTAGCGTAAATATTTGGACCAAGGAGTATTATCCTAAACGATATTTAAATAACAGGAATAGTAATACCCTGATCAGATATATACAAAAAGTTGAAGAACTATTTTCATCCTTCTTTTAGATGAATATAAATACTTTATTTTTCATTTATAAACGTGAGTAAGTTACACGCGATATACGACGAGGAAGAAAATGATCCACGTTTCCCAGAGTTCAATGGAATTCCCTGTACATGTGCTGCGGATTTGCCAATCATCATTCATACGCATGCGGTTTACACACGTTCTATACTTAGGTCGTGTATACCTATATTCTGTGTATACGCTCTTGAATGAACGCATCACGTACGCTTCGCAGTCAGCATATATGTTAAACTCTCGATTGGATCCGTCCGTCTGCTGCAGTAGCGGCAGGGATATGGCATCACATGTCTTTGATCCTGATTTTGTCCGTCCGTTCAATCTTCTTAAACATTTTGTTTTCTTTATTTTAAATAACAGGATGCAGCGAGGGCAGCTGAGGGACATACCATCCTGGATGGCCCGTTTGCTTCCGGAGCCATCCGAAGGAACAGTAGCAGCAGCAACAACAAATAGTACAATAAAAATGTTCAGCTCAAAGACGACGTCCTCGACGAGTACCTTCTACACGGACCTCTTGGTCACCGAAGAGGATGATACAACGGTGCAAAGTTCCCTGCTTCAGGGTAATAGAAACTCGCGTTTATTGGAGAGCCGAAGTACGACAAGCGAAGATGCAAATTCCCAAGACTCAGACTCGATGGGTGGTTCGGAGGACCATCAGTACAGCAAACACTCATTCCACAGAATTACGAGTTATGGTGGATTCCCGAGATTCCAGCCGTTCGTTATGTCGGCTTCTAGTCCAGCCCCAGATTGCACAGACGTCGAAAGGATCGTCGAGCAATCTTCTGATGGAACTTTCGTCAAAATGTCTCACAGCGTTCTCGAGTATCGAAGTAGCAGGTAATTGAACATAGTAGGACATCCATTTTCAAGGAATAAATTATTGGCTCCCTTTGGCTTGATCAGAAATTTGAAACCAAAAAAATAAAAACAAAGACACACATGGGTACTGCAGTATGCCTATCTTCTGGCACACTGCGATAAGGTATCTAATTGTAGCGATAAGAATGCGGCCTGTAACAACGACATCATGGTTGTTAGTAGGTGACAATATTGAGTCATCGTAAACCGCACCACGCATATACAATTATACTTCCTCTCGAGTGAAAATCGCGTTTGTATGAACAGCATTAATCGGTAATCGCCATCTTTTGCCAAGAGACTTACAGAGAGAGTCTTCTCCGTCAGAATGTCAGAAAGTCAATAGTTTATCCATGAAATTTCCATAACTAAAGTGAAATGCTCTTGAATCACTGGTGGCGGTGGAGTATCGGTGCTCCACCGCATTATCATCAAGCAACAAATAGTGTGTTTTACTGTGATTTGCAGCAGCAGGAGTCAACGAGCCTGAACAACAGGTAGAACAACCCTTTCTGATTATCTTTCAAGCCATTTTTGTTTTTTTTTTTGTTGGTATGATTAGTTATCGCGTTTGTAACGGACTTTAATCCGATAAAAATGTCAATTCAGAATCAATTCGCATAGTCAGTTTTTTTTCTATCTAAGCAGAATATAACCTCAAAAAGACGAGTCAACCGGAAAACAGCATCCTCCTAAACTAGTAATCGCGTGATATGTGATTCAGAATGCGTCAATTCTCTTCATGACATAATAAAAAGTAATTTTCAACGCGGAAATTTGACTCTGTGAATCATTTGTCTTTGTCTGCAGATACGTTGTCGCTGAGAGAACTTCGCACCAATATAACGAGCTTGATGCCTACGCGATTAGCGAGTCGGAGAGTGAAGAAGAGACGGAAGAGCGGCCTGAGTCGTCAGAAGTTGAGTCAACGATCACTGCGAATCACAATGAGGTTGATTTGCGATCAGAGTCGAAGATCTACGTGCAAAAAGACGCGTTTGAAGAGAGGAGGAAGAAGGGACGTCACATAGCCAACGAGCTTTTAACAACTGAGATAAATTACGTTAACGTATTGCACCTGATAGACCAAGTATTTCAGTTCAAAGTGGATCAGGAGAACCGGGCGCATCCTATGTTCGCGCCTGAAACGGTTCAGCACATGTTTTCGAACATAAAATCTATATACAAATTTCACAACGAATTTTTACTACCGCAACTTGAGGAGCGGATGAAATTTTGGGACCGAGATCCACGGATAGGTGATATAATGAAGAATTTTGCACCTTTTTTAAAGATGTACACCGAGTATGTCAAGAACTTTGATTACGCCATGAACCTGATTAATACACTTCAGCAAAAAATACCAAGGTTTGCAGCCATCGTGAACGAAATACAAAAACGAGATGACTGCGCAAAGCTATCTTTGGCTCATCACATGCTCAGTCCCATACAACGACTGCCTAGATACGAATTACTCCTTAAAGATTATCTGAAAAATCTTGAGGAGGACAGTGCCGATTACGAGGATACGAAAAGTAAGTTTTCCGTGTGATAATTGTACTCGATTCGTATGTAAAACTCGAGTTTTGATCAAATGAATTTTTCGCAGAGGCCTTGGAGCTCGTTTCCACAGCGGCAAATCACACCAACGAAGCGATGAAGATGATAGACAAGTTCAAAAAGCTTTTAGAAATTCAGGAGAGCATCTACGACGCCATTGATCTAGTCAGCGCCACTCGCGAGCTCGTGAAGGAGGGAAAAATCGTTAAGATATCGGCGCGGAGCGGCGACCATCAAGAGAGATACTTGTTTCTGGTAAGATCAAAGATCCCAGAGCTTTATAAAGCGGAATTTTAATCATTATTCTTCTTTCTCCACAGCTGAGCGACGTGCTTTTGCTTTGTTCAATGAGACTGATACCCGGGCCGCTCTATCGATTACGAGCAAAATTCATGGTAGAAAATCTGCAAGTCGTCGAAGGCGACAACTTGGAAACAGCAAACACTTTCTACGTCAGAGATGAGCACAAGAGTGTCGAACTCTACACTCACACTGCCGAAGGAAAAGCAGCTTGGTTAGATGCTCTCTTCAAAACCATGCAAGAGATCATGAGGCGGAAGGCCAGCCTGAAAACTGGCGGTGCCAAATCGGCTCTGGTAACTGCCGATGATGTTACCAGGTGCATGGTTTGCGAGGCGATATTCTCCGTGATGAAGCGGAAGCATAATTGCAGAGCTTGTGGAATTGTGAGAAAATTTCTACTTAGTAGTTGGATGAACACAGTCACTGTCACTTTTTCACTTCTTTTTGATTCATCGACACTTGGTTTTTTTATTCACAATAAACTAAATTTCACTGTTTTCTTCCCGTTTCAGGTAGTCTGCGGTAAATGTTCGAACCAGAAATTGCTCTTCGAGGACAATCGGAACATGAGAGTGTGTCGATTGTGTCACGCGGCGCTGACGCAGCCGTTGAAAAAATCACCGTCATCGCCGCCAGGTCCCGCGCCAAGTTTGCTTCAAGTATCGGCGAGTGCAACATCAGTATTATCGGGTTACTTGCTGCTCAAAACGCAGGCTAGTAAGCCATGGACAAGGCGTTGGTTCGCTCTCCACTCGGACTTTGTTCTCTACTCTTTCAAGTCAGATTCGGACAGTTTGGCAATGACGGCGACCCCGATGCCCGGTTTTGCTGTTACCGAAGGCGCCGGACTGCCCGAAGAAGATCCACTCAGTTATAGAGATAGGGAAAAGTCATTCAAGATACATCACTCGAGAAAGAGCTACTATCTGCAGGCTATTGCTCAGCAGGATCACAAAAAGTTAGTAGATTATATATTTAGCCGAGTATTATGAACATTGTTTGGAGAAATGGAACGAAAAATTAGTACAAAAAAATCTCTGTTTTTGTTTTTTCTATTACAGATGGATAAATGCGTTACAATTAGCGACTAAAGCAGAACTACCTTCGCCGGAGAGTAAAGTAGAAAATGAAGAGGACGTAGACACATGATTATCATCGTGTGTTTAAACTAGTAATTTAGAGTAAAAGAATTTTGTAATTTAGATAACGATAATAGCCAATTATTTGACTGTAATTCTAATAAATTATATGAGGAGAGTATAAGAAAAAGAAGAAGAATAAGAAGTAAAAGTATGTAAAATAGAGTTTAGGCATTTTATTATTTATAAATGACGTTAATTTATGTTGTTGTATATTGTAATTTATATAATGTGACAATTCAATTTCACTTATATATACCTATATTTGACTTTTGCTAGCAAAAGAGCTATTACCATATTTGTTGGTGTTTTTTTTTCACATTTTTTCTTCTTTATCTTTTGTCTGCTATATCTATAATGTTACGTTGTCATATATTTAAATATATAGTATATGAATATTATTATCATTATTATTCGGACGCCAATCGCTACATGCTGCCTATGATTAAAAAAGAAATTGATGTTAGAAAAAAAAGGAGAAAAAAAAAATTGCCATTTTTACATAATTCCATTCCTTATTTCACGACTCCAGTCTTCTATAAATATAATTTTCAAAATCTTTTATCAAAGATTAGAAGAGAGATTGAAGCATCGCGGGGATTTAGGCAACGGTTCCTGTTATACTTGTGCTGCCACCAAAGCGGGTGCTCTTCGAGTTAGGGGCACGATAGAGTGGTAACAATAATATAAGGCAGAGTCATATCACTGTACTACAAATTCTTCCTTATCGGACTAGTTAAAATAGAAGTACAGTTGAGTAATTAATCGACTGGTTCACAGATCTGGAAAAAGATGTATTGAACATTTCCAACGTCGAAAAGATGACTAATTAAAAAAAACAACAAAAAAAAATTGGCTATTTAGATATTACTCTTTCGTGCGGTGATTATTATCTATCTTCACGATTATAATAACAATAGAATCGAAATTTTACGATTTTTGACCCACTCGAAGAAATACAAACGTCGTTTTTATTTTCAGTTTTCTTCTTGTTTTTTCGGTATCCAGTTCGTAATTCGAGGCGTGCAGGTCTTCAACTTCGTAGTACTCGGTGTTTCTCTTCGTGGTTTTCGGCGTAGATGTCATCCACTTCGTGGTTCTCAGTGTCCATCCATCGGGCGCAATGTTAATCCGGTATATCTCTCAGTCTTCGGTGTCCAGGTTTTTTGCACCATAAATCTTGAGTCAGCGAAATTGACACTTTCTAATTTTGCAACGGGCAAAATTACTTTGCTCGTGCTGTAGCTTACGCCGCAAGTGGCCATCACACTACACACTACGAGAATTCGTATCACAATGACCGAACTTATAGCACAGATAAATCGTTCGGATCTCCATCCTTATACTGGATCGTCGTAGTCTTAATTTATGCTTATATTACACTCGATAAATAATTATATTCGATAAATAATTCTAACAATCTGTACAAGTAAAAAACGCAAGGTACCCAACAATATGAAATAATACACATAAAAATAGTAAATAGTACCGCCACGCTACAATTAGACAGAGAAAAAGATAGCTGCATGATTAAGTACGAATTTTTAGTTCACTCGACAAAAAACAGAACAAAAGAAAATCTCTGAAAATAATGTGAACTAAAATACATGTATGTATATGCATACGTTGAATGGGAGACAATAACGTCATTCAACGCAGCGTAAAATTTTATCGCATGAATAACAGTAAGGGCTGTATGTATAGTCCGGTGGCCGTACGTTCGCATGTATAACAAACCTGACCTTGAAGTGAATTTTCAATGCATGACGATACCACGATTTTACACATTCGATGTGATAACAATATTTTATATCGTCTATCATTAAAACTAGCAGCAAGTAATAATAGTTCTTACCTGAATAACGCCGAACATCGCAATATCCCGATTGAACAGTAAGATTTAACCTACAATTAGCATGCCCGGATATTTTTTATGTAGATAAACGACCCTATATGCTCAAATTCGCCTTTGGACAGCGAGCACTAACCTGTTGCTACCCCTGACTCAATGCAACTGACTGGCGAACGATACGTGTCGTTACGGTGCCACCACTGATGCGTACGCTATAGCCTCGACACGATAGCTCACTACGTAGGTAGGTTTCTTAGCGTACAATGATTGTTAGATACGAAAAGAAACGAATGAGAGAGAATTTCCGACTGGATATGGAAGCTGCCATATATTTGCTAATATACATAACTGCTAAACGACTGGAGTATCGAACAAGCGATTATAATCGATGTTTCAGAGCCGAGGTTAAAAGATATCGAATTGGGGAACCATATCTCAGTATTCGTTGATGAGCGGCGATTCACCCCCACGCCCTCAGCTGCCACAACTTTGAAATTTCAAATAGCACTTTATCCCTAATTGTGACATATCAAATTAAAGCTCCCAAAAGAAGTTTTATCTTTATAGCTACGATCGAAACATTACAAACAATCGATAAAAATGATTTTTCTTCCACAGAATTTCGGGCCTAAAGTTCTAAATAAACTTTGATTTGGAAACGCCAAAATCTAATTGACTTTTTGGTAAAATTCCGTAGTTAGTAGCACGTAATTAAAAATTGTTGATATCACAGCCTCATCGAATGTTATTTATTCTAAACTGCACCTGTAAGAATTGTATAAACTACACAGATTTTTTTTTTTATTATTATTCTTTCAATACACTTACTAAAAACCAAGTCGAATAGAGATTCGACCCTTTTCACTTTTAATAGATATTTATTCCTTCAATTACGAGCCTCTCCAACTCTATAATATTTTACCTGGAAAATAATTTCATCACTTCGTTAATTCGACACGGTAAAATTTTTTTTTTACTTTTCTTTCTTTTTCTTTTTCTCGTCATTCGTCAGATTGTAGAACACTTCTATTTCTACGACCGTTCTTATTCCAACGTAGAAAGTGAACTAGCACTGCTTTATCATTGTGACCATTCGATCGTGCTTCTCGTTTCAGAGATATCCGCCTCGGGGCAGCACAATCCAACGGTGTTACAACTTTACCATACGAACGACTGAACTAAGGGTACTGAAACAGGCGCTGGAATAGAGAAAAGTGCGAGTCGAGAGAGAGAGTCTAGGAGTGTGCGTCTGTCTTTTATGCAGTAACTGAACGACTGCATTATTCTTTAATTGCGCATGCTCGGAACATGAAAATAAAGGACAAACACACACTATGAGACTCTCTGTCTCGGCTCGCACTTTACTTTCTTATTACAGCACACGTGTTCCGTATCCTTAACAATTCAGCGCAATGAACGTTGAAATCTTACAGATGACGCGCCGAGCTGATATAACGACCGTTTCTGACGCTAAATAGCAAAACATGCCATAACATAACCTAGAAAAATTCTACAACAAAAAAATTGTATCATCTATTGAATACAATATATAATAACAAAATGGGTAAAACGTCTAAAGATAAACGCGATATATACTACAGACGTGCAAAGGAAGAAGGTTGGAGAGCGAGAAGTGCCTTTAAGCTTCTCCAAATCGATTCAGAGTTCCACATTTTCGAAGGTGTTAATGAATTGCTTGCAAAAATCAACGTTTTTTTTCAAAAGCTAAGCTTAAAAATCATCATATCTCAACAATTTTTATCATTTTAATTTACAGGCGTTACCAAAGCAGTCGATCTCTGCGCTGCACCAGGAAGCTGGAGCCAAGTGTTATCACGAAAATTGAGGTATTTATCCCTCAAAAAAAAAAAAAAAAAAACAATATCATAATTCTAGTGAGTTTTCAATCACCTCACAGCAAAGAAGAGGATCAAACTCCAAGAATAGTTGCAGTAGATCTACAAGCCATGGCCCCGCTTGAAGGAGTTGTTCAAATCCAAGGGGATATAACTAAAGTCAGTACCGCTGAGGAGATAATAAAACACTTTGAAAATGAGCAGGCTGACTTGGTGGTGTGTGACGGGGCACCAGATGGTCAGTTATTTGGTTGATGTTGTACTTCTGTATAAAATATCAGATGCAATATGTATTTTTTCTTCAGTTACCGGGCTCCATGACATGGACATTTACATTCAATCCCAGCTGTTGTTGGCTGCACTTAACATTACCACTCATGTATTGAAGCCTGGAGGTATATTTGTGGCTAAAATATTTCGTGGTAAAGATATATCGCTGCTGTATTCACAGCTCAAGGTTTTCTTCAAGCAAGTGTATTGCACAAAGCCAAGAAGCTCGAGAAATTCTAGTATCGAAGCTTTTGTTGTTTGCAAGAACTACAATCCACCACAGGGATATCAACCTCATATGTTAAACCCTCTGCTCACACATGAACACTGCGATTTTGACCAACTTACAGGAGTCAATAGATACATTGTTCCTTTTGTTGTGTGTGGTGATCTCAGTCAACCCGATTCGGACGCTTGTTACTCCCTTGAGGTGAGCTGGTGTTAAAATATTCTATAGCAGATCTGAGATGCGATTTATTATCATTTTTATTTCAGTATCAAGGCAAGGAGTACAAATATCACGAGCCAAACCAATCCCCTATAACACCGCCTTACGAAGAGGCGATTGCACTGCTGGAAAAAGGCAAACTTCAGTTAAAAAAGCCTGGAACCAGCTTGACTGTGTTTAATCAAACTGAATCCTCTATTTCGGCGTTTAAGGACAAGTGCAGGATCAGTTCGAAGGAGTCAAACCTTAGAGAAGAAACTCCCAGTACCTCTGAACATCGTACAAAAAATTCACCCGCTGAAATTGACTGATTTTTAATAAATTTTAATCGATTGATCATCTCGTAACCGTTTATTCTTCCACCACCTTGACGATTTTGTAATTTCCTTATCATTTTTCTGTTGGATTTTTCCGTTAATAATGCAGGATCATTTCCGCCAGTGGCGATCGAGAAATTTTATTCTCCAGCAGTTTCCTAATCGAGTAAAAATTTGCATTTTCTTCAGTACCCTGTGTACCTGTAAATAAAATTTTGAATATCAAGACTGTCCGCAGCGCTATGCTCGGTCAGTAAGAGCATCAAAAGACGCGCAAATCGAGTGATCACGGTCAGTCGTAGTTAGACTAGAAGTCCCCGTGCCGATATATACGTAAACAAACTTGTAGTTGATCAAGATGACCGAAGCATAGACATGAATACACTGATTCAGGTATTTATTTAAGCGAATAATACTGTGAAATAAATAGCCGAGACCCTGAAGCGCAAAAGTAACTAAAAAAAAATCATTAAAAATCGTTTCTACTTATCGAAAAACGAGGGTGTAATTTTGAGCAAAAAATAGCCGCAAAAGTTATTCATATAAATTGGCCAACTCAAACGGGATGTGATTCAGGAATTGATATCTGTGTACAGTGTGAAAAAAAAATACCCATGTTGTCATTATTCGCTATAAGGCTTTTACCAACCGATTGCGTGTACATTGATTCATTAATATCGAAATATAGTGAGAATTATAATGAGTAATTTAAGTTCTAAAATCATTTTTTTATATTCTCTTTATTCAACCTTTGAATACCGCAAAAAATTCTGGTTCTTGTTATCTTATTCTCATACGGAATGATGGTTGTCAATACAGGATAACCGTTGTCACGAGTGCAAGAAATTGTTCTGCTGTGTTAGCTGTCGGAATTTACACGAAGAGAAGAAGCACCCAAGACCGAAAACCGACAAGGATTGTCTGTTGTGTTTATCGAAAAAATTACCGCTTGAGAGATTTGATAATTCAAAGTTCCTCTGCCACTTGGTCATCCGTCATTTACCGTTGATATGTGTGCTCTGCGGTCAGCTGTACCGTACCAGTTCCGATTTGGAAAATCTTTTGAAGTGTGAATACTGGCGTAGGAAAAGTCGACATTCTCTGATCCAAGATTCGCTAAAAAGACTTCCAGTTCAGGCCACACCGTCACCAATCATCAAGTCCTTATCCTGCCCTGCAGCAGCCAGCAGCCGAAAAGATTCGCCTGACTCGGAGTTTCACACTTTGCAAAGTTTCACCTCGCCCCCAGAGTTGATGAGGAACACCAGCACTCCTATGCACGTTGGTGTTACTGGTCAAAGACTGCAGTCCCAATTCAAGACTCCCAAGGCGCCGACGTTCTTCCTCAAAACGCCAAAGACTCCGACCGCTGCTTCGGCGAAAAATAAATCAACAGCAATCAATCTGACATCGAGCAGCGAAACGATTGAAGAAAATCCATCGCCCAGCTTGTTTTACTCGGCTACAAGTCAGCTGTTAACTTCTAAGGAGGTTAATTCTGACAACACTCCATTCAGTAGCCTCAATTGTGGCTCGAGATCTTTCATCAGTGGAGATACACCATCGAGATCGAGCGCTGCAACGCCGAGCCGTGGTTTATCAGAAGAGGGTTCCGGCTACTCGAGGGAATTCTTCAGGACAAATTCCGGACGGATTTTGGAAGTCATGGAGGAACAGGAAGAGCAGGTATCTGTCAACATGGATCTTACCGAAACGCAAGATCACCTTTCCCCAGTCACTACTACCACAGCCACGCTAGATCCTTTCAGTACAGAGGTAGCTGAACCTGCTCGAGATGCGCCAAAGAGAGTGCGGTTCTCAGACCAGCACCAGTTCATGGCCGCCGAGAGCACTGTCGACCAGGTGTCTGAAAGTGAAGAATTTTACGAAGCCCCAGAGATACCGGCGGACAAATCAATCGCTGATAAAAAATCTGAGGCTCAAATGATGCGAGAGAACGAGGACAACTCTGACAAGGAAAATCTCGGCAGCCCGGAGCATTCGAAGGTGTTAAAACCGGAGTCACCTCCGCCGTCTGCAATCCCTACTGCATCAACTTCAACATCGCGTGTTGTGATGATGGTTGTTGTCGAAAACGGATTCGATATTTCAACGACCAGCCTGGTACCACTGATTAACTCAAGCCTCCAGAAACTGGACCGAAATCCACTGGCTAAGGGCATCACTTCGTCATTATCCAACATCTCTGATCAATTGCAAGCCACACCGAATGGCTTGGTGCGATCGGTTTCATCGGTGGACAGCTACACTGCTTCATCAACTGTAGATTATTACTCAACGGAATTGAGTCAGAATTCAACGGCGACTCACAATCAAGCAAGCTTGTCATCGACTTCGTCAAGAAATGGTGGGGGCGGGATTTTGTCGGCGATGGCCCAAGCCATGAGATATGCCTTCAGAGGACTTCCAGGTGAGAATTTTTCATCATTATTTTTTACCGATGCGAATGAATGATTGATTGCAATATGAATGCATAAGGAAATATGGAATTGCTTTCAGGAGCGGGTACATCGAAAGGTTCTGCACCCGGAGGTTCGGAAAGCTTTGATTCGAACTCGTCAGGGTCCTCATCTAGCGGATCACGCGCAAGTGCATCGAGTTTCTCGACTGTTGCCACATCGTTGCTGCATCGTCGTCCTGGCAAACGTTCAAGAGACCCAATTAACGACCCGGTATTCGCACACCGTCGCGAACTCCGTAGTCCTCGAGCCGAGCCGATCAGTCCGATCGCAAAACGACCCAGAAGTTGGCACAAGATCAGGGGAAGAGACCCGATCGCAAGAATGCGGAGAGATACACCACCCGCAAATACCACCAGAGGGGTTTCGTCGGAAACACAACATTTCCAACAAGGTTCCCTGTCCGTTGGTGATACTGTTCTACCTCTACCATCCAGAGCTCATCAATCGACTCAAACCGATTAAGGCTACCCCACAGTTTGAAGGTCTGAACAATTGTCGAGAGTAAAGACTGAAGGGATTAAATTCCGATCGATTTTTCGCACAGTATGAATGTACCTTTAGATTTTTTTCCAAATGGTGTATAGACTGCGTTTGATAACTAGAGTTAAAAGTCGTGATATTAAATGGCCAGCATGCAACTTAAGTTATTTATTGAATCGTCTAGTGGCGTTTTACATTGTGTTTAGTAATTGTATTATTATTTTATTTCCTTTTTATTGATTTCGGACCGATGTTTGATCGTCATTTTTAATTAGTGTAATCGGCGTCCTGATATTAATATTTTAATGTAAATTTTTGTTCTCAATTTTTCTCCCATATCGGATCATATATTCTGTAATGATAAATATAATTCCATTGATGCCACACACACCTATGACTCGCTGTATTTTAATGCAACGCATATACCGAGCTGCCACACCTCGCATCCAGACACAATATCTATATACCTTACCCGCCGAGCTCACAATGATCGAACCGCGGCTGCGAGCACGGGGTCGCCGACCCTGGGCCGGGGTTGGCGGTAACCTGGTTACGGAGGCGCAGACTAATATCAGTGCATCTCTGCGTCCCTGATTATGGACCCGTCTCCCGACTCCCTCTGGTTTTGGCGCATGCGCCCATACGATACGACTTTACCGTATGATTTTTTCGTACTATGAGCGGTGGTGTCTACGGCGGTGGTAAGTTGCTCCCAGTCTTTAATATATCATCATAAGAATGAGTTAACTAGTAGATGAATAATTGGTCGCGGTAAATAGATCAGGAACGACAGTATCGAGTATCGACCATTCCCCGACGAAAATATCCTCCCAATTTCGATTGATATTAAAAATAAAAGCGCGGGCACGTTATTTTTCATACTTTTTTCACACCCGTTCTTATTGTACACACATACAGACGAAGTCGGTGCTATTATATTTGACATTGGTCATCAAAGCTTGCGCGTTGGATATGGCGGTGAAGATTCGCCAAAAGCCGAAGTACCCACGAGTCTTGGGGTATGGGAAGATAATGTCGGTGCAGACAACCAAACCGATAATCTTCAAACGGCTAAGAAACGTTTCAACATTGACACCACGGCTATACAAGTCAGGAAAAAAGGTAAGAATTTTCTACAATTATTTCGCTAAGCTTTTCGCTTTTCTCTGCACAATTATTTAAGCTCGGATTTATCCCATGGACAGATATGGAGATAATTAGCCTGATGAAAGACGGCATGATCGAGGATTGGGACATGTTTGAAAGACTGGCCGAATACACTTACAAAAATCGTCTCCACGCGGTCGCCGAACACCACCCAATACTGATGACCGAATGTCCGTGGAACACCAGATTCAAACGTGAAAAACTCCTCGAATTAATGTTCGAAAAGTTCAACGTACCGGCCATGTACATATGCAAAAATGCCGTCCTGGCTGCCTATGCTAACGGAAGATCAACCGCTATGGTTGTCGACAGTGGGGCTACTCACACTAGCGCTGTACCAGTTCACGACGGATACGTTATAACGCAAGGAATAGTCAAGAGTCCTTTGGGCGGTGACTTTGTCACCATGCAGTGTAAACAATTTTTAGAAGACAGGGACGTCGATTTGGTACCAGCATGCCTAGTGGCTTCTAAAGGTATGCATATTTCCAAGCCAGATGACCAAACAAAAATTGATAAAGACAAAAAAGAGAAACAAAAAAAAAAAAAAAAACCGGTTCTTCCTGCAGAGGTTGTCAGAGAATCGGATCCACCGCGTTGGGTACGGCGTCCAGGTCCTCAGCCAACGACAACGTGGCTGAATCACATGGTCAGGGAACTCCTGCAAGATTTTCAAACCAATACCTTGCAAATATCTGACGGTCCTTACGACGAAGAGATCGCCAATGCTTTGCCAATGAAACGTTACGAATTTCCGACCGGTTATAACGACGATTTTGGATCCGCTAGGCTTATGATACCGGAAGCACTTTTCGACCCGAGTAACGTTAAGGGTGTTGGCGCCAGTATCCTCGGCATTGGTCCCCTTGTCACTACAAGCGTTGGAATGTGCGACATGGACATTCGCCCAGTGAGTTCAAATTTTCACAAAAGACTTTCTACAAATTCAAAATTCAAAACTAACCCGCATTTTTTTCAGAGTTTATACGGCAGTGTCGTTGTCACTGGTGGCAATTCTTGTCTGGCAGGATTCAGCGATCGATTGAACAGAGATCTGGTCAGCAAAACACCACCGGTAATTTTTTTTTTTATCACAAATTTCATGGTCCTAAGCTCACTATTTTCTAACGATGAAATTTTCACTGTTTCATATTTTCGTTTTCAGAGTATGAGACTGAAGATAATATGTGCCAATAGTTCAAGCGAACGAAGATACGGGGCTTGGATCGGTGGTTCGATTTTAAGTTCGCTTGGATCTTTTCAACAGATGTGGTTATCCCGTCAGGAGTACGAAGAGTCTGGTAAATTGATATTGGATCGATGCGCGTGAGAAGTCAATCAATTAGAAGTATAACATAAATGCAATACGCTTTTTAAAAAAAAATTAAAAATTATATATGTATATGTATACATTATATATATGTATATACTTTGATTCGGGTTATAATTTCGGCAAATGATAATCTGGCACTGTTCATCGCAGCTGCTTGCAGACTAGATTATAGAAAAAAAAAGAAAAGACAAAAAATAAGAGAAAAAGAAAAATTTATATCAACTGGAACGTATTTTGAAAATTTTTGAAAATTTTCGGTGTTATTAATCTTAATGCGTATACCTAATATACATAATAATATTATACCCATATAAAACAGAAGAATAATAAAAAAATAAGTAACATATTCATAAATACATAGAAAAACTTTCGAAACTATACTAATCGAAGTGTAAATTCGTCAATTTTCACCGATCATCAATCAATCGCATATTTATATATTGTGTTTGAAATAAAATTTTCTCTTCTCTCAACCTGCAATTATATAGTTTAATCATACGATGTGTCTATTATATATATAGGATATAGTGTAGTTTTAGATAAATTTGATATTATACACAAAAAAGGCAAAAAAAAGATGAAAACTAAAAAATGGAAAGGCAATAAAAAATAAATAAACTGTATTCAGTGAAAAGCTGATTCGTTCGTTCAATTATTATTATTATTTTTTTTTCTCCTTACTCCTTTTGCTGTATTATCACAACGTTTCAACACTGTATAGTGTATTATACTAAATCTATCAGTATAACAGTGAATCCGAGCTTTGGTTCTAATTAATATACCTATATACACACGATATGTATTTACAGCTGTAATATATAGTAAATAACAATATATGCTTACTAAAAAGCAAACAAAAAAAAAAAAAAAAAAAACAAATCATATAGAACAAAAATTTGAAAATATTACATTTTCACGATGATTATATATGTACATATTATATTAGGGAATTGAATAAATGGAATTTTTTCGAATCTAACCTAGCCGGGTCGGTTGAGCTAATTTGCATATGGCATTATGTACTGGCATTGATATCCATCCAGCTAATGCGATTCCCAACGAGTCGGCCAGGGTCGTTATTCCTAATGAGAATTCCCGATCTTCTTGCGGTACCTGGCAAAAATAAACGTTGGGTAATTTTGAGAAATTGCAGTACGCGGCTATCATGGATTTTCAGGATTTTTTTCTCTTCTTCACACTCACCTCTTTTGTCATTTTGTAAAAAGTATTGACGTACGCACCGCCACCGAGAAGACCCTCCCACAATACTATAGCGAAGACTATCCAAATATTTGGAATGTAAAAGTACAAAGTCTCGAATAGCAGAACAAAGACGTTGATCAGCTGAAGGAAAAGATCGTTTTCATTATTCAATTGCTGATGCATATAGTCTAGTCAAATAATTGCAGACCATAAAACGACCATAATTAATTACCTGAAAGACTGACATCAGCCAGATCTTGTTGATCGTTACAAGATTAACCGACGACCTTGAGATGAATACACCGATCTGATAATCGACTTGGAGCCATCTGTATTGTGCGGCATGGTCCAACCAGATTCCCTCGAAATCGATGAGTTCGAACTGTCAACAAATAACGGAATAAGTAATAAAAAAAAACTAAACGTTTTGGACGATCGTATGGACATTTTTCACCCACCAATCCTTGGTTTATGAAGTATTCGAACAAGTATACGAGTCCGATAGGGACCATGTACTTCAGCAGCCCTGGCATCAGGGCTATCTTTTCTCTGAGTGTTTTCTTCGTGCTGGTAACGATCTGCTCTTTACTTTCTCCATCTCGTTTGAAGCCTAGTCTAAGGGTAGTCGTCTCAGGATGTACCAATAGGCCCCAGAATGCCAAGGCCTGAACTACCGGCACAACCAACATTACTAAAAGGGTGGTCTCGGTCGAGAGCCACATTGCTAAACCAGCGTAAGAAATCGCTCCGATTACACCAGCGCCACCCGTTCCTGACGACCACGTGGATATGACATTTCTGATAAAACGTAAAGGGGGTTCATGCATGGTCAGTAAATTGATATTCAACGCTTCGTATCTTCGTTAGTAACGACAGTTTAGAAAGGAAAGAATAATATCAATCAGGCCATATTTCGTTGCTGACGGTGTCGTCAATTATAAAATAATTTATGTCTTGACGAAGTGTGCGCGCAGGCAATAAAGATAACGAAGAAGACATCTTAATTAGTTCTAGAGATTATGGTGAATTAGTTGCTGGAAGAACCGCGTGTTTAAAAATAACGAAATGAGTGGAGAAATTGTTTTTTTTTTTTTCACAGATGATTACGTTTTACGGTCAGAAAGTGATATTTATAGAATTTCTCAAGTGAGATAGTTGATTCGCACAATTTTAATAAGATATACAGGGTGTTTGGTCTCGATCTCCCAACGCCGATATTTCCCAAACGAAGAGAGATATGAGAAAACATTTCGAACAAAAGCTGCGGGGTTCAGTGAAGTAAAGAAGTTGGCGTTATCGGATTTTTCAGTGGAGACGCCGCTGAGTTCAGGGTAAGGTCAACTCTGTTTTTTTGAATATAGGGCGATATTTTTCATTGCGTAATTTCGTTCTACTTGAAAAATCAAACGACTTTTGTATGAAACGTTTTTTTGTGAGACATCAATTTTTAATGATATTCAGCTGAACAACTAGAGATTTTTGAAATTTTAAACTCAATTGGTTTGGAAAATATCAGCCTGGGGAGATCGAAACTGAACACCCTGTATGTAGAACTACAAACTTGTGATAAAAGTGGCTGTATCCCAGGAAAGTCACTTCGCCCAATCCAGAAGATATCGAAGTCAGGATGACCCCAAATATTGCGAGCCATTCAGAAGTGGCTAAAGCCACTGAGATGAATCCAGCACCAGACAATGTCACGCATAACGCTAATCGCACGCTGTAACATGATTTAAATTCATTTTTTTGTTTTTCTTTTTCAAGATCAATCCTCAAAGCAATAACGAACCATCGTATATGCAATTTGTAAGTAAATTTCGAGTTGTACTTACTGCACAAAAAACGGCAAGAACGGTGCGATAACCTTGATCGATAACGCGGGTAAAATATCCGCCAAAAGTATAGCACCTGTTGATAGTGTGTTACAATTTCTTGTTGTCGTCGAATTTTCAGACGATTCCGAAGTCGAAGACTATAGACAATAAGTTTTTCTTATTTTTAGTCAGGTAGTAACGATCATGAGGTGAGGGCGAGGAATACACACGGACCAACAAGAGTCGTGGTTGTCTATTTAAAATTATAGAACATGAAAAAGTGTATGTCAAATCGAGTTTACTAACCGTAGAACCGAACTTGCTCTCGATAATGTCATGAGCCGCACTGAGCATAACCACGTATCCGTAATTGTTGCACAATCCAAGTATCCAAAAGGCAGCCAAATTCCTCCATCTCATAACTTTTGTGATCTGATCTTCAACTTCGGATATACCCTTTTGCGGTTCTGTGACAATCCATGTTTTCTTTACCATCTCAATGGAACAAGCAGCTTTATGTGATTAAAGTAAATGACCAAGAATATGGAATCTATAATGGACACCTATCTGTGTAATTAAAAGCACGCACAACAACTTTTATTATAATGAATCAGTGTTAATGATCACACTGTTTTCCTTGTACTTATTAACGGCTAAAGTTTCCTCAACTGTAGTAAAGTTTCTCGTCGCAATTGAGTCTGTTGATATAAGTATAGTACGACAACGATCGCGCGAACACGTGAGTCTATATGTATACAGCTTTGTCGAAAATTTGTTCAGCTTATATCGACTCTCCTCGGAAGCACGATTGATAATGTATTGGATACGACTTTTGGCAGGATGAAAGAAAAAAAATAAAAAAATAAATAAAAATAAATAAATAATAGAAATATAGGACGCAGTGTATAACGTGTAACCTCCAACGATAAACTCCGTGCCGTGGTTAGCAGTACAATAACCATGCTATTCACATCCTCTACGTTATACGACTGAGACTCGGTAGAAGCTTTACAATCTACACCAACAAATACAGAACGTATAATAACTTGCGGGCAATATTCTTCTTGACCATAAGATCCTGACCGTGTATATTTAATTCACCAGTTCTTAACGGTTCTGCTCTACTATATATATTCCCACGCGACATTTGCGGCATCGAGTCATGACCATGACCCGATCTTCAAACCAGTCGAGCCCCTCGCGGTGATCACGTCATCGCGAAGATTAGATAATTTTTGTAAGAATTTTTTTTCTGGCATGGGTAACATTGTCGAGAATTCATCCTTACCCGATGAATCTCGGTTGTATATCGACGGTATAGAACTTGACGGGCTCTCGAAATCGTCTGAAATGTAGCTGCTGTATGGCATTACGATCTTGAAATATCTGCAGACATCGCAACTGTCAAAATAACTACACACGCCTGAAACTTTACGGTTAACATTGATCCGCCGATGTTTGTCTGCCACCGATGTTTATCCGATTGTTCAGCGGTGTTTCGAGTCTGTTCAAAGCACTAGCGAACTCTTCGGTATTTCAATAGCAAAAGAAAAGAAAAACGACCATGAAATTATATTCGCAAAAAATTAAGAACTCAGGCTGGAAAATAGCCCCGCAATTATCAATCAAGGCCGAATACTCCATAGACAATGTGACGACAAATGCCCACTGTAATGATCACTATAAACTACAGTAGAAAATCATCGGTAAATTCCAGTTGCATAACTCGTATGCACTCGAGTCCGCAAATTCGAAGGATATTTCTTATTAAATGCGTTTATATATGCACTCGACATTTAGCACTGCACGATTAATATGCTGTTTGCATTGCTTATTGCAAGGTTATCAAATCTACAGTTTTATTCATAGTTTACAGAGGGTAAGCTTCCACTTCTTAACGATGGGTAGGTGAGTGATAAGATCTGTAAAATAAACGGGCTTACGAGGTTTGATAGTTGATCAAATTTCGTTGAAAATTGACTATAATATACGACTCGTATACGAGTACGTGGTAATGATGGAACATCAGCTGTACTGCGGCCACGCTTATCGTAAATCTGCACCTATACATGTATGAGTTTCGCAATATAAAAACGTACCGTATAGGTATACGTGAGAAGCATGCATAATATATTTGTTCGACGGTTGTTTTAAGCAGTTCATTGATTGCCGGAGGACTTATATATGTATATATATTTTTCGACCGGTGAATTCGTGTCGCACTTTGTATTATGACCTCGATGTAAATGACGTATAACAACGCGGTGAAATCGGCCATGAAATCCAATTTTTTTGTGTATTATCAAACCGCGATTTGCATGTATGTACTACCTGCTATAGAACTCATATCTATGTACATACATACATACATTTGAAATTTACCTGTGAATAATCGACGAACCGAACTATAATTGTGAACAATATGTTATGTTGAAACGAGCTATACGCGTATATAGAAACGATAAAATCTCTTTAGTTTTCAATGAAATTCGACGAACAGATGCCTCTATTCAATCGAGTTTTAATTGTATGCGTTGAAAGTTGTCTGGATTCGAAATGCCAAGAAGCTTTTCACAGCAGCTGACGATACACCGATGAAAAATTCTTGGAACAAATAAGGAATTGATGTAAAGAGAACTTATTTTTAAAATTGATAAATCCCACTTGACGACTGCGAGAATTTCAAAGGCCCGAAGTGATCAGTGATCAGGCAAACTCATGAAATTCCGCAGTTGCGTGGAATATTATTGAATAATTTTAGTGATTTTCAAGAGGGAGATGAGTGATAAGCTCAAACTGTATCAGAATAAATTTCTTTGGCGACTAGATTTGATAAATACCTGCAGCCACTATTTCTTTGTCGATATTCATAGTCCAATCGATTAGAGCGGACCAGAAGTTTCGGTGGATGTACCACTGGATCAATAACGCTCCCTCACGTAGCACGCCGACGCTTTTGAAAGATCAACGAAATTTTTTCGTGACCAAACGTGCCCACTGGCCTGCTTTGGAACCTGTTAGTCAAAGATTATGTGACTCGATAGGACCCGTTCTACGTTGATAGCAAAATCTCCACGAGTGGCTATAATCAGCTCATTACCTCTTCTCAAAGATAAAACTGTCCCCCCTCGATCATATTATAGGGCTCCATATATATTCGATGAGCTAACCAACCAATCGTTCGTGACGATCACGCAGGTTGAGCTTATCAAAGAAATCGCAATAAATACGCAGCGGATGGACTATATGTCATGTACGAGATGAAACAATATGGTTGTACCGCGATCTTATCCGTCGTTCATCAGGAAATAAGTTCTAATGCACAGGCTATAACTCTTTCTGTGAGCATTGGTCGAACAGGTAATCTGATAATCCCTTGATAAGCTGTATAGTATTTGTATGAGTGAGTAATTGACTAATCAGATTGATGGATACACGGGTACAGGTGTCAAGAATTACGAGGAATTAAAAATACATGATTATAGCTGAACGTAATGTGGCTATAACTCGAGAGGTCGTTTCAGATGAGAAGAATACGTCTGGATATGATACATATTCTTGCGAAATTGGTATTGGTATTGGTTGAAAAATATGTTTCGCATCGTCAAAGCGTTGTTATTTTAACCGAGTAATTTTCCGTCTATTTATTTTCATCATTTATTATTTCAATGCACAAATGATAAGAGTGTCTTAAGTCATAAAGATTTGTTCGGAGTATGGAAATTCATGATAAAGTGTATTTTATTCATTTTTCTCTGGCTCTGTTGCATCACTGTACTAGTAGTAGCAGCCCATTGTAGTATGCTAATGGTGTGTAATTTGCTCACAATTAATCGAGCAATCGTTTGACGTCGATATCTGCGATACGTAAGATGAACAATGATTGATGTATACGCCTTCGATTCCAACCATCTCAACAAACGTCAGTATCTCGCGGAATATGCGTAGATCGCTCAACTTATCAGTGATTAGCGTCAATCGCTTGAATTTGTATTAATTTATTCAGATTGATGTATTCTGTGGAGGTTATTGACTCGTAGGAACACACGTGGCAATTATAATAATATCTCTTTATTCTGGACACATAAATATACCGGGTCTTTTCCTGGATGAGACCCGTATGACACAGGATTTTTCAGAATTATTTCAGATTTTTAAATTGTGTCGATTAATATGGTCGTTTTGAAAAATTGTAGATAGTTCGAATCAATTCAAGAGAAAATCCAGAGAAAACCGAGTGTCTTCGAGAGTCAAAACAATCACATAGACCCAGGTTGAGTTGATGTGGAATGCCCTATATGTCGAGCCACGTGTAGTACAGATCTACAAATATAGTAAATGCCAGATAGTAAAAAAAAAAAAAAAATAGATTGATGCTGTTTCATCATTCCAATTTGCAATACGAATGACACAATTGATCACATCACGTATTTACGCCTGACATAACGATCGTTTAAGCTGACGTCCGCATGGCAGTGAGGTGGCTTTCCTATATCGCCCTGTTTTGCCCATATTAATTATGTAGCGTGTGGAAATGGCAATTTTCCGTTTCCCAGTCATTCAAAAAATGTAAAATGTATGCAAATATTAGTTAATGATAATGAAAATCCAAGATTTGTGACCAGTACCAATCAAATATTCAAATATATCATGCGCACAACGTCTGTGCGTCTACTGTACCATTTCAGTCGGTAAGACAGATCATCGGACAACCTGAGGCATCAATCTACAGTTATCGATAGTGCAGTAACGGTAAGAACTACAAAGTCGTAGTAAAAACGTTGTGCCATCCGACGATGATTCTCCTTTCTCGCTAGTGAAGTAACGGCCGTTTTCGCAACTGAGCAAAACTAGCATGCATGGTATACAATAAACATGGCGACCAAGCTGATCTGTGAGTTGCGCGAAGGACGTTTTTGAGAAAACTCTGATGCGTCTGGGCCCTGAACGACCTATAGAGGAGTGTAGTCGAGGGACAAGAGACGTGAATCGAAATGTAACCTCAAACCTACACAACAGCCTAAATATTATAATATATACATATATATGTATATCCGAGTTTGCTGTTGTGAAATCGAAAAACACTCGTCTGTAATAAATAATTTTCTATAAATTGTCCGATATTACTGTTGTTACAATAATGTCAATGAAATAAATGAATAAATAAATAAATAAATAAAAATAATAAATAAAGATGCGTTTATTTAACCGTTAATTAATTAATTAATTAATTAATTCATGGCTTTTATCCCATGACAGAGATAGGAGAGATGTATTACGTTACGATAATTTTCTCTTCGTTAATTATCTATCGATAGATTCAATCATGTTGCCTTCAACGGGATATTTCAAGGCAATTAATTGTCCATTTTATGACAGCGGTTTGTGCGAGAGGCCCTATTGTCACTTCAAACATCCACGGAGAGGTAATGTACAGATTAATTTTTATGATAATTTTCTATTTAACTATCAGCTCCTCCTCTATAACGCCCATCAATACGCAAACGATCACTAAAAACATACTACCCCCTTCCGACGAATACCTTGAACTAAAAAACTTAATGTCAATTATCACGAATTGAACAATTCAAAGATTCGCCTTAAGACACCCGTTCGCAAATCCATCCCCTCCCCGTACACACCGCAATTTCTCATGGCCGCCATAATTTTTCATCTGCTTTGTACACACACGTTATACAATAAACATGACATGAAAATGAGCAAAAAGCATGCATACTGTGTGTAAAAAAAAGCATGAAAAAAGAAAAGAAAATGACGTTTATGTAATATATGATATAGCATGAAATTTTCAAAACACATCGAGGTGTAGAGAATTTTTTCTGTCCAGGGAACACCTCGTTTGATATGACTAACTAACATGCCTATGAAATAAATAAATATAATATTTTTCAATTTTCTCCCACGCCACAGATGACGGTTCTACCAACTCGGGGGTACCTAATCAAATTGTGGCATCGAACGAAGGAGAAAGAACCACCGTTGTTCAATCAGATTCAAATACTTTTCAAGAACTTGTCTCACAGGCTGTAAAAAAGGTCTTAGCAGACCATGAGGGAACAGATACAGGGAAAATATCACAGAACATTGTCTCCAGGGTGGTGGAGGAGCTCAATCCAACTTTAAATCCACCATCTAGTTCTGTTTCACATCAGGATATGCTGATTACTAAACCAGTCATACAAACCACACCATGTGTTTATAATCCCACGCCTATAGCTGAGCTCAAAAAACGGCATATTCCTGTTGTTCCTTACATGCCTACTAGAGAAAGCAAAGTATCTGTTAAGAGGAAGTCTTCCCCAGAAGGTTTTAAGCCTTGGCTAAGAGTTCCGCAGGACATTTCTAACTCTTTGGAAAATGTTGTAGCCGCTCCTAGCTATTCGACGGGCAAAGTTATGGAGATAACTTACAAGCCTACCGCTATATCGAACAGTTTAGGAGATGTTACATATGTACAGAGTTATATACCGACGATAAAGTCTGATTCTTCATCTCCAAATTCATACGAGGATGGTAATTCGAGTGATTATATATTCAAGGCCAAAGACGAGTACAGACCTAGGTCTAAGAAGAGGCGGGAAGAGTATGTGCCAAAAAAACTTAAAGCCCCTTTGAACACTGTGCAGCAAATGGACGAGCCTGTACTAGACCAGTTGAAAACTGACTTGGAGACTGTTGCAAAGATCTTAAATGCTGAAAAGGAGAAAAGTGGACGTCTGGGAATAGAGCAATTACAAACTTATGACTTGGAAATGGAACCGAAATTTTCTGACGAAGAAGAGGCGGATAAGACGGTCCATAAATCAACCAAAGACGTAGATAAGTCGGATCTGAACAATGTAGACGATAAAAGCGAAGATAAATCTAAAGGCAGTCACAAGTCCGGTAGCAGGTCAAACAACGATCGAGATAGCAAAACTAAGGCTGATAACGAAGCCTTAAAACCAGCAGAGCGAAGATCCAGTCTTAATAAGGAAAGGGAAAAATCGAAGGATAATAAATCTGATAAGGATAAAAGCAGAAAGGAGAGAAGGAGTAGCAGTACAAATGAACAAGAAAAGGATTTGAACGATGTTGGTAACCGGGAAAGGAGCAAGGACAAGGAAAAGCATAGACATAGTTCAAGTTCCAAGGATAAACACCATTCCTCATCTTCTAACAAGGGTAAAAGCAGCCAGAGTTCAAAGGACAGAAGAGACAGCAAGCACAGCGATAAAGGAGGCGAAAAGAGAAGCAAAGACTCTTCCAGATCGAATAAAGATGCAGACAAAAATTTTAGAGGGAAAAGTGAAGAACGTCACAAGTCTAACAACAGCGAAGATAAACGGAAGAGTAAATCCAGCTCCTCGTCCAGCAGAGATAGACACTCTTCTAATAACAGGGAAAAAAAACTGTCCAGATCAAGCACCAAGTCGAGTACTTCGAGCAGAAAATCTGAATCAAGAAAGAAGAGCAACGATGAAGCTTGCGGCGGCGAAGATCATGACGAAAAGGAGAACAGCCCTTCACTGAGGTTTAGATCTTTGTCTCCTTATTCTGAGGAGATTTTCGAGATATCAGACTCTGATCACGACATCGAGGAAGAATGCCTGAAAATATTTCAGGTATGAACCATAGAGTACAGAAGAAAAAGAGAATTATTAACAGTTATAAAAAAAAAAAAAAAAAACACTTTTTACGCATCAATTCTCTATCTTTTATCTTCCTCAAAACAGGAATACGAGGTATCAGAGCACCCCAAAGAACCGACAACAAAAAATCAACCACACCGAGAACCCGACGAGGTTGAAGAACCGGGTAGAAAAAGAGTCGCTCATCCCTCAGCCAGTCAATATTCAGAACATAAGAGGGTTCCCATTGAGCCACAAAAAAAACCTATAAATCCTCATCTAAGATTGACGGAGCGATGGCGTCTGAGGAGAGAAGCAATGGCTGATAAAGTGGCGAGTGAAGCTACGTCTCAGAGTTCAGCGAGTAAAAATTCTTCGCCTAATCCCCAGCCATCTTCAAACTCAGTAGCCAAGACTGATCAGCTAACAAATGGAAACGGTAATTTAATTGGCCCCGTGAAATTTTCGGTGTATGCCTATGTTTAGTTTGTTATTTTTTCCAACAGGTCGCTTGAGGATTGCCCATGTACCGTATGCAACTTCCTTAGCATTGGCTAAAAAGAAAGTCTCACAGGCTATGAACAAAAATTTGGAAAACAAAACCGTTGCACAGACTGCTAAAGGGTCTCGGGTCGCTCATGTGCCTCAAGTTGTGAGTTTTATCCTTCAATGATCATGTACCAAATCTCCATATCTACTACTTGATCTTATTTCAGATTCCTCAACTAATCAGGCCGGAACCGCTGCAGGTAGCCACGCAGAAATTTCCTTTAAATGTCCGCCAGTACTACGTGAACATGATGCAAGACGTTTGCGTACAAATATACACTAACGCTGAAGACGCTGCTCAAAGAGCTTTGAGGGAAGAATTTGCGTGTCATGAACGCTGCAAAGCTGTACCAGTTTACAAAAATTCTTGTATGCTAGCAACGCATAGATTGAGAAAGGAATTGGACCAGAGATCTTCGACTGAAACTTGCTCTTCTACGGCCAGTGGAACGGTTTCTCACGAAGCGGTTCTCGCCGGAAAATCAAAGGGCTCGTGGAGCGTTGTTAAGACGAAAAAATCGGTCACGGAATTCAAAGGAACAATGTTGTACACTATGTTATCCAAGTGGATAATGACCGAGGAACAGCTAAGAGAGAACGGATTTCCAAGACCTCATCCGGACGGACCTACGGTTGAAAAATGATTCACAATTATTTAGTTCAATTAGGAAATTACAGACGCGGTTCTCGCGATCTAAATCTCGTTTGTTTAATTTTCTTTCAGGGTCGTGTTAAGATGTACGTAACAAACAACCGCAATCAAACGATATTGTCTAAAGTACCAAACGAAAGGTTCTGCAGTCGATGTAACCAGCCCTACATGGTGGACAAGCATGGGAACCCGGTGACTCAGCAAAACTGTATATATCATTGGGGCAGGAAATTCACTATAAGAGGTGAAGGAAAGTACAGTTGTTGCCAGCAATATGGATCTGCGGGTGGTTGCTGCGACGCGAAAACCCACGTATGGGATTACGTTGATTACGAAAATCTCCGTGGATACGTTAAAACTTTACCAAAAGGTATGAAATTTCGTTCACTCGAGTTTTATCCTCAACTTTGCCGATATGCTTTATTATGTCTGATCTTTTATTAATTTTTCTAGATTATATCCCGGTTGAAGAACAAGGCGTTTATGCTCTGGACTGCGAGATGTCCTACACTACTCAAGGCCTTGAATTGACGAGGGTGACGGTTATCAACGAGGAATGTAACGTAGTTTACGAAACTTTGGTAAAACCAGTTCACCCAGTGATAGACTATAACACAAGGTAATAAGGATTGATAAAAAGTTTTGCGCAAAATTATGAGAGAATAAAAAACAGAAAAAAAAATGTATTATTATTTTCGTTACATCGATTCAGATTCTCAGGGATTACAGAACAAAATATGGAAGGAGTTACCACAACGTTATTAGACGTTCAAGCTACACTATTGTCAATGTTTTCGGAAAAAACTATATTAATTGGTCACAGTTTGGAGAGTGATTTTAAAGCTTTGAAATTGGTACACGACACTGTAGTCGATACAAGTATTATGTTTCCACATCGTAACGGGTATCCACAAAAGAGAGCATTGCGTAATTTGTGCTCGGAATATCTACGAAAGATTATTCAAAACGATGGTAAGTTATATAAGTAGTTTGTTCAAATATTTGTTGAAAAACAAAAAGAAAATTCATACTCTAATTAATTTACTCCATATTTTTCTTCCATCATCAGTCGGGGGTCACGACAGTAACGAAGATGCTGTATCGTGCATGGAGCTGGCTATTTGGAAGTTGAAGGAAGAAGCTAAATCTCAATAAATAACTAGAGAAAAAAATAAATATACGAAAATAAAATAAAATAAAATAAAATAAAATAAAAGTGAATAAAATGCCGTTAAATTTTCCTGTAGCTTGCGTCTACAAACGGTTAATCAACCCTGAATAAATTATTTTCATCAAGTATACCATATGTATACATATACATATTATATATACCTCTATATTTATATATTCAATTCTCTATGCGGTTTTTCTTTATTTTTTATTTTTTTTTCTTCCTTTCAATGATTCTTCTCACTATTAATTTTATTATTCGTAAAACTATACAAATACGTATATGTATACATATATAAAATATACATATGTTGAATGTATTAAATATTGTTTATATTATCGGTATAATATTATGTAGATATTTGGCGCAAAGTACAGGGAGATGGTCTGACGGTAATCGAATAAAATCTGCAATTTACTGTTATTCCTTCAATGTTTCGCAATTAATATTTTTGTACTTCGTTACCTATTTATATTATGCACAATTAAAAAAAAAGAAAAAAAAAAAACGAACAAAAAGATGAAGAAACGAAAAATTTTGACGAGATCAGTTACACCCTGATATTTAATTTACCATCCTTTTTCTACTCCTCGTCACTGTACATACGTATTGTACAGCGATTAATACTTTCTAATCAAATGCATATAGCATAGCGTCTTTCTAAAGAAAAATAAAAATTCATCTTTCAATTTTCCCGGGGCTATTTAACGAAGGATTAAAAGGAACAAAAAAACAACGGGCTTGGGGAATCCCCCGATATATCAACGCTCGGCAAAGTGGACTGAATACAATACGAGAACACCTCGCTAGTTAGCGCCACTGTATACGGGTGTTTGAAATGAGCCTGAAGGAATAAAACGCGGCAAATAAACATACATGTATGAATTTTTATTTTTTTTTTATTTTCGCGCACGCGTTGCAACACGCTTTTATACGTGCTTTAAGCACCCTAAACAAACATCCATTTAAAGACAATGAATATTTTAGTAGTGGAGGGGGTATGAATGCCCATGGGGTATTTTTTTTTTCTTCTCTTGTTGTCCAAGCGACAAAGAGACCGCTCGGGGTACCTATAGGTACTCTAAATCCCTTTTTTTCTTCTCTTTTTTTTTTACAAAATAAAAAAAGACCGTGTCTACGAGCGTGAAAGGTCGCGCTTTTCAAGTATCATCGAAATTGTAAAGGCGGGAACTTGAACGACGATCACTGAATCGTTCGGCAATCATTACAAAAGGTCTATACCTTATATACCCTTATTATTTATGTATTAAACGAACCCCACGAAAATTCGCAGTATATATGTGATTTATTTATGTATACGCGTGCCTATTGATGCTTCCGAGCTGTTAACAGCTTATGACAATGTGCCAATTTCGTCGATTAAAAATTGAAACGTGTATTTTTTGAATAATCATTGCATATCGTAATTCTCATAATTCGAGATACAGGTATTATGCTGGCTAACAATTATCAATCTGTACTCGTCCCTCGCCCCCTGCATAAAGCTTGAGAAAAAAATAATTTCTGTTACAGGTATACAGTGTACACCTGTATAATTATAAATGTTAACAATGATATAGCGATGGTGTGAACTTATATGTACGAGTACACGCGGCGAAACAATTTTGAGAATAATTGATCGTACTACATGCTTATGCGGTGTTATGCATAATGGTATACCTATATAGCTGCGTGCAAACTCGGTGTGTGAGCTGATAAATATTATTTTACTAGTACACGTAGCCATGGTACTTGTATATTTATATATACAATGTTGTTTCAGAGCTGGCAAACCTTTCGATCAGGTATGCACACACACACACACACACACATGCATACGTATACAAATAGGGAGATATACGTATATGTAGACGTGTGGTGTTTGCATCCGTTTTGCAAATCGAGTGTAAATTGGTTGTATTTATTTATCAATCGCACATATGTATGTACATACATACATATACGTGTACAATACATGTGTATATAGCTCACCGTATGTATATATATGTATATTATTCGTATTGCACGCCAGTTAAAAATTATAAATATATATACATATACGTAAATATATATATATATGTATGTGATACATTTTTACTTTCATTTCTCCACGTCATTGCGTATATCTACCTATATCTGCCCATATTGGTATATTCTTTCTCAAAACATCCGGGCAGACGATTTTACCCTGTAAAAAACTCTGTTTGGATGTGATATTTTGAAGTAATAATATACGTACAATATATATATATATATATATATATATATATATATATATATATATATATATATATATATATATATATATATACATTTAATTTCACCTATCTGTACATAAATGTGTATATTATACGTGGTGTAAATAAATATATTATTCCATCATTGATCATGTGCGTTTTTTTTTTCGTTCATTTTTTATTTATATACAGATTCAGTGCCGTTGGATATTTTCGTTCAATTCATGAACACCGCGATTGGGTAAATATTACAAAAATAAATCAATCGCAAAGTAATTTGTCGGTTTTTTTATTTTTATTAAACGGTATAGTATACGCAAATACTCGACGATTGTAATTATGCGTATCCCCGTTTCGTTTTATAGTGATGGTAACAAGCTGTTACCCCAGAAATAAAAAAAAAAAAAAAAAAAAAAAAGACTCGGGACCAAACGCGTTATACCTACCCTTGCCCGCCTTTACCATACGCGTACATATATACAACATCATGGAGAGCCACGACGCCCCTACGATTTGCAATTCAAATATTACTGGCGACGCCTTGACTTGATAAATATACAGCAAGTTTCTGCGCCAAGTACCTATCTACCTACCTACCTATACCTCTTCTCTGACTCTTCTACTATATACACGGAAATATATCTATCTATCCAAAGAATGCGGAAAAGTAGAAAATTCGTGTAGCATATAATGCAGAGAAGAGGTAAAAGGTCACGAGTGTCTTGGAAAATTTTTTCAGATTTTTTATTTATTATATTAATGGCGAAAGAAGTAGAATTGTAGAATAAACTGGCCTCGTAGTCTCTTATCTTAAGCGTGTTGCCTCGTACCGATGAGGTAATTCTCTTCCTCGCGTGTAATTGAATAGCAGAAAAATTGATGCGCATACCTATAATACAGCTATATATTTAATCCAAGCCTACGGCGTGTTATTCCGAGATCTGGTGGGCACACGCGAAAGTATTTAGTGAGGTAAAATGGTACAGCTACTGCAGAGAAAGAGGGGAAATGAAGCTGCGGACAGGAAACTCGCAGAATGTGACCTTAATCCTTTTCCTGTTCCATTCATGGCTGATGAAACGCGAGAGCAGTCAGGCGTGAGGGAAACGTTTCTGATCGTGCTACGCCAGAGTCCAAAGTATTCACTACATTCAAAAAAAAATTTTTTTTGTTTTTTTTTTAATGATCTGAAACGCCCTGCCGAGTCCGCGAATTGAAAACAGTGACAAATAAGATTAAACGAAGGAATTAAAATGAAAGGGCGAATTAAATAAATAAAATGATACAAAACCGCGACTAGACTAGCGCGATTTCAAAGAACCATTTAATAGGATTACCGTCTATACTTTAGGTAAGTCTTCGAGTCGTCCTAAATTCACGACAAAAGCAAGGAAAAAAAAAATACCGAGTGAAAAGTAATCTCATTTGAATTTATTTAAAAGTTGTTTTTACTGTTCGTCTTTTTGTTTTTTTTTTCCAAAGGTCTCACCGAATCATTTCGTGGAAGCTTTTTGTTTTTTTTCGAAACATGTTACATTATTTTTGTGTAATCCGGCTCCTTTGCCCCTCAATGAACGTGAATATACCCACACGATGATTATAAACTTGTCCCACATTTTCCTGCGATGGTACTGTGCAGAGTTTGAGTTTTATCATGTGTGTAAAGCGCACGTATAAGGTCGGGAAAGTGCAGTAAAGCAGGCGAGGGGTGTGCAGGTGAATATGGTGACGAGGCAGGGCTGTTCTTCCTTGAAAGAAAGAATATAGATTTTATGCATGAATAAAGAGGAGCCTCAGACCGGTGTTGGACCGGCTTTCACTACCCAGCAGCAGCACCACAAGCAGAAGCAGAAGCTTCAAGCTTCAAGCTTCAAGCTTCAGCTTTGAAGCGCGCGCAACTTGCTGCTGGTCGAGAATACCGGGATATTGTACAGCTTTTAGAAAATTTATTCTAGCCCCCACCTCCCCTCCCTCTCTTCAAGCCGCCGACTCCCTTTCCTCTCTCACCCTAAAACAGCCGCAGGCTATTCTGTCACCCGCCGTGGCGTTGGAGACAGACGATGCGTCTGCATTTTACGTTTTTCCGATTTTATGAATACACCGCGGCTACCCCACCTCAGTCCGTACAGCCTAGGACAAAATTCAGCTACATCTCAACGATTAAATATACTTTTCGATAATTTGAACCAACCTGAGGGATCCAGGTTCACCAAAACAGTTCCCACTGGTAGGTACACTGCATATCATGTCCATCACTAACGCAGATGAAAATTGTCTCGAGTTTTTGTTACCCTTAAGAGACTTAAAGTAAAGATATTGCGGTATCATCATCATGACCAAAGAGTGTATCTTCTCTTCCATCTACCATCGTTTATCAGGAGGGTGAAGGTCCATCAACTTTCAGCTGTGATTATTCACATCTATGTGCACAGAGGTACAAATTTGTTGTTCCTCTCCGAAGGCCGGATGTGATTTCACTGATTAGATGGATTTCAGATGTTACGAGAATATCCAAAGCGAAGAATACAAGTTGTTTTTGGCTCGCGCTGTATATGTATGCGATTGTGGTTGAAGAGTCAAACAAAAGGAGGTTGAAAAATGCAGAGAAACTTTTAGGTGACGCCCATCTTGAGCAAGTATCCTCGACGAAGAAGAAGAAGAAGAAGGAGAAGAAGCAGAAGAAGAAGTCAAGTTATTCCTTGGCGTATATCTAGTTGGAAATATTTGAACGGAATTCTATTCTCAGTTTCGCATAAGAGTTTCCCGGTCTTTTTCTTGCCAACGAGTGATCTTCGGACCAAGGTTAATACTTATGCTGCAGTAGCAGGTCTTGTGCTGCACAAGGAAAGAAATCTTCTCTAAAACTTATTCTTTTCCAATATTTTCTTTATCCCTGCACCTGACGGGTTGTTCCAACTCGTCATGCGGGCTTATACCGACATACCGTGTCCAAAAACCGCGAAAACATATGTCGACGTTTCACCGAACACGACATTACCGTATTTTTATACATTCAATTCAAATGTGATATTAACATATTCCATTTCCCTGGGTTTCTCCTTCGGTTCTCGCGGAGGCTTTCATTAACTGCAGATTCGCACCGGACCACACGATCTGTGCTGTATAGAGCGTCCGGGTGCAGGGTACGTGGTCCGCACTTGTAAATACTAAATCTATTTCCTGTGCCGATTAATCCTCGCGTATCACCGAATCCGAATGTAGATTTGACTGGCATATGTAAAGCGTTGGTAAAGGAATAAAAAAATAAAGCAAACTTTATCGATCTTGAGCACCATTCATCGCGGTTATACTGCAACGCGCGGCTTCAATTTTTTTTTTTCATTTATTTTTGGTTTCTATCAAATCAATGCGGGACCGCAGATATTTTTTCTTTAATTTCATGAAAACCTGCTGCAGTTAATTAACGCATATTTTTCGTACCCTTTATACTGCCTCAATCTCCGCGGAGTATGAGAATTTATTGTGGAAGGGTCCTTGCTCTACTCTATGGATAGGGGGGCTCGGTCCCCATCCACCCGTGTTTGTGTGTCTATTTTATATGTATGTGTAAGCGCGTTAAGAGGAGGCAGACTCTCGCACAATATTGTTATCGATTGGTTTTACCGGGTAACTCCTGGATGCCGTAAGCGAGGTGGTATACAGGCTTGTTGAAGCTTAAAGGGAACAACCCTTCTTAGTTAATAACACCACACGGAGACCTGGGTGATACGTCGAATTTGGTAAATGAGAATCAAAAGAACTCTACCGAGTCTCGTTTCATCTGTTGCAACCGGAATCCACGATCGTCCAAAAGTTGTACAGAATTCTTCACATTCTGTCGACGTGAATACTGAAATGATCACCGTACCAAATATACCCCTTATCCCATCACGCTGTGTAAAGACACGTGCACAATTCGGTTGACACACGTCACGTCCACGTGCCAGGTCACGTGTGTGTACATCCCTTAATGACGTTGTTCACGCTTAACGATTCCGTTCTCTAAACTGTTATTCAAACATGCGATTAGGGTGTGATAGCACATTAATAGACGATGAAAGAGGAGTGTGCGGCGAGTGAGAGATTTTGCAGTAAATCGTTATAGTTTTTTCGGTCCAAGATACCCGCAAGCTTCGATATGCTATTCGTTTCTTTAATGAATATATAGGTATGGTATATTGTTTCGTTTCGATGGTCTTCTTGCGCGTCGCTTTCAGTGGATCTGCAAACGCCTCTGGCTCTTTTAAACTCGCGCTTCACCAGTCTCGGCAGACGAATCTACCCCCAACATCCAGCCGTATCCCACACCACGGTTTTCTGGATTCTTTAATCAGAACCTCGTTAGAAGAACCCCCCCCCCCCCCCCCCCCCCCGCGCTACGACGAAGAGAATCCATCGATCCGTGCCATCTTTTAAAGTCAGAAAAAGACAATTTATTCCAAACCGATACACCGGGCATGTATATTCTCTGACGGTATAGAAAAAAAAAAATGGATCGATAATCTTTTCGCGACTTCTTTGCTGCTCTTTGTCCTCTCCTTTTCTTATTTCGAACAATGTAATGCACCACCACTTTTACACACTCCATGTTAACCGTTCCGAATCTGTTTGAAATTATCCGATTTTCCGAGGCGCCAATTTCTCAGATTTCCTATAATCACGATGTGGTAAATGTTAAGCTCACAACGCGTCCCACGAGTAACTGCAGGTTAGTTTTAGATCGAAGTGGATGGGGAGGTGATGGTGCCAGCGGATACGAAACGTAAATGTTCCGGAGAATCGGATAATCTGATAATAAGCCAGACTGCTCTGCATCCGTTTGCTGCATCCACGAATTTCCAATAGTTTTGTCGTCGCATTCGATGCAGCGATATATCGTCTGCATTTATAAAATTTTTTTTCGTCTATTCTCTCCTCGGAACAAAGTGTCGTAGGTACTGCAACGTGCAGTTGTGATTTCTCCACTATAACACGTGTATGCATGAAAATAATATCATGCGGTAAATATCTGCGATATAATCAACTCTATCCGTACGCAGGTACGCGCGGGTACGGGTACCGGTACGGGTACGCGGGTACGGGCACGGGTACCTCTACGGGTACGCGGGTACGGGTACTGGTACGCGTACCCGTACCCGTACCCGTACTTGAGTACCCGTACACGTACCCGTACCCGTACCCGTATCCATACCACAGGAGAAGTTGGCATCGAACTGCTGCTGCTGCTGCACTGGCGATAAAGACTATAAGGATCCTCCTCCTCTTCCTCTCCGACATTTATCGCTGATAACAACTTGTGAGTTTCGTCAAGAGTAGACTTGTCTGCGAATGGCGGTTACACGTTGCACACCACTGCCAACCGGATCCCATATACGGTTGTCCGTAAACTCAGTTCGAATTGTCCGAATGGTTCGCTCGGACATTTCCAAACGTGCGTTGCTTTTGTTTAGGATCAGACAGCCTTTTGTGTACGGTCACTGAGAGAATGAAAATTGTTTGAATATAAGTACATCACATATCTGTTCGTATATTCGAACACTCAGAATTATCAGTACTCGATAAAAATTGGTATTAATTGTCAGCCAATCGAGTCTATTGTCATCGCCTAAATGAGCAATCTGAGCAGACGCACGGTACGATCAAATTGGGGGTAAAAACAAATCAACGTTGTCTTCAGTTTTACTCTTTCAAATTCGATAACAATTGCTTTCAAACTTATACGATTAAAATTAGGTAACCCTGCGAGGGACAGTGGCCAAGAAATGTTAATTAACTAGGTCTCATGAACGTGAGCGGTATAATTTTACTCAGGCTTTATAAACGGCCGGTTTCATCGAACCCACTCTGTGTTCATACGCGTTGTATTTGCTCGGACATTCGTGTCGACGCTTATACGGGTCTAAAAACGTGCCGTTCATTTTCATTCAGGATTATAGTATACCTATCCGAGTTCAATTATAATTTATATGCCGGTCTGCGGGTACTGGTTTATTGAACTTTTTTTTTCATATATCGGTACAATTTCCTGCGCCCACATAGGTATAGTGTACGTGAAAATATCTACCAACGTAGGCATTGATTTGGGTAATAATTATGCCGTTTTTCTGTTGATCGAATACCTAGTTAACAGAAGTTAACCAAGTATGCGAGTGTATGTGTATACCTACTCCGGTTATTTGCGAAAACACAAATCCAACGTGGGAAAGGCCCTTTGTGAAATAATTAAATTCCTTCAACTAAGAACAAACGGAATAGCACGATGGTTTATATTATACCCCCGTAGGTCCTCGCAGAATTTTTTTTTTTCAATCTTTTGCCAAGCGAAACGAAAAGCCAGACGTTTATTTAGCTTTCTAACATTTCTCGACTATAAACTAAGGAATTTGCGGGCGTACAATTTCTTTCCATGATCTTAGAGATTCCGTTATCTCAACATCCCCGCGCTTTTCATCGTCACTGAAGCATTTTTACAATATCAACGTATCAGAAATGCCAAAGCCCAGTTTACTCACTCTATGTAATTTATTTGTTATGTGTGTGTACCATAACGCGGTTATGCGAATGAAAGATAAAATCGCGAAGGGTTTCCACTCGTGCGATAAATTTAATAGCTTCAAGTCTTATCCAGCGATCTTGATGGGATAATAATTTGTTATAATAAATGACCGAGTAGTCAGCTATCAGTGTATGCAAATGGGTTGACTTCAGTGTGGGCATAACGGTTCGACTGCAGTGACGGTCTTCTTTGCTCAATAATTCTGCTAAATAAGTATGTGCTTTACCGTCCGATTTGTGTATTTCGCAGCAAAAGTATTGGGACTCGCACCGTTTTCGTTTCGAAATGGGAAGGTTGTGAAAGCGTCGATTTTTGAACGATGCTACCCGGTCGTTTTGACCGTTGTGTATATACCGTTTTTCGCAAAAGCTGTGACGAATAGGGCGGAAATAAAATTTCTTAATAAATCTAACATCTCGATGGTTTCTGACACTATATTCGAGTGCGGGGTATCCCTAACCTGTGTCACGTCGTGGCTAATATTTACCTACAAACACGAACGGTTCGTTGATATACTGAACACATTTCATAACGTCGACAGTTCATTGATCAGATTTGGCGTACGTCAGGACTATGATAAATCATTCAGAAGTATAGCCGTCCACGTAATCGTTGTGATAATTGGTAACGTAGTTCTCGAAACGATAACCCAGCTACTGTTGTTCGATAGTAACGCTGAATACGACGTGAAATTTTGGTCCATTTACAACATGACATACTTGATTCGCCAATGCACAGTCTTGATGTTCGTTGACGTGTTGTTTTGGGTAGAAAAGCGGTTCAAAATATTGAACAAAAAATTGTACGAGTTGTGCTCCATTATGGACACGCGATTGAACGAGGGCCAAAAAAATCTTAGATCCAATATTTTCGTTTTAAACGAACGCAGGATCGATCACGAGACAGTTGGTCCACAAGATGCAAGAAAATCCAGACTCGTTTACCGGATGACGGAACGGATCAAAATCGTCAAAGAGTTGCACGGTGTATTGTCCGACCTTACGGAAAATATTAATGACGTTTTTTCCGTGCCTCTATTGCTCACTATATCTCTGTACTTCTCGGGCGTACTGGGAAATACCTGGTACATGTACACAGCGCTTATGGAACACTGGATATCCAGAAAATCCTTTGACGTAGGACAGGTATATGTGACTGTTGTGTCAACGATTCTGATGAATATGGTGATGATCACAATAGCGATAGCCTCTACGTCGACTTGTTCTGCGGTGAGAGACTCATTATTTTCATATACAATTGCGTTTGAGGGGGAAAGAAAAAAATTACATGTTAAAGTCAATTTGAACAGATGTACAACTCGTTATTCAGGGAAACGATACGGTTGCAGTTCTTCACGACGTTTCGATAAGATTCGGAACAACGGAGTCAAGGCATGAGGTAAGAGTTAGGACATGCTCAGACCTTTCGTCAATGTATATCGAAGAAATGATTATGTCCACAATCTCCCTCTCGCATCGCCTGGATGTAATTATAGGCACTGGCTCAGCCGTGGGTTTGCGAAAACTTGTAATTTTTAGAAAAGATCCTAGTCCATAAGATACATACTCATGAATATGGGATGAGCGATAAACACCTGCGTAGTTTTTACGATGCACTTTTACGACCTCAAAAGTCAATACTCACTGCGAGGAACATAAATCCATGAACCGATTGCGGAAGACGATTGCTGGTGGAAAGTGTTATATCACTGCGATGACTTATGCATGTGAATGGATTTCGTGGTTTCTGATTATTTGATATCGCATCTGTGGCGATAATCTCCCTTCATAAGGCCGGGAAAAATGTTGGCTTCCAATGTCAGCCACACTGTAATATACATTTATGGTTTAGTTCACCTTTTTTCCGTCTAAGCTTTTAGCGAACGTCGAAATTCTGAGTGGGTCATTTGATGGGCGAATAGACGGTGTAGATCAATTCATCTGTACGTCAATCCGCTGACAATGTAAGTATAGAGTTCGATCTTGATGAACCGTAATGTACCTATATAAGTCTTGGCTGCCTCTGATCATTATCCTAGAAATTATCGACCGGTGTAGTATTCACAGGTTTTGCCTTGACGATCGTTTTTAGTTAGACGAGTCCGAGTCCTCGAAAGGCTAGCATCAACGCGTCTCACAGTTGTGCAGTGATTGATGAAAATGGTCGGAAGTTCAAATCCTCACGTCAAGTTTCTGTACTATCTGGCAAAGATTTGGGGTTTTGCTCCGTTTAGACTAAAGAACAACAAAATATGCGGCGAATCATCGGTTGGCAAGGTTTACTCGATAATGTTCGGTGTTTTTTGCGTTGTTGGACTGTTGAGCTCAACAATTCTAGCGTTTTACGATGTCGGAACCACTGGCTTATCCATAAGAACTCTTGTTGGGATAACATGGATACAAGTGAAGTTCATCAGTGTCATAATATGTTTAGTAACATTTGTGCGGGAAAAACAGAACATTATGATAATTATGGATTTATTTTTTGAGATCGACAAGGTTTTAAGATCCTTCGGCATCGTACAGGACTATGCGAAAGTCTTCAAAGTATGTGCAATTCGTGTCGCGATATGCTCGGTTATTTTAATCCTTGTCGAGTATTCAGTCTCTCTTGTTTTCTGGTACAGTTTAAATGAGATCCACATGGTCAGACTTATAGTCGATTTAATTGTAGACAAATTCATCGATTGCGCACATCATATTAGGGTTATCATCTTCGTAAATATCTTCATTTGGATTAACGAACGAATACTGGCGATCAACGAAATTGTTCTGGACGTTTGGGATTTTGAGCGGAGATCACGTCAACCTCCAGAGCGAGCTATTCGTACCGTGAACAGACGCGCAACGAACATCTCAGAAATGAATCGAAAACTATCGGAGAAAATTTATCAGATTGCAGAACTGAACGATAAACTTCGCGATGCTACTGATAAGACTATCAAATTGTTTTCTTCACCGCTGTTCATGCTTGTTGCTACCTATTTTCTGAGAATGTTACTCACCTGTTACTTCATCTACTGGATCGACCAAAGAAAAGGTCCAATAGTTTCAAGACCTACTTTTAATACGCTCGCTTTATTGACAAGTGTGCTCACCGATGGTCTGGATTTATTCGCCATTGCTTTTGTGTGCACCTCGGCCCAGATGTTGGTAAGTATCCCACGAATTCCATGGTTTTTCCTTAGGCGTAGTGCGGAGATTATTGACTCAGAATACGACTATTGAAATCAAACCAGATTTTCATACCAAAACTTCATTTTCCATCCAGGTAAAGTCAACCGCGACTATGCTTCACAAAACATGGATCCAAGACGGCATGACCGAGTTGAACGATGAGGTAAGATTACAGAAAATAAATGTCTCGTGTGACCACATTTTATACAACCTTTTCCGGTAGCCAATGCTGTCGAAAATCGAATTCCACTGTCAGAAGTATAATTTCATAACTTGTTTGGTTAGAGTGAAGTAAGTTTTGAAAAGCTGTGTCTTCCTATCGCTGTCGATACGGATTTTCAACGTGCATGGATGGACCAATGATCGCTCAAATTTTGCATGATTTTTATCTATCGACCAGTTGGATCTCTTCGAAATAGATATCGATTGGTGCAGCTAAAGGGGAAAGTAATAACTGGTAATTGTTAGGTAAGCTCGTTCGCAGAACGGACACGCATGTGTTTTCAGTAGTTGACATCTTTATGCTTTTGACGACATTTTACGACCTGAAAGAGGATATTTACTGCAAGGGGCATATTTGCCAAGCCACTTGCACAGGGCGATTACTGGACAGTGTTGTGTCATTTCGACGAAGTAGGCCATTTCATGCGTAACGAGTAACGTAGAAGTGGTTTACTGTACACGTCGATTAGCTATAATAGCAAAAAGTATTAATATATCTATCAATAAGCAACGACGTATGTCCTGAGTGCCCCTTATCATTATCCTGGAAATTATCGACCAGTAGTAATCGAGAGGTTTGCCTAGATGAGCGTCAGTCAGACGAGTTCGGTTCTTCGAAAGTGTAGCAAGTGTAGCAATTAGTGATGGAAACGAACGTGAGATCAAATCCTCACGTGAAGTTCTTGTATTACATAGCAAAGTTGTGGGGTCTGGCGCCGTTTAAGCTAAAGGACGACAAAATATCCTGCGAATCATTGAGCGAAAAGCTTTCATCGATGGTACTCAGCGTCCTGTACGTATTTGGAATTTTGGTCCTGACAACTGAAGAATTATCCGGTGCGAATACCTTCCCTAATTCTGTGGGGCAACTTGTTGACCTCATATGGACACAGATGACGCTGATCAGTGTCATAATGTGTTTTGTTATATTTCACCGCGAAAGAGAGAACATTGTGGCAATCATAGACTCATTTTTCAAGATTGACAAGATCTTGAGATCCTTTGGCGTCATACACGATTATGAGAAAGTCTTCAGAGTGCGTGCAACTCGCGTCGCGGTATGCTTGGCTGTTGTAATTATCGTTGATTATTCATTGTCTACACTTTTTTGGTGGAGTATGGATGGATTTTCCCTGGCTAGAATGACAATCGATTTGGTTGCAATAAAACTTGGCAGTTTCGGACATTACGTTAGGGTTATCCTCTTCGTGAATATTTTTATTCTCATTAACGAACGAATGCAAGCAATTAACGACAGTGTTCTAAACGTTTGTGCTTCTGTGGCAAAACCACGTCAACTTCAAGAACGACTCATCGGTACCGTGACCAGACCCGCATTGAACTTTATCCAAACCAATCGGATACTATTGGAGAATCTTGATCGGATTTCTGAACTCTACGATAAGCTTCGTGATGTGACTGATAAGACTATCAAATTGTTCTCTCTGCCAATGTTCATGTTTATTGGTACCTATTTTCTGCGACTTTTACTCGTTTGCTACTACATCTACTGGATTGTTCAGAGAGAGAATATGACAATTTCGAAAATTACTGTTCAATTGTTGGCTGTATTGACAGGTGCGACCATCAACGTTCTGGAATTATTCGCCATTGCTTTTGTGTGCTCTTCAGCCCAGATGTTGGTGAGTACCCGTGAATTTCACGGTTTTGTTCAAGCGTAGAATTTTCAAACCCAAAAATTCTTATTTCATCCAGGCAAACTCTACAGGCTCTGCACTGCACAAAATGTGGATCAAATACGGTCTAGCCCAGTCGAAGAACGAGGTAAGTTCACAGATACTCGGTTCGAATAAATGAATTATGTACGTTAGAATTGGTATCAGACAGGGAGAAAAAATAGTTCACGCGATAAGATTTCAGACAACCCTTTCAACCTCGTGATCTACTGCAGATAGAAAAAAAAAGAAAGAAGACTTCTGGAGATTCTCAATCCATTTTTTCATGCACATGGTTGCGATCCCAGATTTCGTGTCATTTTTCTCACCTTTATTTTGTTAGAACTATGGTGGATTCAAATGTCAGCTAGCTAGGCAGCCGTTTATAGTTGAGTTCACTTCTTTGTGGACGGTTATGAGTAACGATAAAACTTTGAGGGAAACGTGTCTTGGGAAAAGCTTCCCATTTATTGTTACTTGTGCACATCAATAAATTGTTTGACATGACATTCACTTAGCGATAACCAAAGACACGAGTTTTAGGTGTCTCTGATGATTACCCTGGAAAATATCGACCAGTTGGAACATTGGAACATCTTGCTTCGACGGACGTTATTCATTGTCCGACGAGTTTGACTCTTCGCAAGGCTAGTATCACCGGGTCTCGCAAGTGCGGCAAGTGGTGATAAAAATGACCGAAAGATCGAATCCTTACGTGAAGTTTTTGTACTACCTCGCGAAGATTTCGGGTTTTGCCCCGTTTACGATGAAGAACAACAAAATATCTTGCAAATCATCGCGTGACAAAGTTTTTTCGATAGTGTTCGGTGTCTTGTGCGTTTTTGGACTTGTAATCGTGACAATTGAAAAATCGTACAATTTAAAGAGCGTTGGCATCACCTACGCAAGCCTATCTGAGATGATATCGATGTCCTTCAGGTTCATCAGTGTCTTAATATGCTTGGTCACTTTTGTGCGCGGTAGAGAAAACATTGTGGCGATCATAGACGGTATCTTTGAGACTGACAAAACGTTAAGATCCTTAGGCGTCGTGGAAGATTACGAGGCAGTATTCAGAGTGCGTGCAATCCTTGTCGCGATATGCTCAGCTGCTTCAGTTATCATCGAGTATTTCGGCACTTTATTTTACTGGTACAGTCAAGCTGAAAGATTCTCTTATCCCGCGCTTACAATCGATTTACTTTTGGTCAAACCAATCGACTTAGCACTTCACTGTAGGGTTTTCGTCTTCGTAAGTGTTATGATTTTCGTCAATGAACGGTTGCAGAGAATAAACGACAGTCTTTCGAATGTTTGTGCTTCTGTGCGGGAATCAAATCTGGTCCCAGATCAACGTATCGATATCGTGTACAGACGGGCATCTAACATCACCGAGATCCATCGGTACCCATCAATGAAACTTGTACAGATTGAAGAACTTCACGATAAATTCCGCGATGCGATTGATAAGATTATTCAATTATTCTCTTTACCGATAATCATGATTCTTGGCAACTACTTTATCCGAATACTATTCTTTTGCTTCTACGCCTTCGGGGTGGTTGGACAAATTATTGCTACATCAAATTCGAGACCTTATCTTGATTTGTTGGTCATATCATTACCTACGCTCGTCCATGTTCTGGAATTATTTTCTATTGCTTTTGTGTGCTCTACAGCCCAGATTTTGGTAAGTACCCGGAAAATTAACGGTGTTGGTCGAACATACGGGATTCTCAAATTGAAAATTCGTATTTCATACAGGCTAAGTCTACGGGAGCTACGCTTCACAGAATGTGGATCACATACGGACTGGCCGAATTTAAGAATGAGGTGAGTGTGTAGATACTCGGTTCAAATTAATGGATTTACGTTCAACAGTCTGAATAGACATCAAACAGTGAAACTAAATATCACATCTTTTTGACTGACTGTAAAGAAAAAAAAACCGACATATTCCCAATTCAATGTTAGCTATGCAGTCGTTTATAATTTGGTTCACTTCGTTGTGTTAGTTTCTGCGAAATAATGAAATCTTGAGATAGTCATTCCGTCGAAAAAGTGTTACGTAGATCATTACCTGTGCACACCAATTCGCTTTGTGTATACTGTGCATATTGTATATTGTGCAATTACACACATCTTTAGTGTCCTCAATAATTAGCCTTCAAATTATCGACCAGTAGCCTTGGAACGTGTTGCTTGGACGGAAGTTAGTTAGATGAGTTTATTTCCTTGGGAGGGTAGTATCAACGGGTCTCGCAAGTGCAGCAAGTGATAAAAATGACAGGAAGATCAAATCCCCACGTGAGATTCTTGTATTGCCTGGCAAAGATTTCGGGTTCTGCGCCGTTTACGCTGAAGAACAACAAATTATCTTGCGAATCATTGCGTGACACAGTTTTTTCGATAGTGTTCGGTGTCTGGTGCGTCTTTGGACTTGTAATCGTGACAATTGAAAAATCGTACAATCTAAAGAGCCTTGGCATCACCTACGCAAGCCTATCTGAAATGATATCGATAAACGCCAGATTCATCAATGTCATGATATGCTTGGTCACTTTTGTGCGCGGTAGAGAAAACATTGTGGTGATCATAGATGTTTTCTTTGAGACTGACAAAACGTTGAGATCCTTCGGCGTTGTAGAAGATTACGAGAAAGTGTTCAGAGTCCGTGCAATCCTTGTCGCGATATGCTCGGCAACTTCAGCTATCATCGAGTATTTCGGCACTTTATTTTACTGGTACAGTTCAACTGAAATATTCTCTTATCCCGGGTTTACAATCGATTTACTTGTAGTCAAACCAATCGACTTAGCACTTCACTGTAGGATTTTCGTCTTCGTAAGTGTTATGATTCTCGTCAATGAACGGTTGCAGAGAATGAACGACAGTCTTTCGAATGTTTGTGCTTCTGTGCGGGAACCAAATCTAGTCCCAGAGCAACGTATCGATATCGTATACAGACGCGCATTTAACATCACCGAAATCCATCGGTACCCATCAATGAAACTTGTACAGATTGAAGAACTTTACGATAAATTCCGCGATGCAATTGATGAGATTATTAAATTATTCTCTTTACCGATGATCATGATTCTTGGCAACTACTTTATTCGAATACTATTCTTTTGCTTCTACGCCTTCGGGGTGGTTGGACAAATTATTGCTACATCAAATTCGAGACCTTATCTTGATTTGTTGGTCATATCATTACCTACGCTCGTCCATGTTCTGGAATTATTTTCTATTGCTTTTGTGTGCTCTTCAGCCCAGATTTTGGTAAGTACCTGGAAACTTCACGGTTTTGGTCGATCGTAGAATTCTACGACTTAAAATTCGTTTTCTATACAGACTAAGTCTACGGGAGCTACGCTTCACAGAATGTGGATCACATACAGACTACCCGAATTTAATGATGAGGTACTTACTGATTACTTCTGCCTAGGTAACTTGTATCTTGTTAATATAAATACATTTGTCGGCGGTATTGATGTATGTGTGTTGTGGCCGGCTGACAGCTCGTCAATTTCCGCGACATTCTACGACTCGAGTCAATGTTTTCCACGAGTGGCATACCGGGCGGGATCCGGCTAAAGAAAACAATTAGTGGAAAGTGGCTTATTATTTCGGCGACTAACGCACTTGAAGAAAAAATTTTTATATTTTCATAATTTACATAGTAAATGTAATGAATTTAGTCTCTTGCTTTCAGTCGTCGTCACAAGTCAATTAGCGATGAAAATGATCGGAAGCTCGGATCCTAACGTCAAGTTCTTGTATTACCTGGCGAAGATTTGGGGTCTAGCCCCGTTCACGCTGAGGAACAATAGAATAATCTGCGAAGCATGGCGTGACAAAATTTTCTCGATAGCATTCGGTGTTCTGTGCGTTTTTGGACTAGTGATCCAGACTTTTGATATATTGTACGATTGTAAAACCTTCGTCACTAAGGTGGCAATTGCTGTCAAGTTGGCATGGGCACACTCGAAGTTCGTCGGTGTAATAATATGTTTGGTAATATTTGTGCGCAAACGGAAAGACGTCGTGGGTATTGTGGAGGGATTTTTTGAGTTTGATGAACTTTCGAGGTCCCTAGGCGCAGTCCAAGATTATGAAAAATTCATCAAAGTTCGTTCAATTCTTGTCGGAATCTGCATGATGATTTTTACCGTAATCGAGTATTCAACCGCCTTAGTTTTTTGGTACAGTGCGACTGAAATTTTCTTGTCGAAAATTCTAATCGATGTATTTTTAGTAAAACTTTGTGATCTGGCACATCACTGTTGGCTTATCATATTCGTAAATGTTATGATCTCGGTCAATGAACGAACGCGAACAATCAACGACACTATGGTAACCATTTGTGCCTCTGTCCGGGAACCGTATCGAATTCTGGAACGAAGCGCATCGAACTTTTCCACAATCGATAGGGAATCATTGAATAAACTTAAGCAGATCGAACAACTCAACGATAAACTTCGCGATGTGACTGATAAGACTATCGAATTGTTCTCTTTGCCACTGCTCATGTCAATTGCTACTCATTTTATGCACATGCTAGCCGTTTTCTGGCACGTCATCAGTATGACAAGAAGCGGTATTGATACAATACATTACCGAAGTACTTCTGATCTGTTGGCCCTATTGATAGGAGTGATCGTTAGTGTTATGGAATTATTCGTCATTGCTTTCGTGTGCTCTTCAGCCCAGATGTTGGTGAGTATCGCTTGAATTTCGCGGTTTTGAACAAGCATACCATTTCGATCCGATACAAAACTTCGATTTTTTGTCCAGGCAAAGTCCACGGGAATTAAGCTTCAAAAAATTTGGATTCAATACGGCATAAACGAGTTAAAATGTCAGGTAAGCTCGGCCCTTCTAAGTAAGCTACCGTGGATAGTCTCTAGCATCGGTTAAAAGAAACAGATGTACCAATCTCATCCTGCTTCATCTCTTTGAGTATCATCGTGCACAGAATATCCAAAAACCACGAATGACGTTAAATTTTGATTGAAACAAGTGGCAAAAGCATTCGTGTCAAGGGTAACCCATAAAATTATGAAGTAGGCGTCCACGAACTCACGTCAACGCCGTTAAAAATCGATTTTCCACTGTCAGAGGTATAATTTCAGCATTTTTCTTTTAGAACTATGATTATCGCTGGAGACGTAACACCCTACAGCCGTAGTGGTCTGCTCGTAAATTTACACCTCAAATTATTGCTTGCCTTTCGCTCGAGCAATATCCACCCCACTTACCGCGATATTTCCTGGTGACCGGAAGACAGTCAATAATTTTTCAAGCATAAAAATAAACTTGAATTAGCTGTATCGATTAGATCACCACTAGTGCAGTTGCATTATTTAACGGACTTATTTTTACCCAACTCGTGCTAATCGTCTATTAACAAGTGCAGCTTCTACCCAATTCTTTTCAATTCTTGAAGTTGTAACATGAAAAGTTGCAAGTTTGGTGGGTCAGAGTTGGCGGATTTTGTAAACTATACTCATCGCCCGGATACTAATTAATACGCTATTAACGAAATCGATCAAAAACGTACGAATCGTCAATCGCGGATGTCACTTGGGCAGTCGTTCGACGTAACACTGTTATTCAGGATGTCTAATATGAATCCACAAGATCGGTAATACGTTTTTTCATACGTTAAGATCTAAGGACAATAAGCCATTATCCCTCTAGGTCGTCAGTACCGAAGTTACGGTTTGTTGCAAAGCTTGGTTTCTTAGAAACGACAGGTCGATATCAAGATGTTCCTGAGTTGCGAGTCACAGTGCAAGTTGTGCTGCAGTCGCGAGTGTGTCATGGAAGAGCCAAAGTCAGTTTCCGCAATGCATCATCAAACGGATCCTTACCTAAAATTTTTTTATTATTTCGCCAAAATTTGGGGTCTGGCTCCGTTTACCCTGAAAAACAACAGAGTCCACGATGGATCTCTGTGGGATATTCTCTATCCACTAATTTTAGCCGGAACGTGCTTTTATCTACAGGCTTATTGCATCGTCAATTATTCAATTATCATCGTTTCCGATAATACCGTAATTAGTATCAGCGATGTAATTGTGATGTTGACTTTCGCCGCTAGAAATGTACCTAGCATACTATCTGTAATAGAATTTGTCCGGGAGAGAGAGAGGATCAAGGAGATCGTGGAACTGTTTTTGAAAAGCGACAAAATTCTGAAGAATTTGGGAGTTGAACAGAAATATAGTAAAAAGTTTAAGGTTCATGCAATTTTAACGGGATCGTTTTACTGTGTTGCGATTATCTTTAAACAACTCGCGATCACAGCTCTCAGTTTACACCTAGACAATTTAGAAAAGTGGTCTATAGTTAGCATGATAGTTGTACATCAATTCACTTTAATTAGGCACCAAATGATCTGTATTTTCATAAACTTCATGGCGTTTGTCCACGAACGGTATTCGCAATTAAACGACAGTCTCCTGGATGACAGCGCCACGCAGGATGAAAAGGGTTGCGTTCAGAGTCCGAAAGTCTTTCCTATAAATAACGACGTGTTAAATATGATTTTGACAGATCAGACTGTCGAGAGTGAATCGCAAATTTTTTCCAAAAATAATCTGAAACGGTCGGGAAAGATTGAAAAAATTGCAGAACTCCATTGCACCCTTCGCAATCTCATAGACACGTCGATCAAATTGTTCTCACTACCACTCTTTACGACTTTGGGGTACTATTGTATCATGATAATATGCAATTGCTTTCGCGTCTACATGGACTTTAATATATCCACGATTACTTCCGATCTGAGTGCTATCCAGAAAATCGTGATTATAATTTTTGGTTTGATCATCTTAATGGTAGAATTGTTTGCTGTCGCCGCAGTATGTACTTCGGTCCAGAAGACGGTGAGAGATCACAAACTCGAATAAAATAGTTGATAAAAAATGTATCTTAAGAAAATTTCGAAGTTTCGAATAAGTTATCAACTTTTACAGTTATAGATTCCTATTTTTCTCCAACGAATTGCTGTACCGTGCGCCATAAACACTCATCAATCATGTATACCGTACTCTTTGTTTAGGCAAACTGTGCAGGTTCTGTGCTTCATCGACTGTGGCTGAAGGAGTATCGATCCGAGCTGCGAGATGAGGTACGTTCAAAAATCTATTTCAATTTAATATATTCGTTTGCGAATTATTGAGACGAAATAAAATCCTGTGTGCAGATTAGGGTGGTCCTTGATTTTTTCATATTCAAATTTTATCGCTCCCATGGGCTATAGTGTCTCCAAATAAATAAATAATGACGTAGTCAAAAGCTCAGCTTCCTAGCTCAATCCTAAGTACTGCCTTGTCCAAGCCTTCGAATTTTTCCATTTGAATAACATCGCTTCAAAAAAGCAGTATTGCTTTAAAAAATATGAAACTTGAAGAAATTTCAACCGCCAAAAACCGTATGTTATTTGAAGGATGAAGTACAAAGTTGGCAACGACTGGAAGTCAATTGTTCTAATGAATAGAACGATACAATTTTGTGAAAAACTTGACAAATACGTCAACGTCACACCGATCGTCTACTTTATTATTATAATTCTTTGACTATGATGGATTGTGTCATTATGCTAATGAGTCTAATAACGTGATGGGACAACGCGGTGTCAGGGTACCGTTTTTTACTGAACTTTCAGTCGTACCGATCACGAAGTAGCTGTACGTTATATCTTACGACCATGTTCAACCGAGTTACCAAGATCCACGAACGTGAAAATGTGTATGTTAGGTTTTTATATTACATGGCGAAGTCTACCGGTTTGGCACCTTTTACATTGGCGAACAACCGCGTATACATCGGATCATCGTGCGAAGTATTCTATATTATGATTTTGCTGATAGTGTGCATACCTCAGATCGTTTTTCTAGTGAGTTACACATCCAGCGATAAGTACATGGGTGAATCGATGATGATAGGGATCGGTAGAAATTTGGCTAACTATCTTGGCTTTTTCGCCGGCGTTATATTCTTGTTGACATTTATGCTGATGAGAAGAAGGATCGCAGTGATCATGAACGAATTGTACAAAATAGATGGTCTGCTGAGCGCTTTAGGAGTCGAACAAAATTATGAAAAGAACTTCAAGAGGCGAGCTATATTAAATGCCGTAGTGTCTGGTGCTTTACTGTTTCTACTTTTCGGCGCGACTTTTATTTACGCGATCAAGTTGAGTCTCGCCACAAAGCCCTGGATGTGGTACACAATGACTGTTGGTAACTTGGTTTATCTTATCGACCACCACGGGATCATAATATTCTTAAATTTAATGAACTTTGTTGAAAAACGTTACCAGCAACTCAACCAAAGTCTCCACAACGTTTTTCAACCTGAACAAGGATTAAATCATGTTCGAGATCGGCATAGTCGCTGGAATAACAGGAACAGATTGAACATTATTTCCATGGACGTGGAAATCGGGAATTATATGCTCCCTGCGGCTGATATTAATTTCAAATCTGTTGAAAAGCTCAGAAAGATCGAAGAACTGTACGACAATATTCGTGAAGTAACCGACAATGTAGTAAAAATTTTTTCTCTACCGATCCTCGTGACTATTGGTTATTATACTATAATGATATTGGTTATATGCTATTTCCCTTTCGCTTCTGCACCAAGTGCATGGATTGCCAACGATTGGGTAACCATCGGTCAATTCTTATGCACTATCAGCTGGATATCCATCATGGTGGCAGAACTACTCGCTATCGCCATTATTTGCTCTTCAACTCAAACGACGGTGAGAATTTTCACTTTTCATTCAGCTTTTTGATTCTTTCTCATCACAGCGTTCTATATTCGTGAAAGAAATGAATAATCTATCAGCATTATTTGATCAGGTAAACTCTATGGCAGTCACACTCCACAGATTATGGATCAGGTGTTATCCAGTCGAGTTGAAGGATGAGGTAAGTTACCGTGAAATGTAACTATTTGCAATTTTTTGAAACGCGTGACCATGTTCTGATGTAAATGACCTCTTCAACTGACATGTTGTCGATGTAGTTGCCCAGCAACTATCGACCGCAGTTGACCCATCGACTTTCATTAATTTTCTTTGTCAGAAAAATTTAGAACCTCATAGAACTCCGGCAGGATAAAATGTACAAGTCACACAGCGTGATGAAAATGTTCGAATCATCAAATCCGTACGCCATGTTCATGTATTACTTGGCGAAGATTTGGGGCTTAGCACCGTTCAAACTAATAAACAATAAAATCTCCTGCGGATCGTCGTTAGAAATATTCTACTCGGTGATTTTGACAGTGATGAATATTCTTCATTTCGTGCTTGTCATCATTTACGGAAGTCAGATCAAATACCACGCCGACACGATCATGACGAAGAGCGCAAACATATTTTGTCTGCTCATACAAGTCCTGGGAAATATCTCATGCTTCATGATGTTCGCGTTCAAGAGAGAAAGCATCGCAGAAATCCTAAATTTGTACATAAAATCTGATGCTATTCTGGGAGAACTTGGAGATAAGAAAAATTATCAAAGGGAGTTAAAAATTCGTGCAATACTGACCGGCGTAACATTCGCTAATACCCTCACCATCACATTTGTTGATAGTCTGATATATTGGTTGACTATCGGCTACGATGATACATTTTGGATTTCTTTTGTGTTGTTTTTCGATAAATGGATGTCCTTCGTGCAACATCTCCAAATAATAATCTTCGTGAACCTTACAATGTCGGTAAAAGAACGCTTACACTCGCTCAACAAGAGTTTTTTCAACATTTGTGCAGTCGATGAATGTAAATCGGATCAAGTTTCCCGACAGCGGAATAACTTGATCAGCCAGAACAGACAGACTGTCAACTTTGTGGACGAAGGGATCAGTACTGACTTTGAAATTCAAACTCAAAGTAGCATGGAATCAGTTGAGAGGGTAGTGAAAATTGCAGAACTATATGATAACCTCCTCGATGTGATTGGAAAGATAATGGAATTGTTTTCTGGTCAAATACTTCTCACTGTGGGGTATTATTTCACAGTAATAACAAGTGTTTTCTATTACACCTACGTCTCACTAACGAGTCTAAAAGTCACACAAGATTTCATGAAAATTTCTCATCTCATAAGCACGCTTGTATTTGTGTCCGTGATGTGGCTGGAACTACTTGCCATCGCTGTAGCATGTGATTCAGTGCAAACTACGGTAAGAAATCGTAATTATTTATTTGCAGTATAGAAGCTGACTTGATATTCATATTCTACAATCGAATAATGACAAATAAATTTATCACACTCAGGCAAAGTCAACGGTAATCACGATCAACAAAATGTGGATAAAAAATCATCGAGGAAAACTGAACGATGCAGTAAGTCAAGAGATACATACACGGTTTCCTAACTCGCCCAGTTTCCTAACTCGCCCAGTCCTAATCGATCTTACTTTGCATGCATGCGTGTATACATGGCTTCATGCACGTTGTTGTGTCTTTATGTATACTTGGAATATTGAGAGTTAACAAAATTGAGTCAAAAATTCTTTCTGGTATCAGGAGAACATTTCACCCGAGGAGGTGTGCTAAAATTATTTTTTTATATTTCTAACAACTGATGACATACAAAGTTTGTCAATATTGGAAAATATACGAGGCTACTAGTCAATTATCCTGATGAATGGGACGATACAATAATGTGAGGAACTTGCTAAATATATTAGACTTATATCAATTGTATACTGTATTATGATAACTCCTCAACGATGACGCATTATGATGTTACGCTAATGAGTCTCATATCGTAATGGGATTGTGTAGTGTTAGGGATGACTTTATTGTTACCAGACTTTCGAACGTCACGATCATAAAGCAGCTACATGTCATCTGGAACATCGATAGATATGAGTGCCTAGTTCGTGTCGAATAGTGATAGTGTAATTATCACCATGTTTAACCGAGTTACCAAAGTCCAGGACCGTGGAAACCTGTATATTAAGTTTTTATATTACCTGGCAAAGTCCACCGGTTTGGCACCTTTCACATTGACAAACAACCGCCTATACATCGGATCATCATACGAATCACTTTATCCCATAATATTGATAATTATGTGTATTCCTCAGTTCATCGCTGTAATGAATTACGTTCCTACTAAGAATTACATGAGCCAAACGACAATGATGTTGATCGTGAGTACTTTGGGTAACTACCTTTGCAACTTGGGTGGCGGTCTATTCTTGTCGACATTTACGATGAAGAGAAAAAGGATCATAGAGATCATGAACGCATTGTATAAAGTGGATGATCTGCTGAACAATTTAGGAGTCGAACAAAATTATGAGAAGAACTTTAAAAAGCGAGCCATTCTAGTTGGTATCGCGTATTGTTTGATAATGGCCCTGATTGTAGGGGCCACTCTTGCTTATTGGTCGAAGCTGGGTTTCAGCACAGAACTGTGGGTACTGTACGGAATCACTTTTGGAAATTTGATTTATTTCGTTCACCACCAGGGAATCATGATATTTTCGAATATAATGGACTTTCTTGAAAAACGTTACCATCAGCTCAACGAACAATTGTCAAACGTTACTACATCTGAACGGAGATTGAATCATGTTCAAGATCGACATGATCCATCGAACGAGCGGAACACAATAGACATTCTTTCTGTGGACGTGGAGATGGGAAATCTTATGCGTCATGCGACTGGACGTAAATTGAAGCCTTTGGAAATGCTCAGAAAGATCGAAGAACTTTACGACAATCTTAGCGAAATAACCGGCAATGTAGTCCAACTTTTTTCCTTACCGCTCATCGTAACTCTTGGTTATCACACGATGATGATATTGGTTTTATGCTACTACATTTTTTTCGTTTCTGCGATAACTGCGTTTACTACGAATGATTGGACGACTATCATTGGATTCGGGTGTGCTACATTTTGGATTCTTGTCTTGCTTCTAGAACTATTCGCTATCGCCACAATTTGTTCTTCAACTCAGACGACGGTAAGAATTATTCAGATCTTGAATTTTTTTTCATCTCAGCGTTTAATGCATATAGTAAAATCGAATAATACGTCAATATATTGTTTGATTAGGTGAACACCATGGCAGTTACACTTAATCGATTGTGGATCAGGTCGTATCCAGTCGAGTTGAAGGATGAGGTAAGTCACCATAAAATATAATTCTCAAAGAAAAGAAATAAAGCAAGAGCATACATGAGGGTACTAGTCAATTTTCCTAATGGATTGGACGGAACAATGATGTGAGAAACTTGATAAACATGTCAACGTTATAGCAATTGTCTAATTCATTATGGAAAGACTTCAACTATGATGTATTTATCGTGAAGTTACGCTAATTAGTCTAATACCGTAATGGTATCGTGCAGTGCGAGGGTACTTTTCACTCCTGTTACCGGACTTTCAGTCGTCTTAATCATAAAGCAGGATGAGGTCATCTGGGACGTCGACAAGTATAACTGATTAGTTTATATATAACCGTGATTGTGTGATTACCATCATGTTTAACCGAGTTACGAAAATCCATGATCGTACAAACGTATATGTTACGCTTTTGTATTACATGGCGAAGACCATCGGTTTGGCACCCTTCAAATTGGAGGACAACCGCGTATACGTTGGATCATCATACGACGTGATGATATCTTTAGTATTCCCAGTTTTGTGCTCTCTTCAGTTCATCATGATAATTTTGTACCCATATGGTGATATCTTCATGGGCAAAACGACGATGATGCAGATCGGTAGTATGTTGGCTAACCACCTTGGTAATTTGGGCTGCTGTTTATTCTGTCTGACATTCATCGTGAAGAGAAAAATGATCATAAAGATCATAAACTCATTGTACAAAGTGGATGGTCTGCTGAGCGGATTGGGAGTCGAACAAAATTATGAGAAGAATTTCAAACAAAAAGCGATTTTCGTTGGTACAGTGTCTGTTTTGATCTTGATTCTAGATGTCTGGGCCAGTTTTAATTACGTGACGAAGTTGAATTCGACCATAGATATACGGTTATGGTACCTATTGACTGTTGCTAGCGTGATTTATTTGATTCCCCATCAGGGGATCATTATATTCTTAAATACAATGAACTTTATTGAAAAACGTTACCATCAACTTAACGAACGACTAGTCAACCTATTGCAGCCTGAACAAAGATTGAATCAAGCTGAAGATCGGCTTGGTTGCTCCGATAACCGGAGCCGATTAAACATTTTTTCTGTGGACGTTGAGACGAGGAATGATACCTACCCCGTGGCTGAAAGTATCTCGAAGCCTCTTGAAAAGCTCAGAAAGCTCGAACAACTCTACGACAATCTTCGTGAAGTAACCGACAATGTAGTCCAACTTTTTTCTCTACCGATCCTCGTCATTCTTAGTTATTACACTATAATGTTATTGATCATTTGCTATGTCGCGTTCGTTTTTGCACAAAGTGCATTCTCTGCGAACGATTGGATATTAATCAGTCAAATCGTGTGCACTTTCTTCTGGATGTTCGTCATGCTGTTCGAACTGTTCGCTATTGCAGCAGTTTGTTCTTCAACTCAGACTATGGTGAGAATTTTAGAGTTTTCAAAGTACCTTTCATTTCAGCGTTGTATATCAATGAGGGAATGGATTATTATATATATATCAATACTGTCTGATCAGGTAAACTCCATGGGAGTCACACTCCATAGATTGTGGATCAGGTCTTATCCAGTCGAGTTAAAAGATGAGGTAAGTTACCGTGAAATGTAACTCTGCAGTTTTCAAATCAAACAAGTCCGATCATAATTCGGAGAAGGGCGGGAACGTTTGTGACAATTTCATTCGAATAATTTATGGGAATAATTCATCACTTAATATAATGGAATCAGCCACTAGACGATGCATAATTTCAGGGCAAGTCTAATCATTAAATAATATTTATAGCTCTTTCACGTAAATGACTTCTTGTGACAGTAAAATATTTACACCGAAGTGTAACCATGTTCCGATCTGAATGACCTCTTCAACTGACATGTTGTCCATGTAGTTGCCCAGCAACTATCGACCGCAGTTGACCCATCGACTTACACTTATTTATTGTGTTAGAAAAATTTATAACCATATAATACTCCGGAGGGGTACAATGTACAAGTCACGCAGAGTTATGAAAACGTCCGAAGAATCAAATCTGTACGTCAGGTTCATGTACTACATAGCTAAGATTTGGGGATTAGCACCGTTCACATTGAAAAATAACAAAATTTTCTGCGGATCATCATTCGATATAGTTTACCCGATGTTTTTGACGGTGATAAGTTTTCCTCACTTCGTATTGCTCGTGATTCATAGAAGTCAGTTCAATTACCGCAGTGACAACATCGTGACGAAGAGCGTTAACATTCTCAGTTTACAAATACAAGTCTTCGGAAGTATTTCATCTTTGATGATATTTGTGTACAAGAGAAAGAGCATCGCGGAAATCCTAAATTTGTTTTTAAAAAGTGACAAAATTCTCGGACAACTTGGACAGAAACAGGATCATCAGAGCCAGTTGAAAATTCATGCGATTTTATCAGGCGTAACGTTCGCTATTTTGTTCGTCATTATTTTCACGGACAATGCAATATTTTTGATGACCACGAGCTTCAGTGACGTTTGGTTTGTTTATTTAATGTTTTTCGACAAATGGATGTCTTTCCTGCAACATATCCGGGTTTTAATCTTTATAAACGTTATAATGTCAGTCAAAGAACGCGTGAACTCTATGAATCAGAGTTTTTTGAATATTTATGTCGATGGTCATGAATCGAATCAACTTCGACGACGGTGGGGCCAATCGGATCGCCGGCACCGTGCGAACTTTCGCTCCGCAAATGAAGAGATCAGATCTGACTTGAGGCTTAATAGACAGATTAGCATGGAATCGACTGGCAGAGTAATGAAAATCACGGAATTGTATGATATCCTCATGGATGTGACTGGAATAATTATTGAGTTGTTTTCTATTCCGATAATTCTCACTGTGGGTTATTCCCTCACAATAATAACAAATGTGGCCTATTACAACTACGTTTCGTTCACAAGTTTCAAATTAACAGCAGATATCGTGACAATTTTGCAACACATAAGCTCCCAAATATTTTTGTTCGTCATGTGGCTGGAACTACTCGCCATCGCTGTAGCATGTGATTCGGTGCAAAGGACGGTAAGGATTTCTAATTTTTCATTTTCAATTCGAAAGACTACCTCGAAGTCCATATTTTGCAATCAAGGAATACAGAATAAACTTACAAATACAGGCAAAGTCAACGATAGTCTCGCTCAACAAAATGTGGATCAAACATCATCCGGGTGTACTGAAGGATGAAGTAAGTTGGAAAATAAACTAAATAGTCACATCATCAAAAGTTTGTGTTCGACTGGTTTGCGATAGTGCTATGTCCCGAACCTCATTATCATAATTAATCATATCCATAATGTGATGTCTAGTTGGTGCTTTGTTGTGTTATCTTTGAAATCGCCTTACAATAGTCGATTGTGAGCAGTTATATAGATCCGTACAACCGCCAGTATCAGCCATAAGAGTTTCAGACCTGAAGTAGGCAACATTTACAAACCACGTCAGTTTCAAAAATGTGCGGTCGATCGAACAGTTACGTTACCATTCTTTACTACTTAGCAAAGGTCTGGGGACTGGCGCCATTTAATTTGAAGAACAATAAAGTTACCCACGGATCTTGGTGGACTAAAGTTTATTCAGTCATCGTCGTAGGGTATTGCGCGTACGATGTAACAGACTCGATAACGACGTGGAAGAGTGGCGAGTACACTGCCGGGATGACGAATTTTACGGAGACAACTGATACATTAGTATGGATAATTGGAATCCTCGGAATTGTTGTGTCCGTTGTGACGTTTGTTCGAGAGAGTAACAACATTGTGGAGATTATAAATCTGTTCATGAATATCGATGAAAAGTTGAACTTTTTGGGCGTCCAACAGGATTATGGGAAGAAGTTTAAAGTGCTAGCTGTTACAGTAGTATCGGCATCTTGTGGCATAATGATATCTGACTACGTTTCGATGACAGTTCATTGGCACTCGTCGGTCACGTTTTGGTCTTTAAATATAATGTTTTTAGGCAACATTTTGTATCATACGATCCATTTAGTGATTTTTATTTTTGTGAACACCATATTGTTTGCTAATGAGCGTTTTGAACACATAAACCAGATACTATTAGGCTTGTGTGAAGCAGAACATAGACCAAACTTTATTCGGCAACGAGGTAATATGTTTGGTAATAGAAATCCAGTAACCGTTTCGACGGTTGCCGACATAGAGATGGGGATCGAAGCTGATATCGCGCCAGCTGATAATCTAGAACCATTTCAGATTTTGGTTAAAATCGAAGAACTGCACTTTGTTCTCTGTGATGTAGTCGAGAAAATAGTCAACTTATTTTCCATCCCGTTATTCGTGATAATCGGTTACTATTTCATGAATATAGTAACAACTTTTTATTACTTGTTCACTGTTGCAACGGAGTTGTTTGATGTCTTTGATTACCAAACCTTTATCGAACTTCCGGTTCAAATATCATGGACATTGGTGGAAGTAGCAGAACTAGTTGCGATCGCCTCGGCATGCGCTGCAACCAAAAAAACGGTAAGCAATTGGACGGATTATCCGATGGATATTTATCTTGACAATTGACCCTTAACTATTTCACGTCTATCTCTAGGGAAAATCTACAGCGCTTACCTTACATCAGATGTGGATCAGATACCATCCAGACGTGCTGAAAGACGAGGTGAGTTACACAATTACATATCCTTCACCTGGTTCCTTTGATGAATAAGATGATGATCGTAGTCCCGCTGAACAAAATGTGGATCGAACATCATCCGAGAAAACTGAAGGATGAGGTAAATTGTGAAATAAACTAAATAACCACATGATTAGAAGTTTAATTCCGCAAAAAATTGTGGGTGATCAACTAGTTTGCGATAATGACATGTCCCGAACCTCATTTTCATAATTGATCATATCCATAATGTGAGGTCTAGTTGGTGCTTTATTGTGGACGTGTCATCTTTGCAATTACCCCTCAATAATCGATTATGACCATTTATATAGATCCATGTAACCATCAGTCTTAACCATAAGAGTTTCAGACCTGAAGGCAGCAACATTCGCAGACTACGTCAGTTTAAAAAATGTGCGGTCGATCGAACCGTTACGTTGCTCTCCTTTATTACTTGGCAAAGGTCTGGGGACTGGCGCCATTTATTTTTAAGAACAATAGAGTTACCCACGGATCTTGGTGGACTAAAATTTATCCAGTCATTTTCATTGCGATTGGATTCTATTTAGTAAAAGAGTCGACGACGAAATGGAACCATTCGGAGTTCACCGGGCTGACAAAGTTTCTGCGAGGCGCTAACTCATTAGCATGGTTTATTGGAATATTCGGATATTTTGTATCTGTGGCCGTGTTTCTTCAAAAGAGCACTAACATCGTGGAGATTATAAATATATTCATCAAAATCGATGACAAATTGAACTCTTTAAAAGTGCAACAGGATTATGAAAAAAAGTTCAAAGTGCTAGCGGTTAAAATAATGTCAGCATTTTGTGGCATGATAATGGTTAGCTACATTTGGACTACAGTGTATTGGCACTCCTTGTTAACATTCTGGTCGTTGAATTTATTGTTTATAGGCAACATGTTTTATCTTACGATCCACTTGGCGGTTTTAATTTTCGTCAACGCCATGTTTTTTGCCAATGAGCGTTTCGAACACATAAACCAGATACTGTTAGGCTTATGTGAACCAAAACATAGATCAAACTTTGTTCGGCAACAAGGTAACATGTTCGGTAATCGTGAACCAGTGACTGTGGTCGACGTAGAGATGGGAATCGAAGCTGACACACCTCCAGTTAATAATCTCGAACCATTCCAGATTTTGGTTAAAGTCGAAGAGCTGAACTTTTTTCTATGTGATGTTGTCGAGAAAATAATGAAATTATTTTCAATACCGATAATTGTGATAATTGGTTACTATTTCTTGAATACCCTGACCACCTCTTATTACATGTTCACTGCAATAATGACTCTGTTCGATGAGTTTGATTACGGAGCTTTTGTTCAACTTATGGCTACCATATTATGGACATCCGTGCAAGTAGCAGAGCTGGTTGCCATTGCCTCGGCATGCGCTGCAACCCAAAAAACGGTAAGGAATTGGACAGATTATCCGTTAGATAATCATCTCGGCAATTAGCTTTAACTATTTCATGTCTATGTTCAGGGAAAATCTACAGTGCTTGCCTTACACGAGATGTGGATTAGACACCATCCAAATGAGCTTAAAGATGAGGTAAGGTTATAGTTATCAACTAATTTTGAAATTGCTGTGTTTTCCATCCCCTGATAACAATAGCGTATTGAATGCGCCACTTACGAAATATCGATCATCACTTCATTCGTCGTTTTCCCCATTTCCAAATTAATATACTTAAATTGCCACCCCAACCCACCTACAGTCGTATTATCTTTCGCCCTACTGTCATGACGTTATTATCCATAATGTGAAGTATAAATGGTGCTTTTTCCTGGACGCGTTATCTGACCATTTACCAAACAATAATCAATTATGGTCACTTATATAAATTCATTTGACCTCCAGTGTCAGTCACAAGAGTTTGTGACCTGAACAAGGCAACATGTCTGATCCACCTCGAGGTCGAAAAATGTACGGACGATCGGATCTTTACACTACTTTTCTGTATTATTTGGCAAAGTTCTGGGGACTGGCGCCATTCATTTTCAAGGACAATAGAGTAACCCGCGGATCTTGGTGGGCTAAAATTCATGTAGTCATCATTACAGTACTCTGCGTGTTCGAAACAATAGACTCGATAATGAAGCGGGATGGTGTGGAATTCAGCGGGCTAACAAAATTGGCGCTGAGAACTTATACACTCGCGCGGGTAATTGCAATCTTCGGAACTTTCGTGTGTGTGGTGACGTTTTTTCGAGAAAGAAACAACATCGTGGATATTATAGATCTGTTCATCAAGGCCGATGGGATTTTGAACTCTCTAGGCACACGACAGGATTATGGAACGAAGTTCAAAGTGCTATTTTTTAAAGTAGCATTGTCATCCTGCGGCATAATAGTCTTTGAATATATTATCACTGTGGCTTATTGGCAGTCCAAACTCACACTTTGGTCCATAAATTTGATGTGCATGGGCAACGTGTTGTGTTTCACAGTCCATTTTGCGATCTTCATTTTCGTGAACACTCTGTTTTTTGCTAATGAGCGTCTTGAACAAATGAACAAGGTACTGTTGGATCTCTGTAAACCGATTTATAGATCGAACTTAGTTCGGGGACGAGGTGGTGTGTTTGGTAATCGTAAACCAGCAACCATTGCGCCAGTGGCTGAATTGGGGATGGGAATCGAAGCTAATATTCCGTCATCAAATAATCTAGAAGCATCTAAAATTCTTGTCAAGTCCGAAGAACTGCACTTCGTGCTGTGTAACGTGGTTGAAAAAACAGTCGAATTATTTTCTGCGCCGTTATTTGTGGTAATCGGTTACTTTTTCTTGGATGTACTTACCTGTTCTTATTACACGTTCAGTGGTTTGATGGGTCTGTTTGAGGAGTTAGATGAAGACATTTTTGTCCAAGTTATTCTCACCGTAATATGGACGTCTATACAAATAATCGAGCTATTTATTATTGCTCTCGCATGCGCTTCAATCCAGAAGACGGTAAGGACGATTTATTGTTCGCTGCTTATACTATACATATTTCTTGTCCCAATCGGCTTGAACTATTCCACTTTTATGTTCAGGGAAAATCTACAGCATTTACTTTACATGAGATATGGATCAGATACCATCCAGATGAGTTAAGGGACGAGGTAAGTTACACAATTTTTTTTTTTTATTTCACCTAGTTGTCTCCGTGAAGAATGTTGTGATCAGAAATAAACGTAGAAAATGGTTTTCGTAAGTAGTTTTGAAGATATTCCGAAGGTGAGTAATGTATGTCATTCTTCAAACCGATGAAAAGTTTCAATTGCTCTGAAGGATTCCGGTACCAAAAAAAACAACAAAAAATCGATAATATAATAACGGAAACCATACTGGAAATATGTCAAGTTAAGATCAATCGTGTACTCTTGACAATTTTTTGGCAATGACAAATTAGAGTTTCAGCCCTAATGAATTTCTAACGAGTACCGCCTAGGGTATTTCACATTAGCGAATTTCCAGTGGTCACAATCGTAAAGAAACTGTCATAGAGTACATAACAGTTAGTATCAATATCTCACGCCAAGTTGTTACAATGGCGAGAAACGCAAACGTGTACGCCATGTTCTTGTACTACTTGGCGAAGGTTTCGGGTCTAGCACCTTTTACGTTGAGGTATAACCGAGCCTACCTCGGATCATCATTTGAACTACTGTATTCCATATTCTTGGCAATTCTGTGCATCCCTCAGTTCATAGTTACAGTGGCTAAAAGGTCAAGTGTAGATTACGTGGGTAAGACATTCATGACGAATGTCAGTGACAGTTTGTCCGCTTACCTCGAAATCATCGGCGGTGGTGTAGCCTTGATGACATTTGCACTGAATAGAAAAAAGATCACCGATATCATAAACGCGCTGTACCAGGGAGACGATATGCTGAGCGCTTTGAAAGCCTCCCAGAATTACGAAAAATACTTCAAGTCGCGGGCTATTACAGCGGGTGTAGTATCCTGTGCTATACAGATCATCCTTTTCGAGAGTACAATAATTTACTACATTACTACGGATTCGATACCCGAGCTGTGGCTAACATGCTCAATCATTATGGAAAGCTTTATTTATTTAGTGCACCATCATACAATCTTGATATTTCTTAACTTCATGGACTTTATTCAAAAACGATACCAACAGATCAATGATCAAATTATCAACATTTTCAAATGCAAAAACGAAATGAATCATGTTCGATATCGGCGTGGCCACTGCACAGACTGGAACACATCGAACATTGCTACTGTGGTTGCAGAGCGAGAGATTGATACCAGCCCGGTGACCGGAGATAACATTGAGCGTTTTCAGCAGCTCAGAAAGATCGAAGATCTGTACAACAGTCTTCGTGAGGTGACTGACAAGATAGTCGAAGTGTTTTCTCTGCCAATCATGGGAACTTTAGCCTACTATTTCATGCTGATCTTGACTATGTTATATTACTTCTGCATTCTTGTACAAGTCGTGTACAGTGGGAGTCATGATAATGAAACGATTCAAAGACTCGTCTACACGACCCTCTGGCTGTCCATCGAACTTGGAGAACTGTTTGCTATCGCTGCAATATGCTCTTCAACTCAGACAACGGTAGGAATTCGTGAATTTTTGGATTTTCTAGAGATTTCTGCGCACTTGGTTCAGAATTGTTCAGAAATTAATTCGATCTTAAAAAAAAATGTTTTATTCGAATTACGAATCTTCCTTCTTCAGGCAAACTCCATCCCAGTTACACTCCACAAGGTATGGGTCGCCTGTCATCCAGTTGACTTAAAAGATGAGGTACGTTGAATGAAAAGCTCTCCTAACTTTGATTTTGAAACAAGAACAAGCCAGATATTCTGTCCAAAAAAAATCTATTTTTACGCTGGGTGAGTGATATCCACAATGGTTCAACAGAAATGATAAGGAAGGTACACTCTTAATAAACCATATTCAAGCCATGGTTCAAAGGCTCTTAGCTAATGAAAATTTGTAACAGTTTGTACAATGATGTTGTACAAACTGCAAGCAAGGGTATTAACTATATTACTTTGTTTTGCGTCAAGTTCCAACGTCGATAATATTTAATATTTTGACAAGGCTTTCTAGTGCGATTTGTTAGCACACTTGTTAATATTGCAGTTGCTTTAGAACTATTGATCAGTGGCGATAGTAATTCCCTGCCTAGTTAGCATCGTGCAGAAAAGTTTTACACTTTCAACTGAAAACATCTAACAAGAAACGGGGCTTCAAAATGCATAGTCGATCGGATCCTTACCTTATGGTTTGGTACTATGTAGCGAAGGTTTGGGGTTTAGCTCCATTCAGTATAAAGAATAACACAATTTCTATTGGATCAGTGTGGGACAGAATATATCCAATCGTTGTGGCTGGGTTGTGTGCCTGCTCAACAATCATCTCCATCATCGTCAGAGATCGTTCCGGTGCCGGAAAAGAGTTAGACGTTGGTAATGTCGCTGTGAAGTTAATTTTCGAACTTGAACTTCTTTGTGTTCTACTAAGTATCGTAACATTTCTGCAAAGAAGAAAGAAGGTCGTTCAGATCGTTGATCTGTTTGCGAAGATCGATCGGATTCTGAAATCTTTGGGGGTTGAACAAGACTACAAGAATAAATTCAAGACCCGTGCGATTTCGATGGGCTGTTTTTACCTTGTATTGAGCATCGTTAAGTGCCTTGAAAATATCATTTTTTGGCTCACTAGATTCACTCCGAATAGAGCGATCGTCTCCGATACAATTTCCTGTTTGTTGTACTTCATGATTCATCACATAATATGGAGCTTTGTCAACGTTGTGACGTTTGTTGCTGAAAGGATCCAGCAAACAGCCAATTGCCTTTTGGATGTCTGTGTCACGGAATTCAGAAACGAAGAGGTGGGAAGACGGAATGATTTTATTATCGATAGAAACATGTTGAACGTGATATTGTCGGACATGGCAGTTGGAACTGACCCGTCAATCACTCCTGAAGGCACCCTGAAACCACTACAAAAGCTCGAAAAAATCGAAGAGCTGTATGAGGATATTAGCGATCTGACAGATGCAGTGATATCATTATTCTCACTGCCAATCTTGATAAGTGTATCAAACTATTTTGTGAAAATAGTAACTTGCTGCTTTCTTCTCTACGTGATTGTGAGAGATTCGGCTGATTTGTTTGATTTAAATGCTACTTTTGGAATTCTAATCGTCATAGTTACTGTGACCTCTACGATGACTGAACTGTTTGCTATCGCTGTAGCATGTGCTACAACTCAGAAGGCGGTGAGATCTCAACTATTTACATTATAATTATTTCACAACATAATACCGAATAAGTCTCAGCTGTGCTTTCCTTTTTATTTTGTCACTGTATAACTCGAAATTTAGGATAATAATTATGCAGAGTGTATTCTTTGTCTAGGCGAAATCTTTGGTAGCCATGATGCATAAAATGTGGATCAAATACCGTCCAGTTCAATTGCGAGATGAGGTACGTTTGAAAATATCTTGACTTGACTACAGCACGTTGAAAGATTGCTCACTTTCTCTGACGAGAGTCACTCTGAAAAACTTACGCGGCGGTACTAGGTACTCATCCAAATTGATTAGAACATATAATTATCAGTGGACGACGTTGCATGCCTGTGATCGCGATATCGATTGTTTATGTACTGTTTCAACGTTGATAAATTATGCCGTCACCCTGATGCACAATTAGACATTTGAAATGATGGTTTTACCGTTAGCACTATATTTGTAGTTTGATGCCAATCATATTTGACAGTGTAATTTTTCAACTTCGCATAACTAATGAGGCTTCAGGCTAATGGATTTGATGTAACGAGGATAGTCTAAAGCGTTTCGTATTGCTGGACTTCCAGTTGCACAATTTCAAAGAAACCGTCGTGAAGTACAACCCACGGTGAAATTTATATGCTTATACCCAATTGTGAAATAATACCATGTCTACCATGTCAGATCGGGTGAGGAAAATTGAGAAAAAACCAAACACATACATCATGTTCTTGTATTACTTGGCGAAAGTCTTGGGTCTGGCACCATTCAGGTTGACGGCTGACCGAGCGTACTTAGGATCATTGCGTGAAGTACTGTATCCGATAACTTTGGCAATCCTGTGCATACCTAAATTCATCATTACAGTAGTTGAGAAATCAAAACTAAAGTATGAAGGCAAGACGTCTATGACGCAGATCAGTGACTGTTTGACTGCCCACCTCGGAAATTTCGTCAGTAGTTTAGTCTTGGTGACATTTGTGGTAAAGAGAAGAGAGCTAACAGAGATCATAAACGCATTCTGCAGAGGAGATGATGTGCTGAGCGCCTTGGGAGTCAAACAAAATTATAAGAAATACTTCAAATTACGGGCCATTAAAGTTGGTATAGTAACCTGTACGTTACTGATGATGAATTTCGGCACTTATTTCATTGCCGCGATTAGTATCACTTCGGAAACCGCGCTGCGGATCGTACTGACGCTGATTTTTTGTACCTTGAATGACTTAGTGCAGCATCATGCGGTCTGGATATTTTTGAATGGAATGGTTTTTGTTCAAAAACGTTACCAGCAACTAAATGATCAACTTCTTCACGTCTGCAGTACATTAAAAGACAATTCAAATTATGGTCAAGATCCGCTCGGTATTTCTACGAATTGCAGGATATTGAACATTGCTTCTTCGCCCGAAGAGATGGACTTCTATGTGAGCCCTGCGCCTCGAGATAACCTGAAGCCTATTGAAAAGCTCATAAAAATCGCAGAACAGTACGACAACCTCCACGAGGTGACTGACAAAATGGTCAACTTATTTTCCTTGCCAATAATGGGAACTCTTTCTTTCGACTTCGTGTACATGTTGTCTCTGTGCTATTTCACCTACGTCTTTGTGCCAATTGCGTTTAATTCGAATGATTGCATAACCGTTGTACATCTCGTTCGCTATATATGTTGGATGATCTTCATATCAGGAGAACTATTAGCTATCGCCATGATATGTTCGTCGACTCAAAAAACGGTAAAAATTGATAAATTTTCATAGATCTCTAGATTTTCACGTCTTCACTGGATATTTATTGAACATGTATCAGAGTTTGCGAAGGTACGACCACGGTACGACGAATTATCACGATCATTTCTTGTTTAGGCAAACTCCACGGCAGTAACACTTCACAGAATGTGGCTCAAGTGTCATCCAGTTGAGTTGAAAGATGAGGTACGTTCGTTGAATCAAATCTCTACTAACGTTGCCTTAAGATATAGAATTATAGTCATGTTTTTACAGAGAATCTGAATCCTCATTTCTGTTCTGGATAAGTTATGTTCATTATGGTTTTCACCCTAATTCCTAATCCAGCTTGGATTAACATTATTTAGACCCTTCATTGGCTCCTGGTGAAAACAGTAATAGACATAGGCCTTTCGCAGAATGAAAAGCGCCACTTTTTCTAACGAGTCACGCTGAAACAATAATGTCGATGTACTAAGCACTTATCCAAATTGATTAGAAAATGTAGTGATTAATCGAAACTGCATTATAACCAAGTGGACGCGATATCGATTACTTTCTCTGTCAACATTGCTAAATTATGGTTTTACCCTGATGAATAATTGAATACAATGCTTTTAACGTTCGCAATATACTTGTGATTTCGTTTCGATTATGTCTGAAAGTGCTATTTTTTGAGTTTGCATAATTCATAAGGCTTGTGCATCGACTTCGTAATACTGGACTGTCAGTGTCACGGTCATAGCAAAACTGTCGCGTCGTACATTCATCAATAAAACTCACAAGTTAGTAGTATCACGTTACACCGAGTTACAGAAATGAAGGGAAATTCAAATGTGTACGTCATGTTCTTGTATTACTTGGCGAAATTTTCGGGTCTGGCACCATTCAGGTTGATGGATAACCGCGCGTACTGCGGATCATCATTTGAACTACTGTATTCTATAATCTTGGCAATTCTATGCATAGTTCAGTTCATAGTTACAGTGATTAAAAGGTCAAGTGTAGAGTACGTGGGTAAGACATCCATGACGAATGTCAGTAGCAATTTGTCCGCTTACCTCGAAATCATCGGCTGTGGTTTAGCCTTGATGACATTTGCGCTGAATAGAAAAAAGATCACGGATATCATAAACGCGCTGCACAAGGGAGACGACATGCCGAGCACTTTGAAAGCCTCGCAGGATTACGAAAAATACTTCAAATCGTGGGCTATTACAGTTGGTGTAGTATCCTGTGCTATACTGACCATCCTTTTCGGGGGTACAATAATTTACTGTATTACTACGGATTCGACACCCGAGCTGTGGCTGACATGCTTAATGATTACGAGTAGCTGTATTCGTTTAGTGCACCATCATACAATCTTGATATTTCTTAACGTCATGGACTTTATTCAAAATCGATACCAACAGATCAATGATCAAATTATTAACATTTCCAAATGCAAAAACGAAATGAATCATGTTCGATATCGGCGTGGCCACTGCACGGACTGGAACACATCGAACATTGCTACTGTGGCTGAAGAGTGGGAGAATAATACCAGCTCGGTGACTGGAGATAACATCGAGCGTTTTCAGCAGCTAAGAAAGATCGAAGATCTGTATAATAATCTTCGTGAGGTGACTGACAAGATAGTCGAAGTGCTTTCTTTGCCAATCATGGGAATTTTAGCCTACTATTTCATGCTGATCTTGAGTATGTTATATTACTTCTGCATTCTTGTACAAGTCGTGTACAGTGGGAGTCATGATAATGCAACCATCCGAGGACTCGTGTACATGACCCTTTGGTTGTTCATCGACCTGGGAGAACTGTTTGCTGTCGCTGCAATATGCTCTTCAACTCAGACAACGGTAGGAATTCGTGAATTTTTGGATTTTCTTTAGATTTCTGCGCAGTTGGTTCAGAATTGTTCGGAAATTATTTTCATCTTAAAAAAATATGTTTTATTCGAATTACAAATCTTCCTTTTTCAGGCAAAATCCATTCCAGTTACACTCCATAAAGTATGGGTCACCTGTCATCCAGTTGACTTAAAAGATGAGGTACGTTGAATGGAAACTTCTCCCAACTTTATCTTTGAAAACAGAATAAGCCACATATTCTTTCAAAAAAACATCTATTTTTACGCTGGGTGAGTCATATCCACAATAGTTCAACAGAAGTGATAAGGAAGGTACACTCTTAATAAACCATATTCAAGCCATGGTTCAAAGGCTCTTAGTTAATGAAAATTTCTAACAGTTTGTACAATGATGCTGTACAAACTGCAAGCAAGGGTATTAACTATATTACTTTGTTTTGGGTCAAGTTCCAACGTCGATAATATTTAATATCTTGACAAAGCTTTCTAGTGCGATTCGTTAGCATACTCGTTAATATTGCAGTTGCTTTAGAACTATTGATCAGTGGCGATAGTAATTCCCTGCCTAGTTAGCATCGTGCAGAAAAGTTTTACACTTTCAACTGAAAACATTTAACAAGAAGCGGGGCTTTAAAATGCATAGTCGATCGGATCCTTACCTTATGGTTTGGTACTATGTAGCGAAGGTATGGGGTTTAGCTCCATTCACTATAAAGAATAACACAATTTCTATTAGATTAGTGTGGGACGGAATATATCCAATCGTTGTGGCTGGGTTGTGTGCCTGTTCAACAATCATCTCTATCATCATCAGAGATGGCGTCGGTGCCGGAAACAAGTTAGACGTTGGTAATGTCGCTATGAAGTTAATTTTCGAACTTGAACTTCTTCGTGCTCTACTAAGTATCGTAACATTTCTGCAAAGAAGAAAGAAGATCGTTCAGATCGTTAATCTGTTTGCGAAAATCGATCGGATTCTGAAATCTTTGGGGGTTGAACAAGACTACGAGAATACATTCAAGACCCGTGCGATTTCGATGGGATGTTTTTACCTTGTATTGAGCACCGTGAAGTGCCTTGAATATATCTTTTTTTGGCTCATTACATCAACTCCGAATAGGACGATCGTCTCTGATATAATTTCCCATTTGTTGTACTTTATGATTCATCACATAATATGGAACTCTGTCAACGTTGTGACGTTTGTTGCTGAAAGGTTCCAGCAAACAGCCAACTGCCTCCTGGATGTCTGTGTTACCGAATTCGTAAAAGATGACGTTGGAAGACGGAATGATTTTATCATTGATAGAAACATGTTGAACGCGATATTGTCGGACATGGCAGTTGGCACTTACTCGTCAATCACTCCTGAAGCCACCCTGAAACCACTAGAAAAGCTTGAAAAAATTGAAGAGCTGCATGAGGATATTAGCGATACGATAGATGCAGTGATAACATTATTCTCACTGCCGATCCTGCTAATTGTAGCAAACTATTTTATGAGAATCGTGACCGGCTGCTTCTTTTTCTACACGATTGTGAGAAGTTCGGCTGACATGTTTGATTTAACTGTTACTTCTATACTTCTAATCAGCATAGTTGATGTAGCCTTTACGATGATTGAACTGTTTGCTATCGCTGTAGCATGTGCTACAACTCAGAAGGCGGTGAGATCTCAACCATTAATATTTCAATTATTTTTCAACATGATACCGAATAAGTCTTAGCTATGTTTTCCTTTTCATTTGTTAATCGTACAACATGGAATCTAGGAAAATAATCATGCAGAGTGTATTCTTTGTCTAGGCGAAATCTTTGGTAGCCATGATGCATAAAATGTGGATCAAATACCGTCCAATTCAATTGCGAGATGAGGTACGTTTGAAAATATCTTGACTTGACTTCAGCACTTTGAAAGATTTGGGGTGTCAAAAAATCTCACATACAAATAACGCTTAAGATATTATGGGGATTGATTTTGATCCGAATTCCGATCACTTGGAAATCAATCGTTGTGAAGAGCCTGTTCGAATGATCGATATTTAATTCATTTCGTAACTCTATGCAGACCTTCTATTGGCTTCTGGTGAAACTGAGTAGTGGACATAGTGCCTTCGCGCGACGAAAAGGCTCACTCTTTCTAATGAAAGGCACCCTGAAAAAATAATGTTGATGTACTAAGCACTTATCCAAATTGATTAGACAATGTAGTTATTATTCGACATTGTGTTATCACCAAGTGGACGCGATATCGATTATTTTCTCTAATACCATTGATAAATTATGGTTTTTATCTTTATGAATAATCAAACGCAATGCTTTCAACGTTCATAACATACTTCTAATTCCGTTTCATTTATGTCTGAAAGTGCCATTTTTCAAGTTTGTATAATTCATAAGCTTTCAGGCTTATAGATCAACTTCGTAATAGTGGACTGCCAGTGTAACGGTCATAAAGAAACTGTCGCGAGGTATATTCATCGATAAGACTCACAAGTTAGTAGTACCACGTTACACTGAGTTACAGAAATGAAGGGAAATTCAAAAGTGTACGTCATGTTTTTGTATTACTTGGCGAAGTTTTCGGGTCTGGCACCATTCACGTTGACGGATAACCGAGCGCACTGCGAATCCTTGTTTGAACTACTGTATCCGATATCATTGGCAATCCTGTGCATACCTCAGTTCATCGGCACAGTGATTGAGACGATGGATGTAGAGTATGTAGGTAAGACGTCCATGACACTCGTCACTGGTGCTGTGGCTGGTCATATTGGAAATATCGGCGGTGGCTCAGCCTTGATGGCATTTTCACTGAATAGAAGAAAGCTAACCGATATCATAAACGCATTGTACAAGGACAATGATATGCTAAGCTCGTTGGGAGTCAAACTAAATTATGAGGAATATTTCAAATCCCGGGCTATTACAGTTGGTATAATAACCTGTACTTCACTGATAACAATCTTTGCCATCGCCTTAATTTACGTGACTAGTATGAGTTCGATTGCAACGCCGTGGATGGTTGCCTTACTGATGATGAATAACTTTTATTACTTCATACTGTATCAGACGGTCTTGATATTTTTGACTGCAATGGACTTTGTTCAAAAACGATATCAGCAACTCAATGACCTTCTTGAAAACTTTTTTACATCAAAACACCAGTCAAATCATGTTCGAGATTCACTCGATATTCGTACGAACTGCAACACGTTGACCATTGGCTCTGTGCCCGAGGAGGTCGACTTCTATATGAACCCTGTGCTCCGAGATAACCTGAAGCCTTCTGATAAGCTCAGAAAAATTGCAGTACTGTACGACAACCTCCATGAGGTTACTGGCAAGGTGGTCAACTTGTTTTCTCTACACATAATGGGAATCATCAGTTACATCTTCATGTGTATATTGAATACGTGCTATTTCGTCTACGTTGTGATACCAATTGTGTTTGATAAGTATGATTATCAAACCATTGGACCAATATTTTGCTATATATTTTGGATAATGAGTGCCTTGGGAACAATGATCGCTATTGCCATAATTTGTTCGTCAACTCAGAAAACGGTGAGAATTTTTTAATCTTTATACTCCTCTAGATTGACGTGTTCATTTCAAACACGGTACAATGTTAAGTATTGTGATCATTTCTAATCCAGGCAAACTCAACGGCAGTTATACTTCATAGAATGTGGCTCAAGCATTGTCCAGTCGAATTGAAAGACGAGGTACGTTGAATCAAAATTCCTCCGAAATTTTCTCCTGAAAAAAGTATCAGCCATGTTCTTAGAGGTGAATGTTACAATTCATTTGTTCATCAGGTAAGTACTGTACTATAATATATCGTCGCTGGGACCAATTAATCGATTGAACTAACAGCCAGGCTGTTTGATGATTATCGGTGACCGGCGTCTTGTTGGACAAAGTCTGACGTCAGCAAGATAATGAGACTTCAATTTTACTTCATGTCGTTAAAGTAATTTTTCTACAACCCTGTAATGACTGTTTGCACCGACGTGTTGACCATGCAGTTGCTCCGCAACTACGACCATGGTTGACCCATGAAATTACCTTGTCCTTCTCAGCCGATGAGACTCATAGCCAGAAGCGTCTTGTCCTCAGAAGAGATACCACGTACGAGTTACGCAGATTAATTGAAATGTCCGAAGAATCAAATACATACGTCGAGCTACTCTACTACTTGGCGAAAATTTGGGGCTTGGCGCCGTTTAAACTGAAGAACGGCGAAATTTTCTGCGAATCCTCGCTCGAAATACTCTACCCGGTGATTTTGACATCGTTTACCATTCCACATTCCGTTATCATGCTGATACTTAGAGCCCAGGTAAAATACACAGCTGAGACAACTTTGACAAAGATTGTGAATATATTTAGCCTGCTACTACAATTCTCAGGAATTATTTCAACGTTGATGATATTCGTACTCAAGAGAAAGATGATCGTAGAAATCCAGAATTTATTCTTCAAATGTGATGCTTTTTTGAAATATCTCGCAGTGGGGCAAGACTGTCAGAAAAAGTTTAAAATGCGGGCTACGCTGGTCGGTGTGGTAATCTTTGCAAGAGTCATCACTGTATTGGCGATGCTTTATTCGCAATCCTCAATCCAACGCACTTACAAAAACCCATTGGCGACCATTTCCGTGATGATTTTTAGCCTTTGGACTACATTTCTGCAACACGTCATGGTCGCGATATTCGTAAACGTCGTAGCATCAATTGAAGACCGTTTGCAGCTACTTAACCAGAGTATCTCGAGCCTTTGTATTCCCAGCTGTGAATCGAATCATGACTACGGATTGTCGGATATCTCGATTTCTTGGAATCAAATCGATATAAGTTCGATAGATGAAGAGATTACGTCTGACATTGAGACTGAATCTGAAATTAAAAGTGATTTGGGACCAGCAGAAAAGCTCACTATGATCGCCGAACTTCACGATCACCTTATCAAAGTCACTGAAAAGACAATCACCCTTTTTTCTCTACAGATAGTTCTTACTATCGGCTATTACTTCACAATGCTAACAACTACGTGCTATTACACCCTCGTCGCAGCCCAAAGCCTCATTATCTCAATGGAACTCAAAACACTTTGGGAACTATCATATTCTTACGCGTTCATAGCGATCATGGCCCTCGAATTATACGTTATAGCTGGAGTATGTTATTCAACGAAGGCCACGGTAAGAATTTGAATTATAACTTATACCCAGACTTGAATCAATGCTAGCATCGTTATCTTCTTAGTTGTCGTCGCGGTCTGTATCCCTGTGATTTATTGTAAACGATTAATGAGAGTTTGAATGAATGTAATCTGCACGATGCAGGCATTGGCTCAGGTCAAGTCTCCCGAGAGTAGCACTTCGTGAATTGAAAAATAAAAAGAATTTTTTTTTCAGACTGTTTCAACAGCAATCACGCTTCACGAAATGCGGATTAAATACCATCCTGACAACCTGAAAGATGAGGTATGTACGTTCATTTAAAGTTCAACTTAGTTTCTTTTTGGTCACGGTCACACGATCGTGAATATTTTGTCCAGGTAAGTGATTCCACCGCTCATCCACTTTGAAGACTATTCGTGGGTGGGGGTAATTTATCGATCGGATTGACAAAATCCACTACCGGGCTGTATTATTAAACGTTCATGACTGGCGTCGATTTGTGTAGATTCTGGCGTCAGCATGATAATGATACCTTCGTGAATGTTGCATAAGTGATAGTGTTGTGACTTATTAACCATGCATACTTACATGTTGTGCATGCAGTTGCCCAGCAACTAATAACCGTAGTCTACACTCTGGCTCGCATTTTCCTTCTTGGCGAGCGAGATACGAACACGTTCTAACTTCGGGAAGGATACCATGTACAGGTTACGCGAGGTTATGGAAAGATACAAAAAAGAAAATCTATCCGTCAAGTTCCTGTACTACTTGGCGAAGTTTTGTGGCTTAGCGCCATTTACACTGAAGAACGGTGAAGTTTTCTGTGACTCCTCAGTCAAAATAATCTACCCGGTATTATTGTCAGTGATTTGTGTTCCTTACTGGGTCATTCTCGTGATTATGAGAAATCGGATAGATTACTCGGCTGAAACGAATCTAACAAAGATTGCGAATATGTTTTCTATGCTACTACATTTCTCAGGCATTACTTCAACGTTATTGATATTCGTATTCAAAAGAATGACGATCGTAGAAATCCTGAATATATTTTTGAAATGTGATTCCATTCTCAAATGTCTCGCGGCTGGGCAAGACTGTCGGAAGAAGTTAAATATTCGGGCGATGCGAGTGAGCTTGTTAATCTTTGCAAGAGTCACCCTTGCAACGGTAGTCATTTGTGTACAATCCATCGTGAGCAGTTACAATTATACTGTTTTTACCATTTGCATCATGGTGTTTAGTATTTGGGTGAGTTCCATGCAACACATTTTGATCTCCATGTTCGTAAACGTTGTGGCATCAGTAGAAGAACGTTTGAAGCTACTTAACCAGAGTCTTTTGAACATTTGCAATCCCGGATATAAACTGGATCGCGATTTTGGATGGTTTGATTCGATTTCGGAGAATCGAGAGATACTTGTCAGTTCTATGAGAGAAGAGATTACAACTGACGTTGAGACTGAATCTGAAGGCATAAGTGATACGGTAGCATCAAAAAGGCTCACGCTGATGGCCGAACTTCACGATTACCTTCTCGAAGTCACTGGAAAAACGATCGCCCTTTTTTCTGTTCAGATAGTTATCACTATCGGCTATTACTTCACAATTCTCACAGCTATGTGCTATTACACCTTCGTTGCGGTCCAAAGTCTCGTTGTTTCAATGAACCTAGCAACACTTCTCGAACTTCTGAGTGCCTATCTATTCTTAGCAATCATCAGTCTCGAATTACTCGCTATCGCTGTAGTATGTCACTCAACGCAGGTGACGGTAAATATTCATCAATCTTAATAGTTATTCGCCTCAATGTCATAACTATCGAAGTACAAGAACGAGGCAACTCAAATTGTCCAATAAAATAAACTATAATAAATGTATCTTCTCCAGGCGAAGTCAACGGCGATCGCGCTCACTATGATGCGGATCAAGCATCGTCCAAGCCATCTGAAAAATGAGGTAGGTCGAAAAAAAGCCTGAAGCGATACTAGAGTGGTCAGACGGTAGGATAATGAAATCATTTTGCTACTTCGTGAAAGTACAGGAAATAAATCACAAAAAAGTAATTCAATCTTTAGTGAAGATCTAGAAATTAGATTATAAGCTTGACACACAGCCGATGCTAACTTGTGAAGGTGTTATATTTTTAATGACCTCTCCAGTATCGATCGCGGTTAGGTATATACATCCCTTCCATCAGTCACGACGACCATAAGTGTACCGGAATTGAAGAGGACAACATGTACTGGCCACGTCATGTTACGAAACTGTATGGAGGATCTAACCCTTACGCTACTTTTCTGTACTACTTGGCAAAGGTCTGGGGACTGGCACCGTTCAACTTGAAGAACGATAAAGTTTCTCGAGGATCATGGTGCGACAGGATTTATCCATTGATCTTCGCAGTGATCTGTGTGCCTGTCACTGAGTACATGATCGCAGACTGGTCCCGTATATACTCTACTGGTGAAACGAAATTGACGAAAAACGTCGATATAGCGGCGGTTCAACTCAAAATCTTCGGCAGTATACTTTCTACTGCATTGTTCACCCGAGAGAGAAACACGATCCTTGAAATTATGAATCTGTTCGTCAAGACTGATGGAATGCTAGATTCTATAGGGATTCGACAGGATTATACAAAGAAATTCAAAGTGGTTGCGATTCGGATAATACTGTCAATATGTGCTATAATCGCCACTGATTATATTCTCTTCGCATCATTCTACCAGAATTATATCACGATTTGGTCCATGACCTTGTATTGCATTAGTCAATTACCCTACTTCGCTAGTCACATTATGATTTTGATTTTCGTGTTCTCAATTCTTTTTGTTAACGAACGCCTTAAACAACTGAACCGGTTGCTTTTCAATCTCTGTAACTCAAAATGTGGATCAATTTTCGTTTGTGGACGAGGTGGGATGTTTGTGAATCAAGTAGTACCGAACGTTGTGACAATTGGAGAAGGGACGTCAGCTGAAGCTGATATGCCGGCCGCGAATAATCTCCAATCGTTTGAGACCTTTGTCAAGATTGAGAAAGTACAGTTCGGTCTTCACGACTTGATCGAGAAAATCGTGAATCTATTTTCTGCTCCGTTGTTAGCGGTCATTGGCTATTTTTTCGTAAATATATTAGTCTCTTCTTACTACTTGGCAATCGCTTTCAAGCACCCGTTCCGGACGTTCAGTCATCAAACCTTATTTCAAGTCATATCAGTGATATTGAATATGTCCATACAAATGACAGAGCTGTTTGCCGTTGCCATAGCATCCGCTTCGACCGAAAATACGGTAAGGAAATGTTTTCGTTACTCGCCACATACTTATCATGGCTTTCTAATGAGCGAGAAGACAAACTGAATTTGGAAAGACTATAGAAATTGGAATTGCATGTTTGGATCCAGAAATAAGAGTACCTACTTGGAATACGATGTCTTGTCTAAACAAACCACTTGCAATTAACAAATTGTAACAGTCTTATGTTCTATGTTCAGGGAAAATCTACAGCTATTACATTGCACAAGATGTGGGTCGAATATCATCCAAATGATTTGAAAAACGAGGTACGTTACACAATTATTTCCCCTATTTGTTATTTCGACGAATAATCATGAGGAATTAACTCGAAAATTGGTAAGTGCTTTTTAGGTAATGAGGAATGTAAAACTATGTTAATGTACTAGTCCGACGTTATCCTTTTTATGACTGATGCCCGCGATACTTTCAGTCTATGAATATTCAATACTTTGTTCAGTGAATAGCACTAAGAGAATTAAACTAATGAAAAGTATTCTTCGATATGGTGGTCTGATGAGCTGACACATGTCATGGTTAGTAATTAAATGAATATCGATTACGCGTTACTGGTCTGACATCTTATCAACGACGTGTGCCCTTGCATCATTAATGTGTCGACTGACGTATTCAGTCGACACCAGCCAGTGGAGACTCGGACTTACGATCACATCAACGGTTTACACAGAGCTATGGAAACACAAGGAGAATCTTGTCGCTACGTAACGTTTTTATACTATTTTGGAAAAGTTTTCGGACTGGCACCATTCTCGCTGGAAGACAACAGAGTATCCGATGGATCATTTTGGGACAAACTTTGGCCAATTGTTGTATTAGTGATTTACATTGCTGGTCAATCCACCCTGATATTTTCCAGGCTACATCTAGACGATGGTACTAACACTGTACTAGCCGAAGCCGGCGACATACTGTCATTCCAAGTTGGGCTTACGGCACTTGTGATATCGGTGCTCACAGTCTGGTACAAGAGAAATGTGATAATTAAGATCGCGCAATTGTTCAGAAGAATTGACAAAATTTTTGAATGTCTGGGAATTGAACAAGATTATGCGAAAACGTTCAAACGTCACGCGGTAGTAGTGGGATTATCATCCTGCGTGGTAATCATGTTGGAGATTCAAGTGGATTCGATTTTTCTGTATAAAAACAATATTCCTGCTATACGTCTGGCTGTGATTGCGTTTACTGCTGGTAGTTTCATTGTTTGTGTGCACCATTTCATAATTTTCACTTTTCTGAGCATCATGGTGATCATTAAGGAACGTTACGAGCAATTGAACTACGTACTGAGGAACGTATTACCTTTCCAAGAGGAGAAACGTAGTTCCGTGAACCAATTACACTCATCCAACATTGTTTTTGTGAATGAAATGATGCGCATTAACTCTGAAACGTTGTCTAATGACGAACTAAAGCCAGTGCAAAAGCTTATCAAGATTCAAGAATTGCACGGCGAACTTCGTGACATGACCGATATGATTATCGTTTTATTTTCTTGCCCTTTATTGGGCGTCATTGGTTTCTATTTCCTGAGCATACTGACGACTTCATTCTACTTGTTCGCTAGCATGAATCGCGAAATTGGTGGTTTTGGGATTCTTGAACTTTTTAGCACTGTAACATGGTTGAGTGGGTTCGCTGTAGAGCTATGTGCCATCGCTGTAGTATGTTCTTCAACCCAGAATACGGTAAGCTATTGGAATTTTAGTTTTTCATTTTTTTTAATCGTATCTCAAGAAACGAATTCTGAGCAACGAATGGATTACAGTGAGCGTTTTTTGTTCAGGGAATCTACACAGTAACCGTTCTTCGTGAAATCTGGATCAAACAACATCCTGTCTCAATGATAGATGAGGTATGTCGGAACCGATCCCAAAATCACTCACACCTTTTCATTTCCGATGAACTTCTCATCAAGGCTATTCACACTGTGTTTCACAGACCACTTGTCTTCCTTCGTGCGTACAGTCAGCAATTTAGATTTGAACCCCATTAGATTCAGCTACACATTATAGTCTCATTGCATGAGGTATATCAAAAACACTCTGAGGCCATACTGCAATTGCAATTCCTGAGTTTAGGCTGGAAGATGACGAATTTGTATCTTGAACGATCTTCTTCAAAATGTGATATTTAGTCAGGTGCTGTTTACCGTGTGTTATCTTTCCAATTATCTCTGCAGTATCGATCGTGGTTGGGTATATACATCCCTTCCAGTGGAAGTGATGACCATAAGCGTTACAGACCTGAAACGGACAACATGTACAGACCACGTCATGTTACGAGACTGTCCGATCGATTTAATCCTTACGTCACATTTCTGTACCATTTGGCAAAGATCTGGGGACTCGCACCGTTCATTTTAAAGAACAATGAAGTTTCTCGGGGATCATGGGGCGCCAAAATTTATCCATTCATTTTTACGGCTATCTGCGTGCCGTTCACAGAGTTAGCGTTAATGAACTGGATAAATATGGACTTTAATGGCGATACGAAGATGTCGAAATACACTGACGTGACGGCGATGCAAATTAGAATCTTTGCAGTCGTCCTGTCCACCGGATTGTTCGCCCGAGAGAGAAACAATATTGTGAAAATTATAAATCGCTTGATCAAGACTGATGAAACGCTGAGATCCATCGGGATTCAACAGGATTATGAGACGAAATTCAAAGTGCTTGCGATTCGAACAATATGTTCGTTTTGCATTATAATCGTCAGTGATTATATCATCATTATAGTTTTTTGGCGGGACGCAAAGTCGTCTTGGTATATGAATTCGATTGGCCGACTTTTCTACATCACGCATCATTTTGTTATCTTCATCTTTGTGAGCTCAATGCTTTTTGTTAACGATAGTCTCAAGCACCTGAACAGGATGCTGTTAAACATCTGTAAGTGGAAATGCAGATCAATTTTCGTTTGCGGACGAGATGGGATATTTGTGAATCACGTAACACCGAATATTGGTACCATGGTAGAAGCGACGTCAACCGGAGCTGATATATTGGCCGCTGATAATCTGCAATTGTTCCAGATCTTCGTCAAGATTGAGAAAGTACTGTCCGAACTTCATGACGTGGTCGAGAAAATCGTGAAATTATTTTCTGTTCCGTTATTCATGATCATTGGTTATTATTTTCTGAATATATTGAGCGATTTGTACTTCACCTACGTCGCGTTTGTGAATCTGTTCCAAAAGTCCGATTGCGAAATTATTATTGAACTCATCGGAGTCGGATTATCTGTATCGATACAAGTATTAGAAATGTTTGCTGTTGCTTCGGCATGTGCTACGATCGAGAAGACGGTAAGAAAATGTATATATTTATCAAAAATTCTCATTGTATGTCAAAATAATCTTCATTAAAAAATACTCCAAAGTTTAGCTTGCATGGTTGATTTTTTAGATACATTCATATCTTAGAATACAATGCTTTATCATTATTTCTGTTTCTTCGTATCAATAAACCACTTGAAATTATCAAATTAAACTACTTTTTATGTTCTATCTTCAGGGAAAATCAACAGCGATTGAATTGCATAAGATGTGGGTCGAATACCATCCACATTTTTTGAAAGATGAGGTACGACAATATACGATCATTCCACATATTACCAGTCAGAAATTATTACAAATAGTAATAATGAGGTATAAATTTAGAAAGTAGTGTCCACGAGTGCTTTTCAGCTAATGAGAAATGTCAAACTCCGATAGACGAGTCCGATGTTATCCTCTTCATCAGTAATGTTCGCAATAATTGTAGACCATGAATATTCAATACCTTGATCAGTGAATGGTGTTCGGCAAATATAAATGATGATAAGTATTTTCCGATGAAATTATTTAATGAATTGGCATACGCGTTATAGTTACGAATAAAATTAATATCGATTATGCGTTACTTGTGTCATAATTTATCAGAGACAACGTATGACATTAGCTCAGCAAGGTTTCTACCCACGTATTGACTAGACATATCGGCCAGTAAAGAAATGATAGACGAAGTATGTTAGAACTGATCCAGAAATCACTCACATCTTTTCATCCGCAGTCTCTCGTCAAACGCATCATTAGGAAATTGTCTTTGATGAACTGAATCATACTCTGGTAGAGGTTGAACACTTTCATTGCATACGGTAAATCAGAAACATCCTAAAGCAATCCTGCAATTGAAATTCCTGGAATTGGGCGAGAAGATGACGAATTTCTATCTCAAACGATCGTCTGTAAAATGCGATTAATAGTCAACTGCTTTTTTCGTGTGTTATCTTTCTAATTATCTGTTTAGTATCGATCGTGGTTAGGTATAAACATCCCCTCTAGTGGCAGCGACGACCATAAGCGTTTCAGACCGGAAGCGGGCAACATGTACCGGCCACATCGTGTTAGGAAACTGTACGAAGGATCCAACCCTTACGCTACATTTCTGTACTATTTGGCAAAGATCTGGGGACTGGCACCGTTCATCTTGAAGAACAACGAAGTTTCTCGGGGATCATGGGGCACCAAAATTTACCCATTCATCTTCACGGGTATCGGCACGCTGTTCACAGAGTTAGCGTTTTTGAACTGGATAAATATGGGCTTTACTGGTGATACCATGATCTCGAAATACACTAATGTGACGGCGATGCAAATTAGAATCTTCGCGGTCATGCTGTCCACCGCATTGTTCGTCCGAGGGAGAAACAACATCGTGAAAATTATAAATCGCTTGGTTAAGGCTGACGAAACGCTTTGCTCCATCGGGATTCAACAGGACTATGAGAGAAAATTCAAAATGCTTGCTGTTCGAATAATATGGTCATCTTGCATCATAATTGCCAGTGAATACATCATCATTATAGTTTTCTGGCAGGGCGCGAAGCCGTTTTGGTATATGAATTCGATTGGCCAACTTTTCTACATCACGCATCATTTTGTTATCTTCATCTTTGTGAGCTCAATGCTCGTTGTTAACGATCGTCTCAAGCAACTCAACATGATGCTGTTAAACCTCAGTCAATGGGAATGCAAATCGATTTTCGTTTGCGGACGAGGTGGGATGTTTGCGAATCAAGTAACACCGAATGCTGCTACCATGGTAGAAGGGACGTCAACCGCAGCTGATATACCAACCGCTGATAATCTGCAATTGTTCCAGATCTTTGTCAAGATTGAGAAAGTACAGTCCAACCTTCATGACGTGGTCGTGAAAATTGTGAAATTATTTTCTGTTCCGTTATTCATAATCATTGGTTATTATTTTCTGGATATATTAAGCGATTTGTACTTCATCTACGTCACTTTCGTGAATCTGTTCCAAAAGTCCGATTGCGAAATTATTTCTGAGGCCATTGGAGTCGGATTATCTGTATCGATACAAGTATTAGAGATGTTTGCTGTTGCTTCGGCATGTGCTACGATCGAGAAGACGGTAAGGAAATGTACATATTTATCAAAAATTCTCATTGTATGTCAAAATAATCTTCATTAAAAAATACTCGAAAGTTTAGTTTGTCTGGTTGATTTTATAAATGCAGGCATGTCTTGGAATACAATGCTTTGTCGTCATTTCTGTTACTTCGTATCAATAAACCACTTGAAATTATCAAATTAATCAATTTTTTGTGTTCTATGTTCAGGGAAAATCAACAGCGATTAAATTGCATAAGATGTGGGTCGAATATCATCCACATTTTTTGAAAGATGAGGTACGATAATATACGTTTATTCCACATATCACTAGTTATAAATTATTACGAATAGTAATAATGAGGTATGAATTTAGAAAGTGGTGTCCACGAGTGCTTTTCAGCTAATGAGAAATGTCAATCTTCGATAGACGAGTCCGATGTTATCCTCTACATCAGTAATGTTCGCAATAATTTTAGTCTATGAATATTCAATACCTTGATCAGTGAATGGTGCTGGGCATATATAAATGATGAAAAGTACTTTCCGATAAAATTATTTAATGAATTGGCATACACGTTATATAGTTACGAATAAAATGTATATCGATTATGCGTCACTTGTGTAATAACTCAGCATCGACAACGTGTTGCAATGCCACAGTAAAGGTTCGACCTACGTATATCGGCCAGTAGAGACGCGGACTTACGCATGATCACGTCAACAATTTACATAGAAGCTATGGGAACGCAATTAGAATCTCGTCCCTGCGTAACGTTTCTATACTACTTCGCAAAAGCTTTTGGACTGGCACCATTCTCTCTGGAAAACAACAGAGTATCTCATGGATCATTTTGGGACAAGCTTTGGCCATCTATCGTATTAGTGATCTACGTTTTTTTTCAATCAACCGTGATCCTTCAAAGACTCAACGTAGACGATGGTATTGAAAGTGAATTAACCCAGACCGGTGACTTACTGGCGTTCCAAGTTGAACTTATCGTAATTGTGATATCGGTGATGACAGTCTGGTACAAGAAGAATGACATCATCGAGATAGCACAGTCGTTCATAATGATCAAAAAAATGTTGAAATGTCTTGGAATTCAACAAGAATACGAAAAAAAGTTGAGACGTTACGCGATATTTCTCGGATTATTATCTTGCGTGGTGATCTTTTTGGAAATTCAAGTGGGCCTGGTATTTATGTATGTCAAGAATTTCGCCGTCACACCATTATCTATCATGACGATGACTGGTGGCAGCGTTATTCCTCTAGTGTATCATTTCATGATATTTAATTTTGTCAGTATCATGATGCTCACCGAGGAATGTTACGCGAAATTGAACCGCGTACTGAGCAACGTATTATACGTCCAAGAGACAAATCCAAACAACCATCAAGGATTATGCAGACTTTGTACCAGCCAAATACAACCATTCAACATCGCTCTCGCGAATGAACCGATGCACTTCGATTCTGAAACATTGTCTGATGACGAACTGAAACCATCGCAAAAACTTATCAAGATTCAAGATTTGCACCACGAACTCCACGACATGACCGGAAAGATCGTCGATTTGTTTTCTTTCCCTTTACTTGGCGTCATCGGTTTCTACTTCACATCTATAACGACAAATTTTTTCTACTTATACGCCGGTCTGAGTAGCAGAGTAGATTATTTTGGGATCGTTGAAGTTCTCAGTTCCTCAGTGTTGATGAGTTTGTTTGCAGTAGAGCTGTGTGCTATTGCTGTGGTATGTTCGTCAACCCAGAACACGGTAAGACGTCTGATGTATACAATCTTTAATCCCGTCTGAAGAAAAATAATGTTAGCAAGGTGAAGACTACAGTCAGCGTTTTTTGTCCAGGGTAATTCCACAGCAACCATTCTTCGTAAAATCTGGATCCAGCACCGTCCTGTCCAAATGATAGATGAGGTATGTTAGATCTGAGCTAGAAATCACTGCCATCTTTTCATACCTGTTACCGGGAGCAAATGACCCACTCAGGAGAATTATTGCGTCATTACGAATTCACGCCATTTCGTTATGTTGAAATTTTGACCTGAATAAATCCGATTTACACCGGGGCGTATTTTGTTACTAAAAATATTTTCGATCTGAGGAGATTTTCAGATTTTAAAACTCATTCGGATTTTATAGATCCTGCTCAAGGTACCGTAGCTGATGTACTGGCCTGCCCCCAGCTTCGCCATACCATAAGAGATGATCGAATTTACGGATTGCAGATACGAACCACACTCAGTGCACTGCGCCACATGGTTGGGATCATTTTTCCCATCAGGTCGGAGCTAAGGCGATAGAGATTCCGATAGCAGAGGACATGATGCGGATATGCGTCGTGAATCTAATACAGTAAATAATTGAGTATCTTTCATTGGTTGTTACAGATTCAGATGCTCTCTCTTCAGCTGCTGCAAAGACCGCTGACCATATCAGCATTCGGATTTTTCTCACTGGACTATTCGTACCTTTACAAGGTAAGGTGAAATTTTTAAGAGCACTTTTAATGTGCGAAGATTGTGCCCGAACTTTGTGAAAAAACAAAAAAAAATTGTGTATCTCATCATAGATTTTCTGCGCGGTGGTGGCCTACTTCGTCATCATGGTACAACTTGATACGTCGAAATTAGAAGCCGCTCAGAATGTCAGCACATTGGCACCGAATGTCACGGGAATGCATTAAGGTGAGAATCAGAATTGAAGTACGAAGAATGACGTTGAAATGCCCGTCGTCCATTCATTGTTATCACCCAGGGCAGTCTCTTGATTGTGTCCTTTGGCTAGCCAATTGCCAACTTCTCGCATTCCGCGACGGTCTCTCCTCTTAACAGCCTTTCAAACGATGAGGAAATCTGTTGTGGCCTGGCTTAGTGCAGTTACCGCTTTGGGTTCGGTGATGCAATACAGACTTAAGCCAGGGCGAAATAATAGAGTGAGGATGAGTGAGGTCCGGGTAGGGTCGGATAGGACGAGGCCGAGGGTGCTGCAGCCTACCCTAACTATTTCCCAACAATTCTGGCGCACTGCTGCAATTATAATTAATTGCAACCCCGGCCTCCTATTAGAGAATACGCCAGACGTTTGCTTCGAGTCGAGTACCAGTATAACTATACCGATACTTGGAATACAATAATCCATTTCACGTAGCACCGCGGTCTTGTTCTGGGACTACAAACGCTCCATATCGCTTATACCAGGCACTCGGACCAAACTGCACAGCTTGTTCACCCCTCACATCGGTGCGGTTTACTCTAAGAGGTCAATTAGAAGATCTCACGTAATCCCTTAGGTTAGATGAGGGCACCGTTTTACGGGAAGAATCAGAGTTCACTGCACAAGGCTTTTGTCAATTGAACTGACAATTTTCTCATGTGTCTTGATGGACGTTTGTCCATTAAAAAATTTCACAGAAAATTGTTCAAGACAACTTTTTCAGTGTCAGAGAGCAGTAAATCTAAAATCCATCCAGCTGTTGATCATTGACACAGTGTGAACCGCTGCGATGATACTGGATCATTGAAAAATTCTATTTCGCTACTCTACTGATCTTTTAAAATAGCATATTCGAAGATGTGTGTGTTTCTTTTTCTGCAGATGATACACCGCGGATTGGGCAACCCCTGCAAGTGTCTATCTCCACGAAATCCAAGTCACCTTTCGAGTACCTTGATTGCAGTGTGTTACGTGTCGATATTCATCGCACAATAATTAGTAACTAACGATTGAATTAAAAGAGTGATTTCAATTATAATTGTTCTTCGATTCAAAGAGATGAAAATATTTTATAAAACGATCTGTATGTTCCTTGAGCCTTAAGCCCAATTGGGTCCAATTGGGCTTTATCGAGTACCTTAATTGCAATGTGATATGTGTCGATTAATATTTATTGTAAAATTTATTAGTACCTAAGCGTTTAGGCATTCTTATTATTGTTATTTATGAATAATGTCCAGGTAGACGTGTTTATCAAAAGAATAAATACAATTTTTTGATCAATCAATCACCAATCCATGATCCTGCAAAATGTCGCTGAGAAATTTATTACTTCACCAGTCCGCATCACCGGTTTCGATATCGCCCATTATTCCAGATAATTAATATCTGAGACGTTAAAAAAGTCGAGCCCACATTCGATCATCAAGGGTTTGACGCCCCAACCTCAATCGCACACCTTTTATCGTATCTCATCCCTCCTTCCCGCGTGCTCGCATCTGCCAGGGAGACAAGTGTTGGTGCTACGAGTGTGGAGGCAGAAAACGGTCCACGAGGGGTTGGGGTGGATTTTCGCGAGCGTTCGGCTCGGTTCGGTGGAAGGCTAAGGGATGCTGGAACCGCGCGTTTCGACGTCAGTTCTGCGCGCGACCTCATCACGATCAGTGGTGTGTATGGACCACTTTTGACACTACGGACGCGAGACGCAGGTGTTTTACGGTGTCGAAATCAACCGTGAATTATAAGTGATAAATAAAACAGTAATTTTCGGATTCGTACGTACCGTATTAGTCGGGAAAACGCGGTAAATCGTCATTAAGAACTTCACGCACGTGTTAACTTTCGGAATGTCCGGCGACTGCAATGTACGTAGGATAACAGAGCATATCACCATCGTCATCGTCATCGTAAAGATTCATAAAACAGTTTCAAGTCATGTTCGTTTGAGGTACGACCGGATTAGGACCAAGATGACGATGGCGAAGATGATGATGGCTGATAAGCCGCATTTACATCTCAACGCAGATTTAAATCGGAATTAGTGATTTGAGATCCGGATAAAATGTAGACCGTTCACAGTTCGAGCAGACACTGTCCGGGAGATCACTGTATCGATCAATTATGCTATTTAATCGTTCAAATTAGGTATATATAGAAGGTATAAGAAATTTATCGATTATCGAATTACTCCGATACGATTGAATTTGATAGGGTAGTTAAAGCGCCATTGAATCGAATTGAATTACATATAAGATCCAGATACTTTTCGAGTATTCGCGAGTTTTGAGCAAAAAATTGTTTGTTTCTTTCTCAAATTCTTGATTTTTTTTTTTTTTTTTTATATCTACCGTGAAAACGTATGTCGTTGCGAATTGTGTGGAAATAGAGATTTAATAAGAGGAACCACGGAATTCGTTATGCAAGGGTGCGAGGCAATTACCGCTCATTATATAATGAATTGCTAAACAAAGCGAAAAGTAATTAAGCATTCCTTGAAAATAGCAGCCTGATTTCTTTATTATTTCCACGAACGTGGAAAGGAAATCGCGCAGAGAATTTTACGTATAAGAGAGAGAAAGAGAGATGAGGAGAAAAAAATTTCACGGAACATGAGAGTGAAGTGAAATTACCCTTCATTTGCACGAGAGAACGGCATCTCTTGAAAAGAAAACATAAAAAAAGAAAATGATAAAAAACAAAAGAAAAAAAAATGGGGGAGGAAGAAGTAAGAAACTACACGGTGTAAAAATAGCTACGTACTAGTACCTATATATACTAAACATGGAGGTAGACAACAAAACTTATGAATAAATAACTCTTCAAATAAATAAATAAACAGGCAGCAATTACTCGCCGGATTATAAGCCGGGAGAATACGCCTTCCGTCGTTAAATTTTGGTTCAGGCAATGAAGCTCGTCTGGCAAACAAATAAATGATAAACTGAAATAAGAGGAAAAACCAGAAATCGCGAGTGACGCAAGCTAATTGTCGCAAGACCGAGATCAGAAATCGATGATTGATTAATTATCAGATGAATCTTTTGATACATAAAACAGACTTTGAAATACATTAATGTACCTACTACTGATCGGTCGATTCTTTTCCTACAAGCTGCACATCCTGATTCGAGAATTGCACTGCAGTATCTGTGTAACGGATGTGAAACACATTTTCATAGTCTCACATATACACACACGCTCGCTATCTTGGAACCAATTATCGAAGCAATCTACTTCGAAATTGCACAATTCGAAGCATCTGTTTCCCTCGGTAGAATGTACATACATGAGGGTATATATATATATATATATATGCCTCGACGTTTGTATCGTATAGATATAGAGAGAGGGAATAGCGAATGAAGAGAAGAGGTGGTACTGCTGGTCTGCATGCAGTATGGATATGTAAAAAAAAAAAACTTAAACCACCGCATTATTATCGCTTCTCTTCGTTCGGGAGTGCAGGAACTGAAAGGTTACACCATCCCTTGCGGTATTAACTTTCAGCTATAGCTACTCTTCATTGTGAATAATTTAAAACTCCGTTTCGCTTGAGATGATGCGGGGTTTATATATCGTGTATCCGAATTAATCGTGTAGTAAACCATCTTCTGTTCACGTACTTGTATGTATGTACTCGTCATACTTTATGCAGAGTCTCGGCAGTAGGCCGTACGATGATCAAATGTTTTATCTTTGTGAAATTTTAATCACCGGATAATTTGCTCTTCACGCACTAGCATATTCAGCTCAGTCAGCAAACAGGCGCGTAGACCTGTACTTGCTCACTCAAAGTTGTTGACATTTGCCTTATCATACTGCAGTAGTCGCGTTTGATTGTAACGCTCGAGTTTATCCGTGAAAAATGAATAACCGGGATAAATTTTTAACCAGAAAAAATGAAGAGAAGAAAAACCGAAGATAAATAAACAACTATTCTATACTCAGATCCATAGAAAACCGCGTATAGAGTGGTCGTAGCCCGTGCAGACACATAGAGCGTAGAAATCGCGGTCCCGGATAACATTGTATGGAATAGATGTGGGAAAGCCCGCTTAAAAACTGGGTCAACTTTTTTACCCTCCATTTTTCGTTGCTTATTTTTTTTTTTTTTTTCAACTTCATGTTCGTTGTTATTATCATTATTATTATTATTATTTTTTTTTTGTCCTTTCTGATTATTTTTATCGCTATTTGCGTCAGGGCTACGCTGTGCAGAATGTGGTACGCGAAATACCTGCAGCTACCCTAACCCATCCACCGCAACTCATAATCGTAGAAATTATCCGCCAAAAAGAGCATCAGCTGTAGAAAAGTATATGTACACTTAAAAAACGTCACGTTGTTTCACGAGAGTTTTGCATTCATCCACAATTCATGAATATTATCAGCTTTTAGAGAAAACTACGTGAACCACTCTGGTAAGCTGAAATTTACGATACCTATGCTGGCAGGCGCGTTTCTTACCTCACGTTTATATCGATATTCGAGTAAGAAAAATGCGCTTTTATCGAAACAACGGTTCTGATCAAAGTTAAAGTTTCGTAGGATGACGGTGGTTATAATTTATACCAAAAAAAAAAGGTCAGTCTTCGATGATTTTATAGTTTCTTTATCCTCCTCTTATCCATATACGTATATACCTACATAAATTTCCGAAACATGACGTACGAGGATAAATCTCTCCTCCGGAAGGATATTCGTTGAATGTAGTAAGGCTGGCGGATAGGTAGGTACTTGACGTTCTGTATACGAGAATAAGGAAGCCGAGTTACTGTTGCAACCGACCATTCATGCCGAGGTTCGTGCAGTTTCCCTCACTGCGTTCTATTCATAACTGAACAGGCTTCTGGTCCGACATAATAATGGCTCTCCTGTATTCTGGGAATTCTATGACGCACCTGTAACGTTCTTGACAGACTAAAGGGTGATGTACGCGATTCTCTTAGCTCGAACGAAGCTGTGCTGAAAATCTCGAGATTTTGTCTTGAAAAAATTGTATAAGTCGTAAAACCGGGGGATAAAGATAGATCGAGGTGTATAACGTTCGGCAAAATATTCGACGCTAAATGTACAAAAGGGAAATAAATAAAAACGGGAAAGCTCGCTACCCGTTCATTCGCACCGAAAGAATCAAAGACTCACTGACTTTCGACACCCCAACTTTGCTCGGCAGAAAACACGGACCGTTGAACTCAAACGTCAGATTTCACGGTCTCGTCGTCACCGTCTGTTTTTAAGGGACGTGACTTTGATCGTACCTACCAACCCACCTTACGAATTCGCGGACTATTGGCTAGAATAAAATGTGAAAAGAGGCGAAGCGAAGTGGAGAAGAGAAGAGCAGAGAAGAGAAGGACGGTGGCGAACGGCGAACGGCGAACCGGGGGGTGTTGGTCGATGGGTGGCGCGATATTGACTAAATAATGCAGGGGCTATCCTACACCGTGTGTGTGCTCCGTGGTGTGTGTTGTTGTTCCCTTTGTGTCGGTGACTACCGTCCTGTTGAAATACTGGCGGTAGAGAGCAGGGTGGCGAACCGGGCTCACGCCACAGCATCACCCTTCTGTCTCAACTCTGAAGTATCCAAGGTACAATGAGGGACTACAGACTTATCCAGGGTCTCTCGCGTTCGTGCGGTATATAAGTTAGGAAGCACGCAGGTATAAGGGCCGAGGGTTTCGACGACAGTTTTAGAACACGATGTGGTTCAACGACTATACGTGGTAACGGATCATCCACATTTTGCGTCAATTTGAACCAATTTTTTGCGTTTCTTGTTCATTCTATTTCGCCGCTCAAAGCCCGCAGAATTCGGACCTCTTTTTTCGTACGCTTTTTGCCCTAATTCAACCGGCCCAGTACCTTACTGTACAATTCACTACGATTAAACCGGCGCTGAGATTTATCCAGGCTCGGGCTATTAAACCGACAATCACCGCTAATGAGGGTAATCAATATTATAACTTTGAAGTTCATTGGTTCGGATTGAATTTTCCTAACACTCCAGCGAATCCGTCGACTCCGTGAATATATGTACCACCAGCGGTCAGACACCGATCAATAGACAATATCGATAACTATTTAAAACTATACCAAAGGCTGAGAGTCTGCCATTCGGCGGTACGGTCTCAGTAATTGAAAAGCCAAGCGGATCCCTCTGTGCTCGGTAACTCCGACAGTTCGATATTTTGGTTCGGCATATTTGATCTCTTATGCTCACCACGTTGCCGCATTGAGCCTGAGTGCGCTGGTTATACCCTGGAACTTTTACATATCGATACACGGCATACTACCGCCGTCGAACAACCGCGTTACACCGTTATATTTACTCTCTATGTGATTTCTGCCGGTGTTTTAATTGGATCTGTTCGTACATAGTACGCGGTTACGCTTGTTCGATTCTGGGTGATGGATGGAAAAGGTATGGTAATTTTAACGGCACCGTTACGGAACCGTGCGGTATGACACGGTTTTTAAACGCAGCCCAGACTCGCTGCAGTTATACACCTACCGGTTTGTATGAATCGCGATGATGTCGTGGTATAATAATCACCCGGGCATAACCGGGGTGGAAGTAATAAAGTGGCACGCAAGTAGGGGTACGCAAGTATAGAAAAGCTGCAGGCGCAGCACTGCATAGCATATATCGGTTCATTGGATAAGCTGGAAATTGCAACCGGGTATGAAGCGCGAGGGAGGCTGGTAGTTGCACGGTGTCTCGTGGTGTGCGCGCGCGCTCATTACCCGAGTACAATGAACGTCGTACCCGTACCCGTACCCGTAGTATTGGCGTTTGCACGAATTCCAATAGAATTTAATTGGAGAAGATTGAACTAGCTCACACCCTACCATGTCTGGGCATAAAATGCCTGCTGAACCCAGCAGTCGATCGCTGCACTTAACCCGGCGATATCAAGTGCGGGCGGACCAAAAATGAGAAAACAATAATATTCCCATCGCGATATTGCGCCGTTTCGCTGCCTCTTATCCTGGACAATACTAATTGCCGGCGGGATGAAATCCGCGGCCTTTGAACACTCGGCCCTTAATCTCTGTCCATCTACTCCTGCTCCCAACGATCTCACGCCAGGCTCGGGTCATCCCGTCAAGGTTCTCCCGGGTTTCCATCTACGAATTTCATCCGATTAACGGAACCCAGTGTCCGTCCGGATTATCTTGTTACCCCAAACGACGGAGATGATACCTCAACGGCGTTTGCCCGTTTCTTAAAGGAAATTAGCCTTTCGAGATGGTTCGATGGTTCCTTTTTATCACAGTTCAAGGTCCGGTCCTGTTCGAATGAATTCAGGTACAGCGAGATGCGAAAGACTCGTTATTAGCGGATCCGCAAACTCGGTATTTAATAATTAACCGCGTCTATTACGACTCTGAATTATGAATAAAATTGCCTTTTAGACAACCTGGAAGTGTCGGCTAGTGGCAAGGGGATTCTGGAAGGCTGGGTCGACGGTAACTTACTCAAAGTATCGGGTTGATGAATGTTTAATTAGCAATTAGACGACAGTCCCAAAAACGAGTCGTCTCGCCTATCCATCCCAGGCTATTTGTTTGAGGAGTAGATTTCACATCGAATTGTAACTCGCTGGGACTTAATAACGCACAGAACTGGTGTCTCGTACTCGATCATCGCGCGAGTATTGATTCAGTACCTTTATGCCCTACACCTACACCTCGGAACTTTCTTGGTCTGATATTCCCACCTGGGAACCCATTTCGTCCTTCTCCTCGACCGGCTGATGCCACGCCATGCCGTACGCCGCCGCTTTCTTACTTCGGATGAAGTTTTTAAAATGTTTTAAAAGTCTGGTAAAGTGTCATCCCTTTTTACATTACTAACATAAATAGCGCCGCTGTCTGCCGAGTAAACTTCACCTTCTGCATTTATAACTACGGAATTGAATAATACCTTATTTTCAGAACTGAGAATGCGGTTTTTCCAACGTCGCTAAAAGGGTGCTTCGTTCAATGTGCAGCAGCGCCCGGGTTTGGCAGTGAATCAGAAAATAATCGTAAATCGTACCGGCGTCAGAAGATGTTGTGTAAATTGATATTGACGAGGTAACTTTTATCAAGTTTTTGCTTGATGCCGTATAACCGCACGGGTCTCAATACGACTCGATATTTCAACTTCGATTCTGGTCCGGGGTGTGGAAGTGAGGCTGACTTTGAGCGTCATTACCGTGAGCCGATCAAAGAAATCCTCTTCGCGACTCGAACTCGAGAAGTTCTTTGTTCTTTTGGTCGTTCAATCAGATAGAGAAATGCCTCATTGTACTTACCGCAACCGCCGATGGTCCGTCTCGATTGAATCTTTCGATGACTTCGGGTATTCAACACGCCAAAAACTTGACCACAGAATTAAAATCGCGATATTGTGCACGTGATAGTTGATTTTTGACATAGCAAAAAATTCGACTTACCGGGTTTAAATGCATCGATATAACGGATACCCAACAAAGTGGGACTCGCCCAACTTCGCTCACGTATTCTTAAGAGAGTATCGTCTCTTTGGTGAATTTGAACCACACAAACTCCCCTGTATAGATACCTGAAACTTGACACCATGAGGATATCGTATTGCAGGCCTTTTTCACGTCCCGGTGTTAAGTTCCGTCCATAAAGAGCCGAAGAAGAGTGGGCTACCCACCCTCCGTATAAACTGCAGCACCAAGTTCGGAAGAAGAACGCCTTTAATCTCCCGTAAGTCGTACTTCACCGTTAAGTCCGTCTGAAAATGGCACGGCGGACATCTTTGAGCGACTGACGATGTAATTCGTGCTTTTTATTCAACCCGGCGTAGCTCCGCAGGGGTTGTTGCACGCTTTTGAAACACGAGTGTTTCATTCTCATGCATATATTCCCAGACATGTTTCCACGCCAGGACCACTTACTTCGTCCATACGTATAACTCATATCCACACCGGCGTACCCCTGCACGTCGTGTATAGCCGGTGTTAAATTCTATTCAATTTATTCGCTGCACAAATATTGTGAGATTTTTAATTGGCGGAACTCACTTGCGAGGTTCCTTATTCAAAAATGAAAACCACCCAGAACACGGACAGGAAATTCCGCTATCAAAACCTGAACCCCCGGCCGTATAACCAACGCGCATTAAAAATCTGCTGTATTATTTACCGTCTACTATGCAGTGCGTGAAATGTTTTTTGGCTTTTTCTCAAAGCTCTGCAAGCAGGCAAGCAACTGTCCCCGTATACGAGGGATAAACCTCGTGCTAGACGGTTTTTCAGTCAAATCAAGGACAAAGGAGTTTCCGAAAAAGATAAAGCAAAAAAACAAAAAAAAAAAACATACTGCGAGCCCATTGTGAATTGGTTTGATTTGAAATTCGAGCTTTTCTACCCCTCGGATAAACGGGTACCTATTCCGGAAATCAATACTTGGGGATCTGGAGTTCGGAGGATGGAAGTAGAGAAAAAAAAAAAAAAAAAAAAGGTGTAGGAAAGAGTTGAGCCGTATGTAATTACGTATACCGGGTATATATAACCGTACGGTCATTCGGCAATGGTATATACGGTTCCGGACTTGAGATCGATAAATATCTTGCAATTCATCGCCAACCCGGTAAGGAAGCATAAGGTGGAACGTCACGACGCCAAAAAATGCGAGCTCTATATCGAGCTCTCACTCCGTTTGTTCGAACCCCCTCCCCACAGAATTCGCTGCCCTCGGTATATAGCCGCATACCTCGGCGCGATCCTTAACGTACGTTAGCTTCCCAATATCCGAGTCATAATTTTAATGAAATTCTCTAGGTATTTGCGGTTCTCCTATGTATATATACCTATATATCAATCTTCGATAAATAACGGATACCGGGTACCGTATACGATCGTGAAAAATTTCACCAACGCTTCGCCTCTGATGTAATCCATCCATGTCAATCCGTACACGTATCTCACTGCACTGGCCAGACGTTATTAATATAAACGGAATCGAAAACGAAACGTTAATTCGTCGAACAGCTTTACTTCGAACTGGTTCGGGCCACGAAAACGTGATGCTTCGTTGAAACGATGGTCGATGGAAAGTCATTTTTCGAACCCAACCACTTATTTCACTTACAACGGTGTGTGCTCGTATATCGAAGAGTTGTTCCATCCCACCCCACCCCATCGGGTGCTCGTCGTGATTCCCCTCGGACCGTGAGACAGACGGGTACTAATTTTGAAAGTGGTTGCAGGCGTACTTGTGGGTGGCGATAGAATATAGAGTTTGGATTCTTTCGGGCTCAACCGCGCGGTCTATAGCAGGAGAATTCTTCCTCCTGTGTTTCTTCCCTGATGGTGTTGGTGACGCCTGAGTAGGACGGCGAGGATGAGAGGGATATGGATGAGTGGAGACACTGGGAGAAGAAGAGGACTGCTCTGGAGTGCCTTAGTGACAGTGGTAGTGGTGGTTCCGATGTAGGTGGAAGCGACGTACAGGGAGACGTCATTCTGACAGCGAAGTAACGCTCTTGAAGTTCGTAGCGATGGAAGGAAGCCAACCGCAGTTTGATCCTCGCGGTTAATACAACCAAAGTTTTTTTTTTTTTTCATCTCCGGAGAGAAGTCGGATCCTTCCGACTTTCGACGTATATTCTACGTACATAAATGCGAAATCAGTCTCAAAGGTGATCCGCAGAAGAATATCCTCATCAAGAACAAAGGAGACGCGAAAGAAGAATAAGGACTTAAATAGTACGTCTCAAGAAATGAACGACGATTTCCTGACTGTAGAAGCTTCTTTAAAATCCGACATCCTTCTCGACTGGCGATTAAATTCTGAAATGTGGTGAACACAGACGACGGGATAGACGGATCGAAAACTATGAACGATACTCGCCTCAGCATCCTGCAACAGAATGACGTAGCACAGTGCAGGGCATTACGTTCGAATCTGCCTGGCAAAATGCCAAAAGTTAAACGGAGACGTCTCCACGAGGATGGGAGGTAAAGAGGAGAGAGGCGGTTTTATCCAAAGTCCGTATGGATGTATCATTTTTGTTCTTGGTCCTTCGTTGGACGCCTGAGGTTAACGACACTGTGCATCGATGATCGTAACGCTGTCTAGATTCGGTCGAAAACGACTGATTTGTTTACCGGCTATTAACCGAAGCCAATTATTTGATTACACCTTGAAAACGTGCAGAGGTGGCGAGTCAATTATGAGTTTCAATCGTCGGATGACCGTCGCGTTGGAGAGATTCCGTTCAATTCGAATCCTGCATAATGAAAGGGAGATTTAAGGGTCGGGTTTTGAGGACCGTGGAGGATGAGCGAGGGGGTGACCAAGAACTGCCTTTGGAAAGGGTGAGCGAGAACAGGATGAGTGGAAGACGTGACTGTGCAGCCGTGAGGCGAATCAAACGATTTCACGCTCCAGATTGTACCTCTTTGAATCAACGAAGCAGAGAAGCTGCGAGGGAAACTTCTATAAGTGTCGGTAGCTACTCCCTTATTGAGGGTTCCGTGAACTTGAAATGGCGTTGGCTTCGACCGGCACTTTATAGCGCCTGCAAAATCATGCGACCAATTTATTTGCCGATGGTTGTGACGGTTTGGCGCTGCTCGCTGTCATCTCTATCAGCGTTTAAAGGTCCGGGAATAAAGTAGGACGTAGCTTCGTTGTGATATGTCGGAATTGAAAATATGAAATAACGGTAATACCCGGCCCTCGATAAATCCGAAATTGGGAAGACTACGTCCCCGGTTCCTCCTCCACGCGCACTCAAACTTGTTGACAGCTCTTTGTATTTCTTATTCCATTCGCACACCTTGACGGTTACTCCGATAGAAGCGCGAGCCCCGAGACCTGCGCGAACGCAGGGATCCATATTTTATGCAAAGTAATTCAAGGCGAAATTATTCAAATTGTCACGCAGCGCAGGTGGAGAAACAGAGAGGGATGAAAAAGAAATGGGAGAAAAAAAATAATAAAATAAAAAAAATTTAGAAAGAACCTGCTTCTCTCCGAGCTTCGTTTTTCTTGCCGAAAAAATTTAGCCAACCGACTTTATACCCGCAAGGTTGAGAATAGAATTGCGAATTTCTTTATAAAGCCAAAGCTCTTAGACTCCCAAATTTAACGTACGCGAAATTTTGAGTTAGCGAGTACCTAAATCTTGAAAAAGAAAAAAACTGACTTCGACGTTTTTTCTTTCTGGGCAAAAAAATATCAGCGGCCAGATTTGGCCTCGGATTATCCGAGTCCCGGGTCAATGGAGGCAGCTGATAAAATATGTAGTGTCCGATCTTTCGTTTATTCCCTTTTTTTTGTAACGAGGGGGAAGAAAGAAGAGACACGCTTTAGTCCGAGGGATGAGAATGTAGCGGAGAAATAAACCCGTTCAGCGAGAGAGAAATATACTGTTTCGAGACAGATTTCAAGAGTTGGGAGATAAATATCTTTCTTGGTTTCGAAAATACCCTGAGAAAGATTACGCGGAACGTTGGTTAATTAATTATTCATCGGGAATGAATATTTGAAGAAAAACGTTGAGTCAAAACACCTCGCTTCGCTGATTCTCTCTGGTCGCCCGACGCTATCGGAGAAGAAGAAGAAGAAGAAGAAGAAGAAGAAGACGAATAATAATAATAATAAGAAAATTCTTCGGAATTAAACAGCCCTGTCTCGAAATCGGTGTGCGAAAATTCGCTGTCTTTTAACAATAGAAAAAAAAAGAAAATTTTCCCCAAGTTTACGTAACTCGGAGTGAATAATTATCATCCAGTAAAAATTTTTCGAGTATGTTATATGATTTCGCCCGTGGTTCTTGATTTTTCGATTACCTAACTCCGTATGTGAAATTCGAAGAGTCAAAAAGAAGAAATAAATTATTGAAAAACGAGTACGTATTATAAAAAAATTGAATTGAAACGTCAAGACGTTATATCGAACGAAGAGAATTGAGAAATAAGTGAGGCCTTTTTGAGATTGCGAATTCCTGGGAAAAGGAGAAGAAGAAGAAAAAAAAGGAAGAAATCAGGTGAAAAAAATCCGATTATCGTATATGAAATCGTTGACTCGAAGATGTCTGGCTTTGAAAAGTTCTCCTATACCGCACAACGTATATCTCCTCCTTCTGGTACATAAATTTGAATCTTTCTCAATATTGGACCCAAATTTTTTTCGGCGATAGAATTTTTTTCTTTTTGCGATATTTTGATATACAAGGTGAGTTTTATCAACGGTCCAAAATATTCGTGGCCTAAAGATATATACTAAAATGCAGTTTTTCGGCTGAGTGAACAACACGGGGCTGAAAATCCCACAATTCATTTTCCCAAAGATCATGTTTTTATGGAAACTGAGAGTGGCCCTTCAAGACTCACCCTGTACACGTGAAAATACGCAAAAGGTTTTCACTATTAAATTCTTGTATAGCCGTATATAAGTTTCATATTATTTTTCACGTGGCTGTGTTATTTTGTCTCTCACATTATTCCTATCATGAAGATTGTCCGTGGTTTGAATACATTACTGATGAAAGATGTTTCCCCTTCAAGAGCCATCTTGTCAAACTCCAGACAGAAATGGAAGAAAAAAAGAAAAGAAAAAGAAGAAGAAGAAGAAGAAGAAGAAGAAGAAGAAGAAGATGAAGAAAAAATAAACAAGAGGAAGAAAAATGAATACCTCATTTTACGTTGAGGAGAAAAGAAGGAAAATAAAATAAATATAGAAACAGAAAGAAAGAAGCGAGAGGAGAAAAAAAAGAAAAACGACTTCCTAACGATAAGAACAATATTAATTCATCAAACTTCGCCTCGCGCCACCGCCGCGTTCTTTCGTTAATAATTTGTCGTCTTTTCTAAACTCCGAAACGGTATCGATCCATATCGAGATCGTAAATCGAATAGATGTCGATAATCATCATCCAAATTGAATATCTGTAACGATTTCGAAGTGTAGTGTAATCGATTCGATGATGAAACAGCTGTACAGGTATTATATGGGACTTTCCATGCAAAATCACGAAACCCGTGACCCTGAACATTTCAAATTTTGTTCATATTTCAGTATATGCGATAGTTCTCACCCTGAAAACCACCCATCGTTTTTTCGTCGTATAATTTCTCAAAAATGAGAGAAGAAACGGCGTTTTTGAGATAGCTTAAATAATTGAAAGGAAAACCAGAAGGATTCTTCACCGTTTTGTCGATTTTTTAGATCAGGATCTATATCGTATAATGAAATATAGTCAATTATGTAAAATGGTCAGGGTGAGAGGTTGGCGATTGACTTCGGTCGGAATGCCCCATATATGCGAGGTATAAAATCCCCGGAGCACGAAGAGGGAGGAACGATGTCATGAGTTTGTTAAATCTATCGATAAACATACAGGAGAAGCGAAAATACGAAGAGGAAAAAATAAAAAAGGAAGTGAATTGGTCTCAGGTGTATAAACGGATAGTGGAATCCACGTCGACGGTGTAATGTAACAGATATACCAACCTGCCTATATCTACGGATCGAAGAAATGTAAATAAATTGACGTTGTCGATATATCTGCGAGGAAAAATCTGAACGATTGTTTCTATCTCTATTTGCAATATTTTTTGTTTTTTCTTTCTCTCTTTTTTCTTCTCGAGGATCTGCAGTACAGTTATACGCAAGTAGAACTTGTATTCAAACCATCGACGGTGCACAGAGCCACCTACCCTCGGGGCTACATTGTTCGTAGAAACAACCAACATAGAGTAACAACAACAATTGTTGATTAAAATCAGCCATATTGGATTCGAGAGTACCTCTTCTATTTTCTTCTCATAATTCTCGTTCTCTCCTTCTTTTTTTTTTCATTTTTGCACTTGGCTGTTTTAACCCTCATTTCAAATCCTCTCGAACGCGTTCGAGCGACCGATGATGCCGATGATCATATTGCAGCGATTTTGCACATTCTATCGATCGTGTGCAAGAAAGATACGGTTTAGAGTTTGCTTCGTTTTGGAAATTTCGAGTACTCCAAAATTTACTTATTTGTCAACCAAAGCTTATTTCACATATAAAAAGAAAAAATTTTCTTCGAAAAACTTTGTCGTAAAGTTTCAGGCACATCGTTGGTCCAATTCAACCTCTCAAGGTCTTGTCTTCTTCAGACAGAAATTCTACATCTTATGAACGTAGGGATCGGTGAAAAAAAAATTCATGCGAAAAGTTACGGTCAATTATCAAAAATTTCCAATATTTAAGCCACTAATTTGCAAATAACTTGGCCAACACGGAATTGTAAAAAAAATCCCTCGGTCACACGATGAGGATTTCTTTTCTGAACAAAATGAGCCCTCAACGACCTTAATCGGAACAACGATGTGCCTAAAACCTTACGACGAACGGTTTTCAAAGATAATTTTTTTTCTTTTTGATGTGATATAAACTGTACTGGTCCCCTTAATCACGACTTTAACTCTCCCCCGAGACTGCAGATTGGTCTCAAAAGAATTGATTCGAGTAACGTTTACTCGCGGAACACAAACGATGTATTACGTATAGCCGGTATTAGGGGCTTGTACATCCGTATGAATAGACGGGGCGAGATAGATGGATAGGTTGATTGATTGGACGTGGTTGTATTGTTTCAGGAGGAACCTGAATCGACGTAGCGCACGAAGCGCTCCGGGCCAGCTCCATGGCCTGCTATCTCGGTCGAAACACGGCCTCCTACGCCGTGGTCCTGTTTGTCATCGTGGTCTTCGTCAGTGGTGAGTAAGTCGGACGATTTGAGAGTTAATGATTACAAAAATTTCACCGCTTTATTTCCAGTATTCGTTCGTCGAGTGAACGGTTCTCCCCGGGTTAATACGAACCCCCAAATATATCCCGGAATTTCCATCCCCGAAAAAAACAAAAAAAAAAATTGAACGAAGAAACTTAAAGGGCGAAGAATTTTGGGAAAATATTTCGGGTATTACGACGTTTGATAATAATATAAAGAAAATTGTATCAGATTCCCTGAAGTGGGGAGTCCCCGGGGGAAGAAAAAATTCCTCCGCGGCAGGAATTGGTATATATGAAAGAAATATAAGTTGAATAGTAGAAACTGAAAATACGCTGGAGGTAAGAAAAAAAGCGCAAGAAACCTCCGCGGACCGGAGGTCCCATTAATCTCCATCCCAAGCTGAAGTTCGACGCCGGGATTTTAGGACCGGACGGAAATGCTCCCGAGGTCTTAGGTGGTAGCGGGTATATGTTAAGATAAAGAATTACTTTACTGAGCGAGTGAGAAACAAAAAAAGAAAAGAAGAAGAAGAAAAAAAAAGAAAGAAAAGGATCTCTGGCCGTTTCTAAAAGCGAATTGAATCAGGATCAGCATTCGTTTCGGGATTTAAGGGGAGTATTTCTCTTCCCGAGGTAGTGGACTAAAAAAAAAAAATCTTCACTAACATTCAGGTAAGATCGAAAAAGGGAAAGAAAATGCTGCAGATCGCAGCCTTCGGAAAAAGGTTCGGAACGTTGCAGGTCGAAGTGGGTGTTAAATTTTCTTCTTCTTCTTTTTTTTTTTTATCGCTGCTTATTTACGTCCGCACTTTACCTGCCGTGAATTTATCGCAGTAAGGGTTTTTTTTTTTTTGCTTGTATTTTTTACTACACTCGGTGGCTTCTCACTCGCCACCTCATCTCATCTCACAGGCTGAAAAATTCGCGGTCGATGGTTACGACCGTCTGCCAGTAGGCAGGTATGCGAAAAAGCTCCAGCCCTTAACTCACGAAAGTGTGAATTTCCGCTCGAACCAACTGCTCTAAATTCTCGATCGTATTCTCCGACCTGAGAGCACTCCGGAAACTTCAAGTTCACTAGGTCATTGCCGAAATGCTATGTGCGAGTGAGGTCATACGAATAAAGAAAAAAATTTAATCACAGTCATTGTCCATTACCGGAAACTCCGTTTGGAACACACGTGATGAAACTATGTTGCAAAAGGATGAAGAAAAGAGAGAAAAAAAATCGAGTTTGGCCAAGCGAGGGGGAAAGTAGTTGCGAGGACTGTTCGCGGTATACGTATGTATACATATATACGAACTCGTGAAGGTTGAGGTAGCATGGATCGTGGGGTGGTTTCTTAAAGACGCTCAGGAAAGCACACACTTGTTGCATCCCATCGGGTTGCGCTAGTAGTGAGACGGTGTGCCCAGGTCGAAGCTTTCTACCTTCAACCTCGAACCTTTTACCTTGCACACACAATATCCACATTCACATCCGTGTATATACCGAACCAACACGAACGCGTACATCTCTATACCCCGCATGTCACACGAAGAGGCAAACCGGACACGAAACTATGTGAGAATGTATAAGGAAGGTGGAAATGGGCATGGCAGTGCAGCACGGGCTAAGGGAATCGAATTGATTCTCTTTTATGGACTCGCGCGCCTTGCCTTCAAGCTAACTCTCGAAACTCTTGACTGAGTAGGGTTTTCTCCTTCTCAATTTATTTACCTCCATCATACCAACACACGCGCACGTACGTACCGACTTTTACCGATCTCTGCGTGTGCAGGGAAACACCCTAATCGCGTGCACGCGAGAGGAGGCACACGCGTGTCTAGACCATCAAACAATACCGTCGAGGGTCCGGAAATCTAACCTTGTATTTCCTGGCTTTGGATCGGATAATAGGAAACGAAAACACATCGGTCTGTTCCAGTCGAGTCCTACGGTCATTCCGCATCAGGTCTTTCCCCTTCCGTATTTATACAAGTTGATTAACGTCTGGGAGATTGAGAGGTGGAAATGTACATGAATTTGACAATCGAATTTTATTCATTGGACGAATCTTGACACGCTATAATATTTTTCTTCGATTCTTTTCCCTCATTCCGACGTTTCGGAGTTTTCTACTTCATCCCGTAAGCGAAGGAGGCGGAGGTTATATCCTGGTGACTTCTGGGATTGATTTTCTCACGGTAGCTGAAGCCCCGGAGTACTGGAGTGGGTCTTTACCTTTATCTTTATCTTCATCTTTACGAGCTCGGGATGAAAAGTTCGAGGCATTCGTAACTTCATTCGGTTTAACACCCCCTCGCTATAACCGCCACCATTTCACCATGAAATATAACCGCTTATTGCAAACGTTTCTTGGCTCTGATTCGGGTCATGAAGTTCTCATTTTTCCTCTTATTACAATTAATATCGTAGCGAGTACCTCGACCTTATCGTTTACTCTCCTCGTTCTTCCCAACTGCATCGAACCCTTGTTCTTTGAAGGAGTTAAAAATTGCGATAAAAAAATTCCTCAAAGAAGTTCTAGACGAACTTTACTCGGAGTTGAAAATAAGAGCCGCAAGTTAAGTCGAGGAGGAAAATTTTCTGTAAAGAAATTTTGAAAGAGCTTTACAGTACGAGTACACCGATCCAAGTTTTCCGAAATTTTGCACGGTTTATATCGTCTGTTTAGAATCCAAGATGCGAGGAATAAAGTCCTAAAACAGCATCAGAAGTAAAACTTATAGTACTGAAAAGGGCGAAGCGATTTAACGCTCGGTCGCTTCTGTTTGACGCTTCATGAGAGGGATTTTCGCTCTGCCGCCTCAAACTCTCAACTCACATTTGCTGCCTCCCTTGTCGACGATTTTCTAAGACAGTATACGGTATCCTTTAAGGTCAGAGTGCAGAGAGAAGAGGAGCGAGTGTGTCCCTGAATCGATGTCCTCATCTGCACGATGGAGTTTTTTTTTTTTTGTTTTTTGATATTTGTTTTTCAATTTGAACCGCGAATTGATCGTGGGCAAAGTTTCGGCGGCGACAGTAAATTTCAAAGGCATAAAGTCACTGCATTAAGGAGGAGCAAGGCATAAGAAGGAAAAAGGAAAAAGGAGGAAAAAAGAAGAAGAAGAAGAATGAACCTTGAATAATGGAGAAACGGAACGGGGCTCGGGGCTTCGACGGGATAGTTAAGGATTAAGGTATTCAGACCCTGTGAACGTGCGAAGGACCCCTAAAGCGAGGGGTGAAAAAGATGCTAGAAAACGGAAAAAGGAGGAACGGTTAAAAGACATCCCTCAACCCCCCGCCGCCGAACTGTACTATTTGATTACCGGCTGTTTCCCGCCTCTTTGCCAGATGGCTTATTTTCACCCACGACCACCTCGCGACGTCTCGTCTCCTCGACGTGAGCCGTCGCGACGCTACGTTTCCTAGTCGTTCAAAGGACTGACGAAGTCCCGTCCCGTACCTACTTTCCAACGGAACTTTGAACCTCGTTGCTTCTGCCTTTAAAGAGGATGTTCGCTAATTTATCGCTGCAACGTTTTCACGGATTTTCAATATACGTACCTCTTTTCGATATATTTTATTATTACATTCTCCTCAATTTTGATGTATATGAAAAATGAATCAAAAAAAGAAAATATCCTCGTTGCGTTACAGCCAAATTTTCGCATCGAACGGTTCGGTTGTATTTATTTTATTTTCATTTGATGGATTGAACCGTACAGTTTGATAAAAATTCCGGCCAAATTTTGGAGTTGTAAAAGCCCAAAAAAAAAAAAATTAAAAAAATAAAAAACCGATAAAAAAATGTAATGAAAATTTTTGTTCGTTTATATTTACCTAAAAACTCGCAATTTGCGTTACAGCTGCAGCGGCTATGTTTACGCGTTAATTACAAACGTAATTAGAAAGGAAAAAGTAGTTTTTTTTTTCGTTTCGTTTCGTTTTTTTTTTTTTTTTTGCTTTTTTCTGTGAACGACTGTAAGCTCTACCTGTGTGCTGTACCAACCTACTGGCTTAGCGAACTTCATTTACTCACAATTATTTCCTAATGCTGGTTATTCCGAGTGCACACAATAAAGCTGTACGCAGATGTATAACAGCTAGCGGTGGTGGTGGTGGACGAATGGACGAACAAACACCCCGTATATATGTATACGCTATAGGTATATGGTTCCCAACGGTCTGATGATCAGGAAATTGCAATTCCATTTTCCACGAAAGCGACGTTAATTTCCACCCCTTCATTTTTTGTTTTTTTGTTTTTGTAATTAAAACACTGTGGCAGAATTACGCGTGATGGATATTTCGGACGTTTGGAAAAAGGGGTTGAAGAACAACAAGAAAAAAAAAAAAAATCGAAAAAAAAAACCAATCATTCAACTCCCTCTCTTTCTCTCTTTTTTTGTCCCTGTGTATATCCGCTCGCGTATTATTGACAATATTATTATATTCCGCCATTGTGCTTTTCATTCCGCCCCTCCATCCCCCTTTTCATTTTTTTATTTTTTTTTATTTTATTTCATTTATCAAACTTCAAAATTAATCGTATACGACATCGAGAGAACAAAAATTTATGGATAATAAACAGATAACCGAATAATTGAAAAATTTAAGGGATTCAATTCAAAGAGCGTTATAATTATTTACCAATAACAGCGTGCGGAAAATTCGATTTTCCGCACGGGTTTGCGTGCGCGTTATGCCCGTGCAATTTCCGCTGTGTGCAAAATCGAGCTTTTATAACACCAATTCTTTGGAAAAATAATATATATACACGTCACAAGTTACTTCGCGCTCTTGTTTCGTAATATATATTGTTTTTGTTTTTTTTTTGTTTTTCTCTTTATTTTCTCTCTCCTTTCGCTTCGTTTCGAAACAAAATACAAATGAAAGAGGAAAAAGAAGAGAGTGAAAAACAAAAAAAAAAAAAAACGAATTTAACCGGAATTTAAATTACAAATTTCTGTTAAAAATACAGGACTATATAAACGACTAAATTTCCACTTGATATAACGTATTGTAGGTTATACCTATACACCTATATACCTATATACTATGTATTTACACTGAGTAAGGGAATCTGCAGTTAAATCGATGGGAACGACGTTATACGTTTCGAACAGTTAACAAACTATACTGAAAAAAAAAAAAAAAAAAAATACCTACACCGATATACATAAAAAAGATGAAAAGAAAACGCATTACATATCTAAGTATGTGTATGTAGGTACGTATGTAAATATATACATGCATACATATCTATACACTTCGAAAATCCGGTAAAGGCATTGAACGCAAATGCTTAGAGTCCCCTGTTCCCTAGGCTGGTTCCTGGGATTCAGTCCGTCGTCGTTACCTAACGAGTAAAAAATCCTCACTACTTGCAGGCCGGAGTTCCTAATTAAGGGTTTTTTTTTAATGCACATATAGTAGCTAGGCTGGGGTGCACGCAGGGGACGCGGTGTAAAAAAGATTAAAAGTTTATATACTCATTGCAGAGCTTGCACGCGTCCCACGTGACGCCCAGCTGGTTATATTTTTACGGAAGCAAAAGGTAACCGAAAGAAAAATGAAAAAAAAAAAAAAAAAAAAAAAAAAATTTAGGTTTATAGGTACGCGAATATCGTGTGTTTGAAATTCGACAACGTATTTCTGAAAACTGCCCACATCGATATACACATACCTGTTATATATCATATAATAATATGATCATGACCGATTTCGCAGAGACCCTACCACAGAATATATATAATATTAAACGAACTGTGAGAAAAACCTTTAATATAAAGGTTACACCGAACGTTTGATTAGCGTTGAAATTTTTTCTTTCTCTTTTTTCAACTCGAAAGGGTTTAAAGTGGTTTTTTTTTTTACCCGACGATATTTGAATGTAGCGCAAAAACGTGAAACAAAAATTCAAAATCAACAAAAAAAATTACGACAGTTGGTTTTTTTGTAATTAGGTGTTGGCTGAAATTATTTTTTGGCATCGCAGGCTCCAACGCGTAGCGGTAATACATACAACGATAATATATTTCATAAAAAAAACAAAAATTGATGCGAAATCGGAGGGAAAATGGTAAAAAAAAACAGAAATTGTCACATTACTATTCATCGATGCGATACTTCAATTATCATCCCTCGCTGCAGTGACGGTATTCATAGAATTAATCATTTATTAAATTTGTTGAGAGGATGTAAATAATTATATGTATAATTGATGTGAAGAGATGAAATAATTAATTCCTTGTCGTAATATTATCAGCGGATGATATATGAGGAAAAGTAACATTCAAATTTGGCGCCAGCTACGAGTGTGAAATATAGTATCGGGCAGGAATTATCGATTTTCTGTGAATATCGATAGTCATCGATGTTTCAACATCGACGATCATCTTTCGTGTACCACAGATATCGATATTTCTGCGTTCGATATCGAATGCCTGCGAGGTATCGATTGTTCGATATTTTTCAGACACATATTCGATACATTCTTACGACGTTTTGATACATCGAACGTTCGATATCGATATCGCTCTTTCTTATCGATTATCGAACGTCATATAGTATAAAATTCTGTTTCCCTTAAAGCTTTTCGAGAATGTTTTAACAATTCTCCGGGGTCTCAACGTCTTTCGCAATTTGTTGAGACTAGCCGATAGAGCTTAATTGAGCGCTTTAACGTTCAAGTCAGTTGGCGACGATTCGATTACCTTCACAGAACGTAAGAACGTTGGAGGGCGAGTTTCGACAGAGGTGGAAAAGCAACGGGGAAAATTCTATCCGAGAAATGAAACTGAGGCGTCAGATCGCGAAGAGAAGCAGTAAAGAAGAGAAGAGAGACGAAGAAATGAAGAGAAGAGAATTGGAGTGAACAGAAGAGGAGAAGGGCATCTGCTCAACTACCTCACTCGCTCGCTTGAGCTGGCTAAACTTTCTTAAACCCTTTCGGAGCCAAAACAGGAATTATCTGTGCTCGGAGGGATTACATTTGCATAAGTTATTACGGACGGTGTATTCCTTATACCGTTGAGAAAAGTTTACCAACGCCGGTAATTCTTAAGCGTACCAGACCATACCGATACGTATACCAACACCAACCGTTTCGAGAAGTGGTTTTATTCAGAAGTTCAGACAGATGTTACCAAAAAATGAATAAGGATATTTCCTTCGGCTCATATTCATTATCCTAAAAATTTTAACCCAGACGGAATAATCGGGAAGAAGCGTTTTTGACTTCGTGATAGAACATCGAATTTATCAGACCGTAAACTTGCGTCTACAAGCGGTTCAGAATTATTCGACTGTAGCTATACGTCAACGTCCCGAACTAATTAGATAATAATTAGGACACATTTTGCATAATTTCATTTACATATATCCGTATTCTCGGGAACCCAGAACTTTGCATATTGTTGTTGACTACGTTCTCGCCATTCGAAACCCCTGACTTTATCCAACGGTAGAGAAAACTGATCAGATATACTTTCGAAAAATTGAATGTATAAATCCGTGACGATGATAAACGACAATTATAGTCTATACACGATATGAAACGTCGTTAAAGTCCGTCCTGTGGGATTTGGAGGAACGTACCAACGAATATCCGCACTTCTTATATCCATAAAATAAATATTCACTGAAATTGTGGATCCAGGACGAACAATATACCTACTAGAGGCTAGCCTAGCGGAGGGTTCGGATTGTCAACACTTTTTCTGCCGGATTGAAAGTCCTGGGGAACACTGAAATGCTTCATGCCACGGCTAAACCCAATCTATTGTTCCCTGATGGCGTCTCGAGAGAGAAAGAGAGAAAGAGCGAAAGAGGGATGGGAGGGGGGTTCTCGCATAGAAAAGGCTTTTCATGAAAGAAATCGATAATTAACAAGCTGAAAGTCAATTGTGTAACGTTGGGCATTGTGAAATTTTCAGTCATCAAGTTTTTTTGCTTCTCATTTTTCGATTTTTGTTTCGTTTCGTTTCGTTTTTTGCTTCTTTTTTGTAACGTATGAAGAATTTTCAGTCTATTACGAACACTGTGTATTATATCCAGTCACTGCAGAAGCTTACTCCGTGATCCATAATTTATTTATATAAATATATATTATATACAAAAATATATACACATACATATATCTATATCTATGTATAATTTAAATTCCCATTTACAGTGAGGGCGAATTTAATATCGTTCAGAATTTTCAACAGCTCGAAATTCGGGGCGATCATCCTCAAAAAGCGTAATTACAGTGAAATGGGTCCTTCAGAATTGAAATAGGTTCGGAGGTATAAATTCATCCTACACCAGGAATGGAATTTCCAAGAGTGGTATAGGCACTACGTTCTGGTGATGGGAGTCGGAGAGAAAAAGCGAGAGAGAGTGAGGGAGAAGGAGAGATTCCTGAAAGCCTGCAGGATCCGAGTTTCCTCTGGTTTAATTGGGCGTGAAAACATCGGCGATGCAATAGGCGAGGTACGAGGAGGATGAAGTTTCAGGATACTTGGACAGAACCTTCAATTGAACTAACGAATCCCTGGTACGAATTGACAATTCAAATTCGCGACTTATATCGTTGCATTTCTGTTCCCGAATTGAGCGAGACAATAATCTGAATAGAAAATCATGATGATGATCCTGTTTTCAATGGGGAAACTGCAATACTGTCCACAAAACGATGAGAAATGATAGTTGTGCTCGTTATTGAATCATATATTCAGAAATACACACGAACACATTAGAGAAGACCGGATTTTCCACCTTACAATCAGAATCCTATTTGATAAACACGATCCGTCTTGAGCAGGGCGAATCGGTGATAAAACGAAGCCCCTCTGAACTACACAAGCCCTTGCAGCTCGAGTAAAACCCTGGACGCCAACACCTTTGGCGATATTCAGCAAGCTTCAGCGACGTGACTTGGTTCAATCAATATTAATTCTGTTAGCGGATCCTGGACCCCGTTGCCCGAGGGAAGGTTCGAGACTGGAGAGTGAAGTGGATGGGAGTCCCGCGAAGGTCCTATTGTCCGTAATAGGGTTGAATTTGGTTAGAATATGAGGACACAGAGCAAGCACCGACGCCATCAGGTGTACCGTGACGATACGGAACGATGCAAAATTTATCTCGAAAAACGTTTTGCAAAATAATCGATGAAAATTCATTAATTAGCATAATTGACCGAAACGGGACCAATGGTCAAAGTAATGTTCTCTGACGCGGATTACCGATCGGCAAAAACGATGTTCCGACATCTATTTCAGTATCAACTCTCGACTGATGTGTGCGTACCTAAAAGGGGACACAGTCCATTCAGAAATCGAGTTTTTATCCCGTTGGATTTGTTCAAAGCGAACTGTATCAATAAATTAGCCGGATCATTTCATACCGCGGGTTTAATCTCCATATATAAGTCCTGACGTTTTATGAACGCGACATTATTCCATCATCTCTTTGACGGATGGTAAATTAGACGTAGAAGAGAGATGAAGATGTGAAAGAACGTGTTTTTGCGGAAAGAACGTACGTCATGTGTGTCATGCCTCGCCGTTTGAAATGCTCGGTTCATGATCATGATGAGCGCGAACTCAGCAGCTCAGAGGCTCTCTCATACCCTATTCGCTTCACGGATGAGACGTGTCTGCGAGAGTGCGTATTACGCTTGCGTGATCACAATCGCTGTCCAACGGACTAACGCGATTTGCAGCGAGCTTCACGGTGAGCTTGGGCTCCGACTATACCTCCATTCAGAATCTACGACTGAACGAGAATATTTAACGTTCACCTTGCTCCGGAGAGCAAATTTTGGAAATATAAAGAGCAAAAATAAAAAAAACAAACTTTTATTAGACGTCGGATCGAACCGATCATTTACATATATTCAAATCCGAGCCCTATTCGAACGATGCGGCCAGTTTCAAAGCAGACCCATGTATGTGGAAAAATCTTCTTTGAAAACTGTTTAATTATGCGTCGATGTGAATGGGGTGGCTGCCGTGCGTCGTACAGTGTCGAGGTAGGTACTCTGCAGGTCGATAGGAGAGAGATTGAGGTGGACTTCAGTGCTTTGACTATGCGATCGGTACACGAGGGAGAGGAAAGGAGAGGAGGGGATAGAAGCCCTCAAGGGACTCCGTTAATTTCGACAAACTAATTAATCGGAAACAGGACTATCGCGTGAAGCCGTACGATAACCGGATATCGTAGGGTACAATCGCCAGTTCTAGAAGCTTCGAACAGATTCGATATCGGAGGACAACCAAATCCGAGACTCTGCAGAACTGGTCGTTGGATAGGTCGGTACGTATGTACACCACTTCAGGAATAGGACTGTCACGTATCGAACACAACCCATTTAATTACGTCCGCCAAGGCATGCCTCATCCTCGACAAACTTATTCGGCAGGATATTGCCTCAGGGGACATTACCCGCAATGGGAGGCCCGATTTTCCGGATAGAAACCCTTCCAAACCAATCGAAGAAGAGCCGGAAACGTTTTGGGATATATTTTGATTGACGCCAATGAATTATTTCCACTGTTTTCCCGGATTCCTTTTAACGAAAAGGAGAATACTCTTAGTAATAGAAAAAAACAAGATACCCAGATTTCCTTTTGCCGTTCCTATTATACGTGACCATCATTTTCAATTTGCAATTTGCTCTACGTAAGTCGGAAAATTCATCTCAGAGTTTGATATAATTGCTGAGAATTTACATCATCCCCGATCGTCGTTGGGTAATTCTGGTTCAGATTTGGGATGATTCGATTACATTGAACGGTTCGAAGTCAAGGTTGTGAAAAAAGATCGAAAAAAAGTAAATAAATAAATGAGAATCTTCATATCCCTGTCAGGATTTGACATCGGAGTGAGGGACGAAGAGTTTCAAGGAGATATTGAAGATATCTAAGAGGCATCAGGATCGCCTTCTCCCGAGGTAATAAATAAACCAGGGTTGGAGGGTTTCGTTCGTGGATATTGCCGGTTTGAAGAGAGCTTCGAGGTTATATCAGCCAATCAAGGATGACAACAGTGAGTGCTGATGAGAGAGTAGTTAATCCAAGATGTCCCTCGGGGCTATCCCTGAACCTCTTCTCACCCTCTAAACCCTCGCTAACTCTCTCTCACTCTTACTCGTTCGTTCAGCGTTCCCAGGCCTCGACATATACACCTCTACGTTCGCGTTCGTTCGTCACCCCTTCACATCCACTAAACCCCTAGCCACCACGACTATCTCCTCTTCCTTCCCTGATCGATATTCTATTGTATTGTTGCGCTGGAGCATCCTGTCATGCCTCCATGCCTTCCAACCAGCCAACGGTATTATATTAATTCACCGTGTAACAAGCACGACCGTTTCATACTTGACATATGTTCTTTATATTACACGTGTCACCGTGATAACATTCACGCAATATAATTCCCCATGGTGTCTCCTTTTTTTCATCCTTAATTATAACATCCGCACATCCATCTATGGAACTGGTTCAGGAACGGTGCGAAGGCACAAGGAGTTGCGATCCTTCAATCTGCTCGATATCAATGTTCAGATGTCGTTCGTGACCTCAGTCAGTGATATTTTGTTCACTCATATTTTGGTGACAAATGTGACGATATCGTTCGACCACAAAAAAACGAAATGAAAAAGAATGGCGTGTTTTTTTTTATGGATGTAAAGGATCACTTTTTGTTTACACCGTGATACTGCAACGGGATGAGTACTCTTGAGTCTAGACAGTGCAGGTATTCGTATTTCACTGAAAATTCCGATAGTTTTGAATAACAAACAGAGACCCTCCTATAGGATCGCGAATCATCCTGCAGAGTATTGCATATGCATTAATCCCCTTGGAATCTTGATGGTGGATTTTATTTTTTTCTATAAACGCGAGATAGTCGGGTCAGAAAAATTATCCTGTATGTACCAATAAAGATCGAATTCTGTAATATCGCGTCGAAAGGCAAAGCTCCGCCATACGATTCCAAGTTTTTGTAACGGTGCCTCTATACCATCTCCTGACTGAATTCTTGGTACAGTATTATAACCATGCGAGTATTCCTGCAGGATAATGTTTTTTGGCTATGGAACAAGAGGTTTCATTTTCTCATTTCTTTTAAATTTTTTGCGTTTTTCTTTTTGTTCCCCACAAGAACTGCAGTCAGTTGAATTTGGCACAAAAGTTGGCAACACACGAGCCTCGGATCCTCTGTCTCATACCCTTCGGGCACGTCGAGTAGGGGACCTTCCTACCCTAGGGCAGGCAAATACGTGCCCAAGTTAGATAGCAGGTGCAGTCGACCCCCCCGCCTCGCCCCCTTATCGTCTCGTGGGTCTCTTTCGCCTGTTTACGTGAGTCGTCACGACTTTCCATCGGCGAGTTAATAGCCGTAAAAGATAGAGGTAGAAAGGGGAATGGATAGAGATATAGAGGTGACAGGAAACCCGCAACCAAGTCGCTCGGAAAGTACCCGTAAATTTCGATTAGCGTGAAAACGGGTTGTTGGCTGGCTCGGTGCCTCTTACCAACTATGAATTGAGATGTATAGGAGGATGAGGGCAGCCGGGATGGAAATCGTCGAATTACCAGGAGGCTAGGCGGTCGGAGGATCTCGAGCACGCCTCGTCCTACGTGCACTGGATCAGGATCAATTCCTTCAAAGGTATCGGAACGCTCTGGCTAATGGTGAGGACTGTTTATTGGACTGACGATGAAAATGTCACCGAAGTTGAATATGATCGGCTTACAATCGTCTTAACCCTCGTTAATAAATTTTCGGTGGTTACGGGGCTGCGTGTCATTGATTACACCTCCCCGCGAGGATGAAATCGAAGATTTCTCTCTGGGTGATCGAGCAAATGGTAAATTTCCTTAACCGAATCGCGAGACTGAACCCTTGGAAGTTCGGGCGTTCAGACTTCAGTCTTGCATGAAGTTGAGGCTGATTGCCAGTCGGTGAGCATCTAGGAATCGTGCCCCAGCGGGCGGGGAAAAGGCTGAATTCCACGAACATTACAATCCATTTACGGCGAGTTTCGTGATATTACGAATCGACGAATCGATCAACGGGCACCAGAGAATATGGAGATGGATAAAGCGAGAGGAGAAGATGGCTGGAATTGCCAGTCACAGTCTGGCTCCAGGGATTAACTCCCGAAGGAATTCCATGGCTCTCCTTTTCTCTCTCATTTCTCTCTCCGTCCTTATCGCTCATCTATACATCTCTCTACGCCCTCCTTATTCTATCAATTCCACGTGCCGGTTTCAGAGCTCGAGAACTAAGGGATCACAGTCATCCAATCTCCCTCCGACATTTTCAGACAATCACAAATAGACTAGCTTGTTTTCCTAAACAAGATCATGCCCCGGTAGTCTATCATTGATGAAGTAGAAGCCAGAAATAACATCTTTACTGGTACAAATTCAGCTCTGGAGATCCGTGGATTGTCTCAATGCCATCAAAGGGAGTCTCAGATCTCTTCGGATTTCGGAATGGTCTTTGAACATTCAGGCGCCGGTTTATACCACTCCGAAAAATGTAAATGACCAATTTTTTACTCCAACCGGTTAATAGGCAGACACTGATCAGTCCAACCCCATCACGTTGTGGTGTACATTGGAGGATTGAAACAGCGGTGAGTTTCTATTCGAAGCGGAACAAATGACTAGGACCTATCGACGATGGTGTATATAGTGTGGATTTCGCCGGACTGAACAACGTGTGGGGGGGAAAAAAATGCGTTTTATGGACAATGATCCAGAGCAGAGAACAATTTGCGGCAAATCCGTGAACAGGGAGTTTTCCAGTAAAACCGTGTAAACGGGAGAGGAAAACTATTTTGTCTGGGTATACGGATATGGGACAGGGTAGATTGGAAAACGAGTATATTTTAATTGGCTTTCTTATGGAACGGGGAAATTAATTCATAGAGATGTGGAAGAAAAAAGTTTCCAATTTCTTAATTCGGCCCGTAACCTCTCGTGGAATAACTCCGGAGCCCGAAAAAAACTTTCTACATTTGTATTCAAGGACCATTTCAAATAATTGAATATCGTTATACTAACGGTTCGAACCTAATATCGATCTCATATTTGCGATTCCAATTTCGATTAGAAATGCGGAAGAAATATCGGAGCTTCCTCTCTTGTCAAAGTTTGTGCAAAATATTGAAAAAAAATTATCAGATTTTGAGAAAAAAAGCAGCCTGAATTAGACAAGAGAGAAACTATATAAATCGTCCGGAAATTTGGCCATTACGTTTTAATTAATTTATTTTTTTTTGAATTTTCGGATTTTTTTTTGTCCGCGGATAGGAGTGTTAAATTCGGCCAGTTTCCGCCGTCCGACAACGAACGGTTGAGCATATTTAAACGGGTGGGAGGTAACCCAGCTGAAACGTGTCGCAAGCTACGCCGAGCGTACAACCCGGGCTTTACCATAAGCTCGCTAATCCAATATATCTGAGTGTTGGTCTGATGTTGATGCTGTCCGTGCCACGGCGTGGCACAGTAGAACCTGGCTCTGTAATTAATCACTGCTCAGTGCTTGAATACAGAACACCCTGGACCAGAGACGATATATGGTTGTAGACCACGAAGGGTACATACATGGAACACAATCGGAGGTAGTTGTGTACACACGCCTTTATGCAATCGCATGTATAATCCATACACCTAGATGCATATATGCATACACGTATATATATATAGAATTTTCTTTATCTGCAGAGCGTAATTTATGCTTCTCAAAATTTATACACGTCATGAGGTATAATACCGCGTGTGAACTGATTTTGAGCCGCGGAGCTGCAACTACAACGACGGATATAGATGGAAAGCTCGGAGATGATCTGTGAAGTCTCTTTTTTCTTTCCGTTGAATACCTGACTACACTCCAGACGTACATAAGCCCGGGTGTTATATCTACTGGCTAATTAGGATTCATCTGAATGAGGTTGCAAGTCAAGAGTTTTCCCCTACACAGATTACTGAATGAGGCAAACGGTATACCCGATAGAAACGTTCGAGGTGAAAGGAATGATGTGAGGGAATGATGTTTCGAGAAAAGGCAGCCAGCTTCTCCGCTAGACATATTTCATATACACAGATATACGGGGATATACAGAATTTTAGCTTTATCTTATCCCCATCCGTCGTTAAAGAGACTTTAATAATCTATACCCACCGAAAGTTGAGTCTTCGGTGTCAAAGGGGACTCTACCGATCCTCCACGATCAGTAACGACGTCACATTGTTATCGCCTTTGATCGATTCGCCCTTTAAAAACAGACACCGAGTATAACCATCCAGCTGAAGAGCCGTAGCGAGATAAAGACGAGGAGAAAAGAAGAGACGCGTTTTGATATTTCGGTTAAGGATCAGTCAAAGGAGTCCTGCTGTCCGTGGGGACCCGGACGGTAGAAAAACAGCGGGCGAAGCGTGCCGGCGACACTTTGAACAAGATGATAACAAAGAAGAGGATCGTATCTCCTATGTCCATTCGTTGTTAGGTGAAACTGAGTGTTTCTGGCGTTTAGATAAACAGGATGGCCCCATTCGTGGATAAGAATTTAAGATCGAATCCGGAATTACCTATAGCCAATTCAAATGGATTTGCCTGACCCATCGCCGAGCCACGATCATCATTAATCCATGCATCAGATTTCCGTTGGTAATTCGGCTGCATTTACGTCAATCCTGAAGATTTATGTAACATATAATCCGATGGGCAAACTAGATCGCTGCGTCAAGCCCATAAATCTCCGATATCGAATCGACCGTTGACTTCAAAATGATGGATAATTACGCTGGTGCGTTGCCCGAGTCTGGCCGAGCGACCCAATTGCATTAGTTTCAGCTGTACCGAGTCGGTTGTTGAATTATAATATTTGTTTCAGGACGAGGAGTGATATTGGACAGTCAAGGACCGGTCTTAGTCGCCGAGCCGCGATCAACGGTCGAATTTGCAAACGACAGTGGTACTATGATGCATTGCGGTGCACATGGTAGTCCAGCGCCCCGGGTCGATTGGCTGATGGGTGACGGTTCTCCGGTTTTACCAATTCAAAACATACGTGAAATGCTCAGGAATGGATCAATGTACTTTCTACCATTCGGGGCCGAGAGTTATCGCCATGACGTGCATTCGGCTGTGTACAGATGCCAGGCATCAAACAGCGTCGGCAGAGTCTTGGGCAGAGAAATCAGCGTCCGGGCTGGTAAGTCTCACTATTTTTCGAACTCCCATGCGGCCATGCCAACAATTTCCCATTAATTTTCTTCCTCCTTTCAGTGGTTCGACAAAAATACGAAGTTCAAGTACGCGACACTTACGTACTCGCCGGAAACACCGGAGTCCTGAGATGCGAGATACCGGCATTCGTGAAAGAGTACGTTGCCGTGACGTCATGGGTCCAAGACTCGGCCTTCAACATTTATCCGGAACCAAAGAACGGTTTGTACACTGAACAGTTTTTCTGCACGTTATTTCGACTGGTATAACGCATACAAACACAGCCGCGTCAGTGTGGGGTAGGTATAGGTTTGCGATAACGGTATCATTCCGATACGTCGAGGCGAGAGTCAGAATCGATTAACGACGCCATCTTGGTGCTGTATGGGTATGTGACGTGCGCGACGGTAAATTGCTGAATATTTAACGCCGCGATGCAAAAAGTAGTCGAACACACACGAAGATGGTGAAACACGCAAGTTTCTCGAGTGGCAAATGATAATGACAATTTATTAGGTTCGCAGGGGATTCGCTGCTGCCATTCGCTGGGATCCCATTCCCGATCTACAAACTTGTTTGTTCTGTTTCTAACACTAAGGGATGCCCCGGCTACGCGATGCACAGATTGTTGGAATTGCGCTATCCTATAAGCACACGCCCTCCAAGCTGTCTCTTGAACCAATTAAGACCTAGTTTAGTACGTCCGAACCACCTGAGTCTGCAATTTAGTTGAACCCATTAAAGAGGATAAGGTTACCCTTGTTCTGTTCTCGCTGCTCTTAACGTCAAGCAAATATAATGTTGGGCACAAGAAATTTGTGAGAAAAAAAAAAAAAATGAAATGCGCGGAGTTTCGAGGTTTTCGAATAAGCACATCACAACCCTTCGTCGGATTTACACAAACTAAAAGGATGTTTACCATTTCGCAAATATAGGCGAAGAGTACTGCAGCTGTTCGAGGTGGAATGGATGGAATTGGAGCTGGACTACCAGTTTCGAGTCAATATCGCAGTTAATTAGTGGTTTGAGAGGGCAATTCAAGTGCGTTGTGCACTACCACAGACTTGTTTTTCCCCTATGGTAGGGTTAGACGAGCTTACGCGGTTCAAGAGCGTGGAAAGGCAGGTCTACCAGTTGGTTACTAGCAGCTTGAACGTCGTGTATTAATGCGAGGGAGGGAAGGTTAAGTCTGGAATACCATTGCTCCCTAGCTAGCTGTTTCCCTCTAGTGTTTTGTTCGCATTCCGTATCTCATTTCTACAAATTTCACGGGGTGTAGCGCAAGATTACTTGTTTTCATGACGGTCCGTTGGTCTTTCGTATAATTAAAGCTCGGAGGTTAACCCTCGCGTGGATTTACGCGTTGAGAAGAAGTTAAAAAAAAATAAAATAAAAATACAGTCGAAAGTCTGTTGTCAGGTACACAAAGAGCCAGATCGGTATCGACCAACTTTTAATCGACTCCACGAATAGACGTGGCAGGGTGAAAGAAAACCACAAGGAAAACCTTCGGCTCGAGTTGATAAGCAGTTGGAAAGTTTGAATCGATCTTTCAAAGTGGGAGAGCGAGTGAGTGAGTGAGTGAGTGAGTGATTGAGGGGTATGACACAAAAGTTTGACTCCTCATTATCGCGTCCTGTGATCCGATACCAGGTAAAAAAGAAATATGTAAGTATTGATGAAGGGATGAGAATGAGGAGGAGGAGGAGGAGTGAAGAGAATTTCGTTTTCGGTAGGGGGTTTGACAAGCGTTCGTTGAGAGGGTTTAGAAAATTTACGTTCAGATAACTGGAAACGCTAGGCTCGAGGATCCTTTTGAAAGATACTTCTCCATTTGTCTGAACACCATTCAAATCAACCAACGTCTGAAGAAACATCCAGAAAAGCCTTTAATCTCGAAACCGTTACAAAAGAGTTGTGGAAAGTCTCGAACGTTTCTGTTCTGCTTTTGCTGCAGCAGCAGCATCGCGGTCCGTGCGAAATTGTCGGTGGGGAGTTGAAACTTTTTATCCTACACAAAAAATATAAAAAAAAAAAAAGTTTCTTCTATTTTTCCTTCCTCCTTCCTTCCTTTGTCACTGTCTCTCTACCCCATCAAATGTTCGCCAAAGTTTCAATCGACCCATCCTGCATCAAACCAACCACCCAGCCACCCGCCAACTCACGCACACATATATATATATATCTATATAACGATCGCCAGAATCTGTCCAAACATCAGGCACTAAACTCCCAATGCAAATTCAGCGCAGTGTTCAAATGTCCACCATTATCATGGGCCTCGCCTTGTTCATCCTGCGCACACTACACGTTTCGTAAGCGTACCTAACTCGACTGGACGCGGTTGACCCAACTGTATTGTCATTATCAACACCGGGCAGTCACTTCTGCTAACAAGCACAGTAAATATCTGTTATCAGTCCCCCACCCTCACCATGTATGTACACACATACATATATACATCTCTCTCTTCCTTCGATTAACGCTAAATTTAAGTATACTCCCACATGGTACCAAATTCGCTTCGAAACCTTCACAACTGCCAAAAATCCATATCGGATATCCCTACATCGACTTTTTTTTACATCCCAATGACTTGAGAAGAGCCGCGCTTTTATTGACGGATATGAACCCGTTCAGCTGACACGGCCGAAGGTTCAATGACTACACTTCATCGATGAGCTTCTTACGGTATCTGGAAGCACAACCAGGAGTCTAATGTCTACTTTGATGGCGAAGGAATCAGCATCATGGTGATCATCATTGCCGATATTTTGTCTTTTATTGTTCGGTTGGGTCCAACGAATGGGCGTATGTATGTACGTACATACTGTAAGTTTGTTATCCCACTTCTGACACCAATGTAAGTTTGGTGGAAATAACGAGTTATGTCAATATATTATATTAATCTTTATATCAATACATTGGAATATACTATTTGAGGTATTTCCAGTGAGGGACGGACCTTAGTCGATAATACGGATCAATGCAAACCGGGAAACTCAAGGGTATGCTAGCTTGCTTCTGTTACTATTGCTGCAGTGATGCTGGGCATACGTGAGCGGCGTTACGACGATCACGTACTACGTCGAGGGCTACGTTTAACAAACATTTGACCGGTCCGAGTTCGTCGGTGTTTTTGAATAGAACGTAGAGGCAGGTATACCGGACAATATACGTATGTAGATGCGCGGTCCGAAGAGAGATATTGACGGAGTTTAAACGGGGTAACATTGTCGCGCGCAACGTCATACGTATCTACGTATATACCTATACCATACATACCTATACGTACGGGGAAAAAAAAACTCCCAGGGAATGAATTAACGTTTGCTGTGAATATGAAGCTACGGAATTCGTCGAGCCACGGCAGTGGATGAAAAAAAACTAATTTTTTTTCTCTCCTTTTGAACTCGACATGCTAGTTTAATTTTAATGAGCGAAAAATCATCCGAATTGATTTCTGTGTAAAAAGTTCAGTTGGTTTGACTGGTCGACCATATTTTAGTAGTACGCAATCAGTCCAATCAGAAGGATCTCCACTGTCTCTAATTGTACTCTTAATTTATATTGAAACCGAAACCTGTACACGCCGTATTTAACGAATCAAACAAAGCTAATTAACTCTGTTTCGTGGAACTGACTTTATCAGTCTGCCCAGTATACATACGGTTTGGCGTTTTAATCATCGGTATTAACTTTTACGGAAAGACGTGTAATGATTTTTCGTTTGCCAATCGTAATTGATATATTTTTTTACATTTGGGTTCTTTTTTTTTCGAATATCGTAACGGAAATTAGAGTCGGGTCGGTTTTTCACTCCTACACGTTATGAATGGAGAAAAAAAAAAAAGAAAAAAGTGGAAAGAAATGAGGGAAAAAAAAAGTAAATAAAAATATGTATAAATTTTGTTGAAAACAAAATTCGTTCCAAGGCAGTTGCTGAATAATGTTGCGGTTTTTGATTTATTGAACCTCGTTTGCTGCTGATGCTGCTCTCTCCTCACAACCTTTAACCCCCCCCCGCTGAATACCTACCGACTTTTCACACGCTTGTCCATAAAAGAAGAAAAAAAAAAAAAAAAAAATCCAATCTAAAAATTGTAATATTTAAAAACCACAAGCGCAATTTAGCAAGCTAACGTTTTCATACCATATATACATATACTTATGTATTATAACCAACGTGTATAGGTATATGAAAGCAACCCTTTTTAGATTTTGTACCAACTCGTGTTAAATGGAGGTTCGGAATATACATACATATATACATGTATATAGGTATACCTGGCGCGAATATTACCGTGCAGAAATTGTTTTTTTTTTTTTTTTCCAAAGAGTTCGCATCTAGTGCGGAAAATCCACGGTATCTCGTTTTCCCCCGTCATTTAACAAAGAATATAGGTATGTATGTAAAAATAATTGAAACGAAATGTCGAAAAAAAAAGACATAAATTTTTGTTTTCTCAGTTGCTGTGATTTTTTTTTTTTTTTTTATTTCTTCTTTTTTCAGGAAATTTTGATTATGCGGAATACCTACGTGGGTTAGTGCATGCAAGTACGTTGGTAGGTAGGTAGGTAGGTGTATCACTTGTGCGACTTTTCTCAAGCTTGACAAATTGGTTTTAAAGTCAGATACCCAGTTTCCATCCACGAAACGGTGCAGTGCAGTGCAGTGCAGTGCCTGCTTGCATCGATAGAAAAGTGTAGAATTATTGGCATATTGGATTTCATATATCATATAGATATATACATACCTGACTTCTCCTACAAATGTCCTGCACTGAATTCATGGCCGTGGTATAATAAAACCGAGCGGAAAAACCCGATTTTTATCCAAAGATATTGGAGGGAAAAATTTGTCCCTCTCGGAAGTTTGGCTCTTCAACAAAGAGAAATGAAAAATAAAGAAATTTTATTAACACCTTAAATTTTGACGAACTTTGATACGGACTCGGTTACTATACGGTCAATAGTAAAACCTCTTTTTCATACTATTATTATTAATACTATTGAACAGTTACTCTACGAACTTCAGGCTCGTTGAAATTTTCGTTATCTCGTTAAAGTTCAATCTTTCGACGTTGACGGAACGAGATGATGGATGGATGAGAGTGCAGGTCGTGTAAATGGATCTGTGCAGACTTGGTTATGGGTTCCAGAGTCGAGACTCCAGCAGGAAACTTGGTTAGCTCGAAAACGTGTGACCTGGAATGCAAATAATGGTGGATGTACGGTTCGAGAGATTAGTCAATTCCATTATCACGTTAAGCGTCGAAAGATTTTGATTTTTATTGTTCATTTTTTTAGTATCGACAAACTTGCGATACTTTTTTTTGTTTGTTCTTTTCGTTGCTCTTACTCAGGATTCATCAGACTTTTTCGAACTTCCCTAAATACTCGCGAGGCTTTCCACCTGGCATCGCCATAGAGAAGATTTTCTTCTTGAAGAAGTTTTCCCAGCTCCTACAGTCCCTGGAGACTTACACCCTTTTACCTTTATCCGTAACGTCTCATCCTTGCAGCTTGCTACGTCGACAAAGCGTGAAACCTGTCGAATGCTCACCGTAATGCCAACCCTTATCCGACCTCCTATTGCTTCTTCTTCTTCGTCTTCTTCTTTCTCTGCTTCTTCTCCTATGAAATATACGTGCCGTGGGAAAAGTATGAAATACTGGAGTCTCGGTTGATTAGGTGGCAGGAACCGGGGCTTGTCGGGGGCAACAGGAAGTAATAAAGTAACGAGGAAAACACCATGAATCTTTTAATTTGATATCCAAAATAAGCCTCGAAGTAGCGATAAAACACTCGAATGTCTTTTCATTATTTATTAATTTCGTTTTTTGGTTATTTTGCAGACGGAAAATACCATATGCTGCCAACCGGAGAGCTCCTAATATTCGCTGTCAGCACTGCCGATGCACATTCCAGTTACAGATGTCGAACTGTTCATCACGTGACCGGAGACACGGTTGAAAGTTCATCCTATGCACGTTTGGTAGTAACCGGTGAGTACGAACGGTGTCATTTCAGTGGATATTTTTAATTAGAGGAAAAGGAATCCGAGAATTTATACCATTCCTGGAGCGAAGAACCTCGCGTGCTTCGTGCAATAAACTGCAGTCCCCTGCACACCCCATCCTCTGACTCTCAATTGAAAATGGGTAGGGGGTTAAGGAACGCGGGGAAACTAACTGGGCGGAGGAATCGAGTCGAGAGGATATTAGAACTGATTTCAAAGACTTCCTCGCCAACCGACCCGGCGAAACGACCTTTAAAGGCTTTATTCTCATCCCATATCCCACGTTTCAAGGATTCAACATACAATTAGAAAAAAACCTCTTAGGTTTTTCATGGTAATTTTCTATCGAAAACGAACTTCCCTCTTTCGTCATCGTATGCTTGGAAATATCAACGACCATTTTACTGCGAGACCAATACTTATCTTATCTCGAACGGGGTTGCCGAGGCGTGAAAAGGAGTGGAGAGGGAGTTTTAGGACTCGTGAAAAGGGTAAACTGAAACTGACGATTCCCTAACCTGCAGTATCAGTGTGAGGTTTGAAAAGTCTGTGGCTAAGAGCCGGCTATCCATGGTTCTGCAGGGTTGTTGTTGTTGCACTGGCTGATGGTAGGAGATAGTCTAACTCCGGAGCGAATGAAGGTGGAAAAGGCACAGCCGGATAATGGGGGAAGTGTAGGAAGAGAAAAATGACACCACCGGGAAAACAACAAGGCACTGATGGAGGCAGACTGTGTTTCTCCTGCCGGTGGAGGATCTGGCTCTTCTTCCTTCCACCGGGCCCATCGCGCCAGCTAGTGTTGGCTCGACATGGCGCGTGTATCAGTTAACGGATGTGCCTCATAAACTAAAGCTTCACTCTACTCTCCCTCGCCCTTCCAGGTAGTGAGAAGAAAAAAATGAAGAAATTCTATATTCCAAGTCGAAAATGCTCACTATACTCTTACGAAATTACGCAGCTGAGCTACGCCAATATATTTCCATTTTATTTTCACTACCTGCGAAGTCAGAACCGTGATGGGTTTTTTTACGAATATCACCTGAGCTTTCCGCCCGCTCAATCAATCATCTCTCTTTCTTTATATGTATATAAAAAAGAAGAAAACGCTCAATTCTCTAAGTGAGCAGTCTGCTTTCTCCTGTCTATCTATCTCAACGAAATCACAACTCAGGGTGGAACACCAAGAACTAGAAACAAGATATGACATTGATCGATCATTACGCTGCCCAACGATGAGAAAACTGAGCGGATACTCGAGGCTTTCTTTTTTAAAATTACATCTTCGTCCTGAAGAAGCTTCTTAATTAGCCGATATCACTGCAGAAGAGTTAATCACCCCATCAGTTAAGTCGATTATGTTAGGCAAGGTATAACGCGTGAGTGGTGAAAAAAGGAGAAACCAGGATCATGAAGTGCGTCCGCATATTCCCGGCCTCGTTGGTATAAATAATCGCTTATCACATGGTGGGTTCACTCCGTTGTCGTGTTCGCCGGTTCCCACGCGTGTTGTTCCGTTTTCCTCTAGCTTTTTTTTTCCCCCCGTTCTTTTTATTATTTTTTGTTTCTTTTCAGGCATCGACCAACGTTATTGCGGTCCAGGGTTCGCTAGATAGAGATTACACATTCCCTCCGGTGTTTTCGTGCCTCGGTTTCGAGCAAGCGTTAACCTTTCGTGTTGACTGTCTGCTGCCATATAGACTGCGCCTATATCACACCCCGGTACTCTTGAGTTTCTCTCCCAATCTTCTTTTCCAATTATAACTCGGGATATAAACGAAAAAAATTATCCAACGCAGCGACGAAACTGCACCCGGACATTCCGTCGATCTAAACTTCTGCAGTAATGAGTTTCCGTGTTATCGCAACACTCTTCACGGTCCGAACGAGGAACCCTACGCGAATTCAATCCGAATAATAGATCAGAAACAAAAGTTCCCTAATCACGTTCACATCAGTTGAGAAAAAGTTTTTTTTTTTCGAAAAGAAAGAAAGGATATGATTGTTCGCCGTTTACGTGCAGATCGAGATAAAGGAACGCGATCATCATCCTGCATCAATTTCGCCTCGGAATTTTCTTCATACTTCTACAGACTTCAGGGCTGAAGGAGTAACGACGTGGATAACCATCGCCATATACCATGGGTTTGGCTTTTCTCGTATAACAATGCGAACGGGGAGGGGCCGAACCCTCTTTGCTTTGCTTTGTGTGAAGGTGGAATTCTAGCGTGACAAAATAAGAATAAGAATAAGAACAAGAAGAATAAGAAGAAGAAGACGGGAAACAATGCTGCACTACTTCCATCGTCTGGGATCTTAGCCAACCAAACTACCCGTGATGAGAGGAGTCGAGACTGGTGCAGCATGAGGAGGCGGTATAAGAAGAAGAGATGGGAACCAAATAGAAGAGAGGAGAATAGATGAGATGAGAGAAGGAAGAGGAAAAGAGGAAAACCGGAGTCTGCAAACGTGGCGCGTTCGTGTTTAATCAAGGTTTGAAAAGTGTATCGTAACGATCGATGCCGAGACGGTATAAGGTATTGGGGTTTGGCCGTCAGTGTTAGTTCAAAGACACCGTCTTACATTAGTTTCAGGTGCTAAAGAGAGGAGCTTAATTGGAGCCTCGGAGCTAGCTTCGAGCCGAGCTTTTCTTTATCAAACTCTCATTAAAAGGGCCTCAAAAAAACTAAAGTCTTCTGCAATCAAGACCGTCGAATGTAGGCCACACCGATTGTATAGCCGCTTTAAAGGCTGTCTTTGTTTTACATAAAAGTACAAACAGTTGTGGACAAGTCCTTGAGCGATATTATAATGACTTAGCTCACCGAAATACTGTCAAAAATATTCATTACCGATATCGATAGAAACCGTGGCTTTTGGGTCCTTTTTTATGGATCCCAAAGGACTTCTTTGACCACTGAGAGTCTACCACCAAGAATTCCTTAACCATATATAATGTGTGAACAATCCTCTTCGGTCCGGGCGATAAATATCTTTCTTCTTTTATCGGTCCATTGATTCGGATCATTTCGCAGAACAGTGAAGATTTCCCGAAGTTGTATATCGTTAGCCGTTATATAGGCACATCTTTAATGGATTCTTTCTATTAATATTAACTACCTTTCTCGGTAAGTTGAATCCCCATGTCATTCCGCCCATCTGTCTTCCTGATTCTTAGTCAAGGACTGATGAACGAACCGGGTAGGTATAGGGTGAGATAAAGAATAAGGAACTTTTGATCGATGGTCATCGACCGTGCAGAGGTACACTGCGGCGAGTAAGTGAAAATGTATCGAAATTAGTCACCGTGGGTGAATAATGAAGAGTAAAAAAGAAGAAGATGAAAGTTTCATTTATTATCTTCGGGTATGTTTAAAACTAGAGGAGGGAAAAATCCTCCTAATGGGGCGGCGGGAAAACGCTATCGCAAAAACCACTCGGCCAACATCACCGTACGCTCTGCAAGCTCGAAAGACTCTGGTCTAACATAAGAGCCTGAAAGCGTGCTGAGAAAAACGCCATCTCCCGAAAACCACTTCAATGCAAAAAAAAAGAGGGGAGAAGAGAAGAGAAGAGAATAGAAAGCGAGACTAGAGTGTAAAGTGTAAAGTGTGTACGTAATACGGACGACGGTTATTTCACGGTACTCTAACATCCCGCTCGAGGAAAAATAAGTAAAGCCAGTAATACAGTTTCACTTTATGAGGACTATGGATGGGCTCATGATGCATTTCAAACCATCTAATGCATGGGAACTACCCCAAGTGCAGTCTAGATTTCTTCTTCCTCCCTCCGCCGCCCGCTGCCCCATCCTCCCTCGCCCCTTATCATTCAGCATTTGTCTAGACACAGACGGCATTGTTCGAACTGTATGGCGTCAAGAGTTCCGGTCAGTATTCAGCTCCGTAAAAGGATCCAGCGGGTAAAATTTTCACCAAAAACAATGCAGAATAAAAAGAAAATGAAGAAAAAAAAAAACACATATTTCAAGAGAGAGAGAGAGAGAGAGAGAAAGTAGGAATGAGAAACAGAATTCGTGAACAGTTTTCTTGACGACTTGTAAAGAGAAAGAAAAAAAAAAGTTTTCTTCTTTTTTCTTTAGAGGAAACTGTATTTTATTTCAGTTTTTTGCTTGCTACGTCGTTTTAAAGGAAGTGATCACGCAGCAGCTCGTCGAGCATGGGTAGGTCAATTTATTAGAAGTTAGAAACAGGGCAGCAGCCAGTATAAGTAAAGTAAAGTATGGGATACGGTTTTCCCTGCGGGTAATTTATCAGCCAATCCATTAGCGATACGATAACTTGTTTTTTTTTTTATTTTCGTTTTTCACTGATACACAGGGAAGAAGTGAAAAACGAAAAAAAAAAAAAAAAAACAGAGCTTATCCTCTTAGAAAAAAAAAGAAAAGAAAAAAACCAGCTATTCGATTATTCAATCGTAAACAAGTTTAGGGTTTGAGGGGAAAATTTCGAGCTGATTTCTTTATACGATCCTGGGATATTACCATTCTCTGGGGCACGAACTAACTTCTTATTATAGGATGTATCGGCTCGAATCATAGATCAATAAACCCTGCGAAGATTACCGTTATATTCGACGAGGAGCTGAGATGAGCGAGCGAGTGAGTTTATTACACATCGAAACCTCCCGCCGCGCTGCAAGCAAGCTCGCCGCGTCTTTTTTTTTTTTTTTTTGTTCTTTTTGATACGGTAATAAAAAAATGGGAACCCTGCAGCAAAACTCGACGTGGGTTTTTTTTTTTTTTTTTTCTTTCTACTCTTCTTTTTTTTCCTTTTCTTTGTTCCTGCCGTTTGATGACGTGACACACTTCGCAAATGGCGGATGGTGAAACTGGACCGTGTGGAACGAACGGACGATGTATGCAAAGCCCCGGGAATATATGTACTATAGGTGTGTGTGCCCAGGACTGCGATCAATATATCATCAGCTTAAATTACAATAATACGTGAAAACGGGGGCGGGACTGGTCCAGCCATATTATAAACCACCGGGGGGGAAGAGGGGTGGAAAAACCATTGGCTCTGTTTATACCGCGAGTGCCAAAAACTTCGATCAGGTATTTATTTTTATTTTTTCTTTTCATTCAACGTTCAAATTTCATTTGAAAAATCGACGAGAATGATGCAGTTTTTCGTTTTTGCTGTACCTACGTCAATCGAGCGTTGAGCAAAGTTTGTGGGGTTTTTTTCTTATTTATGCTAAACAGTTTCGGCTCCAGGATGATTACAGCTTATACGTCTGTAATTATTGTGCCTACAGATTTCATAATTTATTTTACAACAAGAATTGTTCATTAGGAAATACCGGCGGTTTCGAATCTGGGGGAATAATTAAAGTTTCTGTACAGCTACATATCTACTACTGGTGGGTGGTGGTGGTACCTCTACTGCTGCTGCTTCTGTTATACGGAGCTAAATGAATTCGAATTGTTGAATTCCATTCCACCTCGGGTATTGTATTCGACGTGTACTACACTCGGTTTCACCCCTGTCGTCAACCCCTGCAACCTCGTACTGACGTAGTAGAAGGAGGAAAATTTTCCATCTGCAAGTCACTCGAAAGGTTAATCTCGTGTAAAGCCTCTTGTGCAGATTCTTCCTTAAAGAAAAAAAAAAATTTCCCCCCCTTTGTGAACGACCGGTTTCTATAACTTCTCGAAATTTCGCCCGCAGACTTTTACACATACACCAAAAGGTATCCCGTTTTGCTTAAAATTCGCTGGAAATATGCTTTTCTCGGCATCAAGAGACTCGGTAGAGTCCCGCGCCAAGTACATTGAAAAGATAATACCAGCTGCACGGACTAGCTGCACAGCTATCGCCGTTACATATCTCGCACAATCTGCGCCGGTTACACTATGTGTTCGTTTCCAATAAATAAACTTCCTTTTTATTTTTTTGTGCAAAACCACGTCGATAAAAATTCTGGAAAAAGGAATCCGGGATCCAGTTCGATGAAGCTTCTATAGTGGTAACACAATATTTTCAAGTTGCACTCGCAACCGCACTCGTGTTATACCTATCTACTTTTTTTTTTATTTTTTTGCTGTCGTGGTGTTCTCACTGCGGTAGTATAACACACCAATCTGGTACGAGTGCATTTTCGAGATTACAGTTTTGTAATACACGCTCGTTGTTTAAAGGGGCGTTAAATTTCAATTCTCATTAGTTAATGCCGGCTTACATGGTTCTAGTTTTAGCTTAATTAAGACGTACACCGATGTCGGTCTGAAGTGGCACGAAGGCTCGAATTAAGGAACAGCAAATTTCCAAAATCTCGACCGAGCCCGGGTATATATAAGATTCAAGGCAAAGCGGATTGTTCGGTTGAAATCTGAAACGACTCTTCCACCCGCTGTACAAAATATTTGATAAAAAAAATTTTTTTTGCTCACACTCGACCGCCCGATTCTCACCGTGTTCCATAACAGGTCAATTTACTCAACGTTAGTACAGCGTGACGTGAACCATCGGCTTGATTGGCACTGATCAAAGGATAACAACGCGACGTAACAATCTACTGATTGCTGATGACCGACGTGACACGGTAGGTACCAGCCGCTGACCGTAGTCCACCTATACGCGAAAGTATATACCGTAGTCGAGTAATACACATGGATAGGAAAATTACCGCATTGATTAGAAAATTGAAACAAAAAAAATTCTCATAATTTCGACGGAGAGGTATACCTGGAGCGAGCTGGAAACAGTTGTCGAGTTTTGTTATACTCGTTTAATTGAGAATAGTTTGGTACGAACTGAGCTAAACTGAACTAAAAATATTTGGTCTCAGTATAAGGTACCTACGTAAAAGCAAAGCTAACAAAGTGAAACTTTGGCCCGTCGTCCGCGGCGTTTGACGGTGCAAATATTGTGGACTACTCGCTGCTAGAACCCGTTGCACGAGCTTTTCCTCAAAGTTCAAAGCTGCTTATGAACAAAGCGGTTTTACCCGAAAACAGGTGACTTTTAGTTGTCGAGAATCTTTAGGCACTGTCTACGACAAACTGAGTCATTAAACGGATCCAATTAGCGCGCGGGGGCGACTAGAATTCAAAAATTCCTCTCAGTCAATCGCCGGAATTGATCGCGAGCGGGATTACACCGTTTTTCGAAAACCGAAACGATATTCAGGAATGATTTTACGCGAAACACGCGTAAAAGAACCCCCCAGGGAGGTCGTTTCACACCGGAGTATATCGTCCGACAAGAATTAGTCGTTTCTAAATTACCCGGAGGATCGTTCAGCAGGTAAACGACCCTTGTGAGCGAAGGTTTTACCGGCGAGAGAGAATCTCAAAATTGAACAAGGAGTACGAGGATTTTGTATATTCGACAAGCTCGGCGAACCCGAGGACTAAAATGTCGAGAAAAACCAAGTTTCAGGGACACATTGTAAGGACTGGTAAAATCACTAGGTGTGAAAGCCCCTTAATCGTAAGCGTTAACGCCAGACAAGGAGGGCAGGAATACTCCGAACGTTTCACGTCTGGAGACGCGCAGTCGCGAACCCATTATGCAAACCACTTTACGTCCATTAGGATTTCCAAAGAGCAATTAGCAAAAGGACGCATGGTGCCTTCTATCTGTGCTGCACAGACACGCGAACTAAACCAAACGGATAGTCTTCGGTGTCATCGAAAAGCGGATAATGAATTGGCCAATTTTTTGTTGTTGTTCGTTTGTTGCCATCATCATCCTAGTCATCCCTTACTCAACACTCTCTACATATGTTTACTCGTAAGGTCATACCCGCCCTCGCCACAGCTGAAGTAACTCGAGTAAATGGTGGTGGGTGGTCTGCGCCACGATGACACCATCCGCGACCCCTCGAAACCCAGTAAATTACACGCCATAGGAAGCCCGGGTCCGGCTGGCCGTGTGACACAGTGTCAGGGGTAGAAGGGGAGTAATTGCTTAATATATACCGGGTAGTCGTAGCGAAGGGACGTGGTCAATTTAGCCCCTTTCATTCAAGCGGTATGGAACAAGACATAGTCAGTCGAAATAGTTCGGTTCAGTTCGAACCAAGAACCGAAATAGGATCTGTTCGAATTTGAAGAGCGAATATGGTTCAAGAATACGGTTCATCCCTCGTTTTTCAGAACACAGAAACCCCGTCCCACCCAGATTCAACGAACGAGTGAGTCCGGCGCCTGTTCGAACCGGGGAAACTGCCGTACTGTCCTGCATTTCCCAGGGCATACCACCGCCGAATTATCTATGGTTTCGGGAGAAGGGAAACGGGAATGAAGTAGTTGGAAATTCAGAACGGGTACATGGCAGAGCCGGTGTCCTGGTCCTTCAATCAGCCAGAACGGAAGACGCTGGTCGTTACGTATGTCACGCTAATAACACCGCCGGTTCTGAGAGGGTTGAACTCGAGGTGTTTGTCATCAGTAGTTTGTCGGTCCATCTCACCCCTCAACAGGTGAGTAGATTTGATTTGAAACTACAGTCGTTGCGATCAGTGTTTACCCGAAATCCTACTCGATCCTTGATCGCTGATCCCTGATATCCTCGGAAGTGGTTGTCCAAGGATGAGGAACATTTGTTAAGAGATTGGTCCGGAGAGGTGTTTGTAACAAGCTTAGGGTTAGAAATTTGCATCTCGTTGTTCAAGCCCTAGAAACTTTGGTGATAACCAAGGTGAGGTAAGGTAAGGTAAGGTAAGGATGGGATTCTGGAGAGCTTTGTTCCTGATTCTGATCCCGATCCTTGATCCCTTCTCAACTTTAACGGACAGCTGAAAGTCCGTCAAACTAATATTACCTCGTCGCACTTTCATCGCACAGATAACGGTCGATCTTGGTAAAGATACAGAGTTCCAGTGCGTGGTTACCGGGCAACCAACTCCCGTCATTTCCTGGACGAAGGACGGTCTGCCACTCAGGGATCTGTCATCGAGCAGAATCAGAGTAGCCGGTCATAGCGGTTCAACTTTACACATAGCAGCGGTTAACAGAGACGATCGTGGAATGTATCAGTGCTTCGCTAAGAACGATTACGAAATGGTACAGGCCACTGCAGAGCTGCGTTTGGGAGGTGAGTTTAAAAAGAGTACATTCGTGCATGAAAATCGAACCTAGGGAAAGTGTACATAATCAAATTGAGGGAATGTATTTAACGAAATTAAATGATGGTCTGGTCGATCCGTATAAGCCTCGGGGCGAAGTGTCTTAGACGTTCTTCTTCTTCACTCTGTGAGAAAAACGACGAACACAAAAACAAAAAAAAAAAGAAACAGAGGAAAAGTTAATCAAACTCTTTAATCGGTAAAAGAGATACGAATTTCTTCCTCGAGCCCTTTTCATAAAGTTGACGTACAAAACCCAGCTACATCCTTTGAAAGAGAGAAATATACTGAGAACGGTGTGTACGAAATGAGGAATATTAAAATCAAATTCGGCGTCGCGGATGAAGGAACAAGATTATTAATTACGAAAACATTGCGCGAAAGGTACCGCGGACCGTGGGACAAAACAAAGAAGGTTGGTGGTTTTTTTTTTCCTCTCTCTTTCCCCTCTTTCTGTCTTTATTTTCTTCTTTTTCCTTTTTCTTCAAAGATCACAGGGGAACATCAGAGGAAATATAAAACCGAGAAGATTCCAACCTTTTCCCTCATTCTTTACTCATTATTCATTCAATTATATAACCGCACACTAAACCCACGAATGAGAGTAGGATCTTCGCTCATCCTCTTCGTACTCGCAGAGTTTTCTTTTTTTTAGTACAGTTTGCCGTAACGAAAGAATCAAAATTTTCCCCAAAACTGTATGGGGGATAAATTGGTCTGATTTTCCGGGAGGATACTTTGCGATGTCCCACTACTCGAACCTTCCAGGCTTCGTTGGGCTTCCTCAACGGACCATTTCAAGGGTATAACGATCCTGCAGGTTGATATGAAAGCGCAGAAATCCCTACCCCTACGTTTAAACCATCCAATTTCGTGGACTCTTACCGCGCCGCTACCTTCCACGATCCTGCAGCTGCTATTTTAAACATGTATCAGCGTTATAGCTTACATGAGGAAAAAACGAACGAACGAAGACTGATAACGTATGCAGGGGAGCAACAGTTTGGAGAAACGCAAAGGCCCTTTCACCTGATCCCATCCATCTCTGACCGTGACCTTTAAGTCACCCTCTCTTGATGGGTGAGGCGTTAAAGGTTCGCGTGTCTCGAGGGTTATCTCTCCAGTCATTTAGCTGCAGTGGTTTGAGATCCGAAAAAGAAGAAGAAAAATAAGAGGAAGAAGAAGAAGAAGAAGTGGAAGAAGTCTTGGAAGAGAAATGAACAGTTTGTTCGTTAAGCGTCGTTGAACCGTTGGGTGTTTCGAAAAAGTGTTAGATAGGTGTGTGCGGGTTTGGGTAAGGGATGGGGGGTCGAAGGGAGGAAAGAGAGTGACTTCAGGAACAGCACTAGAACAACGGAAGCATAAAACGTGGGAGTATAAGTAGGAAAAGAGAGAACTAGAAATACACTAGCTCGAAGTACCGTGGCGTTTCGTTAAATAAATATATCCCATTTGTCTTTGTCGCGGTCGGTATAAAGGGGAGAAAGTTACTTCCTTCGCGCACAAGACAAAAAAAAAACACACACACACACACACACACCATTTCTTCTCCGCAGAAACGAAAGAGCAGACAAATAGCGCCAACGTGCCTGCCTGCCTACCATATACCCAACTCCTATATACCTACCATATTTAAAACCTCAATTCCCTCGTCTCGACTGCCAACGAAAAGGGGTAATCAATTCAAACGACCGACGATCCTATTTGAGGGGCTAAACAGCTCTATTAATAACATCGCGCGTGCCTCTACCTTCATACTTCGAATTTATTAAATTCCCTGAAGACAGGGGTCCCCCATATCGCGTGCTTCAAGAAGAGACACTTCGCATGGTTGAAAAAAAAAAAAAACACACTTCTCATTTTCACCGTTGAAATACGTGTTGCCGTGATCATTTCGAGGGAAGACAAGAGCGACGAAAGGTGCGGAAAATTTTGTAAGTTTGGAAGTCCAAGTTTTAGCGAGAGCTGGGAGGAAGCGAGCCAGCGAGCGGTTAAAAGCGTCAGACCTTTAATGGTTTAAGTAGTTGAAAAGTTTTCGCTCTGGCACCATTTTACGTGATGTTGAAAGTGGAAAGGAAAGTTAATAGGACCGTTTTCCAAGGACTTTGTGGACTCGCGTCACGTCTAAGCATCTCCGACTCGCTACGAACCGTCGCGTCGCTCCAGCCTCGTACTGCAGTTCACAATTTCCCTTATCCATCGTCGCGAAGGTCTGAATTACGTTCATGTACCACCGTACTTCGGGAGATTAATTACTTGCACAACGTTCGGCGATGCAATAAGATATAAAAAAGAAAATAAGGCATAGCTCCGAGGCCAGCGAGCTGAGGAGGGGTATGAGGCGGAAAAGCTCCTCGGGATCGAACGTCTCGAGCGTTTATTAAATAATAATGGCTGTCACATGATTCGGTCTATCCTGTAACTGCCAACCCGTGAGAAGGGTGGCTTAACTTTCGGCATAAATTCGTTATGACTTCGCCCCCCCTCTTCCCTTCCCTAGTCTAACGCGATACTAAAAGCAACGCATAGCGGTGTGCGAGAGATGTTAGCTCATGAAAGTCGAGTTTTCCTCGGGATATCAGAATGAAAATTGTTCGTATAAATTGAATAAGAAAATTTGAGACAACTGATCGAAGGAATCGGGGCAGAATATATGCGTCTGTACGGATTTTCTAGCAACAAACAATGACAGGAAATGGAAACAGCCACGAATATTGGACAACGGGAGAGACAGATTCTGTTTAAACAGTCACGTGCTTAGAACCGAATGAATATTAACTCCGGAGCAGCAGGTATCTTCAGGGATCAATACCAGCTCAGTTCTGTATTAATAGATTGAGAAGCAGCCTCCTCGTCCTCGTCCTCATCCTCATCCTCATCCGCTTCAGTCAGAGGCTCGAACTGATCATCCTTTATCTGCCTTCATTCCGCGTCGTATACCCCGCGAACCACAGACGCAAAGGGGGAAGGGTATGACAAAACACAATAAAAATTTTGTTAGGATCCTCGCGGAGACCGAATCGCTAAAATTATATCGTTCAAAAAATGTTCACGCGATTGATAGTGGAAAGAAAAAAACAAAAATTGGCAGCTAATTATCGTTATAAGCTGATAAGTAATTAATCGACGTGTTTGTTGTTCAACAACGCCCTGGCACTCCGGGCTAAATAATTAATGCACAATAATAATGGCGGGTAATAATCGACGCAGTGCAAATAGCGGTTGTTCGGACCCGCACCCGAAATGCAGGCGCTGCAGTGCAGAGGCTGACGCATTGTGATTAATCGGTTAAAAAAAATTTTGTAGAACAAAAGGGACGGAGGGCAATAGCTGCGGGGCTTGTGGACCGTGGCAGGTACTGCCCAATTCTCCATTGTGGTTTGCGGTACGGGTTTTCGCTGATTAAAATGGTTTATTATATATCGGTTATACGCGAGAAGTTCGAGAACGCGGGTGTTTAGTTTTTGTATAATTTTTGGCTCAATTTGTGAAGCGATGAGGGTTTATATTCGCAGCTACCAAACCCGTACGACCCAACTGCAGAGTTCAGGCGTCAAAACCGCCGATCGATAACTCCCTTCACACGTTCCATAACCCCAGGCATCATGGATGTTGCCTAAACGTTGACTCCTGCATAATACTCTCGTGTTACATCAAACGGTCCCGGAGGCCCCTAACGAATAAGGGATTTCTAAACCCCATTCGCATATTCGCGAGGGGTACAAGTGGGCGAGAGATATGATATCAGGGTTCGGGGATACGACCCTATTTGTCTTGTTGTCGCTCTGTGACGACGTGACGTTGGGAAATGATTCTCACTTATTTACGTTCGACCCTGTTCATCTTTTCGACTCTCTTCCTTCTTTCGGAAACTGAAAAAAAAGGAAAGAAAGAAAAAAAAAATGGTTCGAAGGAATCTGGGTCTGCATACGTAATCCTGTTACACCAGACGCTTCCTCGATGGATGTACACTTCGTTTTTACACCTTTTACTTCATCCTTAAGCTCCGAGGGGTTGGGGAAGTATGAAAGCTTGCGGGACGAGTGACTTTATACCTCGAGGATCGCGATACTGCTGCAGAGAGACTGAAAAACGAGAAGATGAAAAATACGGTTTCTCACTGTCTCGCTCTGTTCGTGTCTTTATTTCTTACGATGAGCTTTTTTCTCTCGGTATTTTTTAAACCGTCGAATGATAAAAAAAAAAAAAAGAAAATTCCCTTTTTATTTTGGGACAATTTTTACCCGTCGAAGGTATAATCGTATTATCGATTCTGTATTATACAGACGCTGCGCCTCATCTGGTTTACAAGTTTATCGAACAGACTATCCAGCCGGGACCATCTGTATCGTTGAAATGCATAGCTGCTGGAAATCCTACACCACATTTTACATGGACTCTGGACGGTTTTCCTCTTCCTCAAAACGACAGGTGAGAATATTATCAAACTTGTCAAGTTTATCGCGATATATTTTGCCACCCCCTTTCCTTATAGAAGAAGATCATCCTCTTCGAAAACCAAAAGAATAAAACAAAAAGCGATCATTGAAACGAACTTTCGTACCATTTTTTTTCCGGTCAATCGTTTCATGAAGATTAGTAACACGATAGAAGTTTCGATGTTTGAATTTTTGAGTTTTTTTCTTTTGATTCGTTTCGGGAGACCGTTATAGTATTCAAATCAGCCGGAGTAAACTAATTTAAATAAAAATCAGAAAGTTTAGCGTCAGCAGTTTTAAAACTGTCATTTATGGGCCCTGACCATAGCGAAAGTGGCATATGCGTTGTCAAGAAAAAAAAAAGAAAAGAAATCGTCGATCTTTACAGCCTGAATTATGGCACTTGGCAGTGTTCAGTGAGGTGATCTAAAAACCGTATTTTTTTTCTTTTTTTCTTTTCATTTTTTACTTTCGCAAACTGGGGGGAGGGGGGGAGGACCCTTACTTCTTCTTGCCTTCGCAAAATAAAAGAAGTGATTTCAGGTTAAAGGGTCCGTTTTTTTTTTTTTTTACTGTTTTTTGATTCAAGTTTTTTCTTTTTTTTGGCCAGAACCTTCGAGGTTTACAGCTATATTTCTTGACCCTGGAAATTGAGTTGTTTCCAAAGTATTGGCTGGAACCTATACTTTGATTATCTCAGTCTGATCTCTTCGTGCAGGCTGTATAAGCTTTTCGATAAATCGTAATACACGTTATATTGGCAAGAGGCCTGTGCATAATTCTACTTTTCCTTTCGAGTTACAAATTTTTCATTTTTGTTTCTTTTTTTTTTTTTTGTATTTTTTGTTCTCGTTTCATCATTACTTGTGGTGTTTTTTTTTTTTTTTATCTCGTACAATTCGCGAGCCCCTTTTTCATGTCATTTTATTTTCCTTCGCCCCGCGGAACCCGGTATAGAACTCAAAAATAGGGAGAGAGTAGCGAAACAGGGAAAGCATTTTAAACCCCGTATACGAAAGACTGTTTGGGTAAAGGTCAGAGTGGGATGGTAGAAGTGGTGTTTGAACAGCAGGTGTTAATTTGAAAATGAAATATTCATAGCTGTATAGGTAGGTATAAAGACAAAGGGAATGCGAACGAACGGACCGAAAATGCAGGGAGAGGGTGAATGAAAATTTTCGTGATTATAACGTATACTGTATAGAAAATTTTTTGTGCGAACGGTGTGTGTGGTTCAAATAAGTTATCCAAGAATCGAGGATTATCATCGAGAATTTATTTCACTCTTCTAAAAACTGCGTATCAAATTTTTTTTTTTCTTTCTTCTCTTCTTTTTTCACACGCTGCAAAATTTTTCTCAAATTCATTCACGCCGCGGGTAAATTCCAGATATTTAAGCATCCCCAGTCCTGATACAAGAGAGACCGAAATTTAATTCGTCATTTAATGAATCGTCTGCCCTCCTCTGCAGTAGGTAACAGTGTGCCCCCGGAGTTCTTTAATTAACGGTACGGATTAATTAAACGGTTGCCACGCAGAATTTCTCAACCCTTTTGCCAGCGGCACATCAGCTACGTTACCCATCATCGATTTACCTGGTTTTTTGTCTTTTTTTCGTCGTTTTTTTTTTTCACGGGGTCCGATAGCCGTGGGAACGTTTCGTTCAGGGGGAAAACGAAAAACAAAAATAAAGATCAGAAAACCATATTCGATGGGTATATTTGATTTATATAAACTCGCGTATTTCAGAGTTCTGCTCCCGGATATACGATTTTCTCTTTGAAAGTTTTTCATTACTTTTCACTTTGCATAAAATTCACGTTTCAAGATCCTATATAATATATACGCGGCTGATTCACGTTCGTTGTTCTCCCTGCAGGAATTCAACGGAAATATTGCAGCCGATAAAGATAAAAAGAAGAGAGAAAGATATAGAAAAAAAGAAAGAAAGAATAAGTAACGAAAGAAAGAAAATTTACCGCTCAACTTAAACGCAAAGAGATTTAACGTTCATTTCTGAAAACTGCACCCTCTCCTCTTTATTATTCGGATATCTAAAGCCAGTTTAATTTCGTGCTCTAGGCTTGCAGAACGACAAGTTCGTATCTTTTCGTGGCTCAATAAGGAGCATAATAATTCTCGTTAGGATTTGAAATTGACTTTCAGAAGATGATTAACTTCGGGTTCAAAGGGCTTCCCGGATACCTTAAAGCCTTGCAAAATCTCGTCCAGACGACAATGAATGGAAACTAGGGAAATAAAATCGCAGAGTCTGGTGTCTAGCTTCGATCGTAGTTAGATTACAGCTAAAAAGCGCATTGTTTAAAAATCTGCGGAACGTGGCGGATTATAATCTTGATTAATTTTCTTTTTTTTCCTTCTTCTTTTTCCATTTCGAAACCTTTAACAGAGACACATCGATCTTCCGAAGCTCTTACATCTGAAAAATATATCTATACATGATTAGCCGTCGGATTAGCTATGCACATACCTACTTCAACGTCTGATGAGGCAATGACCGTCGAAGTAGAACGTCGGGTTCACACGAGTATCACAGTGATAAAAAATAAGAGGGTATACGTCTCGTTGAAAAAAACGTCGGATAAAATTTTCCTCAACAAAATTTCGAGAATCAAGCCACCATTCAAAATCTCTACTTGCTTTCTGCAGGACAGAAAATTTCTCACGATCGAAACATAAAGAGAGAAAATATAGGGTCTCATGAGACGCACGAAGGCACCAGGCAAGGGTGATAAGATTAACGTTGTTTGCTGTCATATCAAAATTGGAATTCAATTTTCCTCTAGTCAACTTCGTTAGTCCTGACGCTGGTATATCCGGATGCACATGACGGTAGGCGTGTAGTGACAAGATTAAATTTTGTCGAATAAAACTGATTAAAAAAAAAAAGAAACGGTCTACACGTTCGTTTCCCATTTTCTCCTGAAAATAAGATCCCTGTTTTTTTCCCTCTCTTGTATCTTCTCTAAATGAATTTAATTTGCCTGACTTGAAGATGAAAAAAAAATTTCCATAGGTTCGTCATTGGCCAGTACGTGACGGTACATGGGGACGTAATATCACACGTAAACGTGAGCGCGGTACGAGTCGAAGACGGCGGTGAATACAGATGTTCGGCTACGAACCGTGTCTCCAGGGTTCATCACTCGGCACGTCTAAACATTTATGGATTACCGCATGTACGTCCGATGGGAAACTACGCAGCTGTTGCCGGTGAAACAACGATTATAAAATGTCCGGTCGCCGGTTTTCCGATCGCCAGTATCACGTGGGAAAAGGGTTCGTATATATACGACTGTTCCACGAATCGTTTAAATATTCAACAGTTCTTATATCCCTCTTCTTCGAATCGTCAAAAAAAATCATAGAATTTCATCTACCTCACGATTTTTCATTTTTTCTCACAATAGACGGTCAGCTTTTGCCCACCAGTCGACGACAAGAAGTTTCCGGCAACGGTACTTTGGTTTTACACAATGTCGATAGCAGCACTGATCGCGGTGCCTACACGTGCACTGCTAGGAACAAACAGGGTCATTCAGACTCCCAAACTGTACACATCGAAGTAAAAGGTGAGTCAATCGTCGACCAGGATCATTGGTAAAATTTTTGGTGACTTGAAGAGATGGTGTCTGTTCATGGCAGACTTTAGGATCCTGACTAAACGCTACAGCTTCTGTTTCCAGGATTTTTTAACCATCCAAATGAATTAGCCCAACAGTTTTCATACCGTTCATCGAGTGGGAGGAGGAAAGATCTAAAGAACTTTGATCAGCCACATAGCCTCCGGGACTCTGGAAACTTTAAACACCTCATTTTCCAACCCTGGTGGATAACATGTTCGATTAAGTTACAATTTTCAGGGACTCCTGAGGGGCCGCAGACTGTCTGTCTGTGATGATCTTAATTCTCTTGGACTTGATATGACTGACGATCATTGTAAGACGAACAGTTTTTTTTTGTTTGTTTTTGGATGTACTTGGATGGAATTTCTTACTCTCCAGAAGTTTAGAAGTCTGTTTTTTGCATTGGTGTCATTGCAGTCCCTCCTAAAATCGAACCGTTTAGCTTTCCCGCCAATATCCAAGCCGGTGCAAGAGTCCACGTGACGTGTGTCGTCAGCGAGGGTGACGCGCCGATAAAGATCATCTGGTTGAAGGACGGTCACGGTTTGATGGCGAGAGAAGCAATGACACATCAGATCGGCGAGTACGATCTCGCGCTAAGGATTCAAAGCGCATCGCCATCGCACAATGGGAACTACACATGCGTCGCTAGCAACGATGCCTCGAAAGCTGCACACACCGCGTTGTTGCTGGTTCATGGTACGGCCTATCGCCTGAAATCGAGGATCATTTTATGATGAAATGATCCTTCGAATAACAAAAAAACCACGAATTTTCAAAAAAAAAAAAAAAAAAAATGTACAATGAAATTCAGTGGTTCTTTTTCCGTCATGTGTTGTGCCGACAACCAGAACCAGAACCAGGCTCGAGACTCCAGACTTCAGACTCGCCACTACACGCTCTTTGGGTGTTACTCGCCTGACACCCTCTACGTTCTACGTTTTCTCAATTACCCTCAAACAGCTTCCCCTTTGTTCCACTACCCCACGGGTCTACCCTACCGGGCAGAGTTTCTCAACTCGTATCAAAGCGATCTTCAGACGGTTTGGGGGTGGAGTTTTTTCTCTCTTTTCTTATTTTTTTCAAAAGAAACCCTAAACTTGATGAAAAGGCTTTCGAGATTTCGAGATCACTTTATCAACGACAATTATTTTCACCGCTTTATATCTTTCATATCGCGTCTTATACAGGTACGATCCTTTGGAGGAAATAATTATTGAGACACTCTGACCGGCGGGCATCATCCACACACACACATTGCATATATATATATATACAACGAACCCTTAAACAATATACCAACATTCACAGATGTGAGACAGTCGTACAGTCTTTTTAGACAAAGTTTCATCACACAATACGGTATCGCGAAAGGCGAGAACCCAACTAATCGCCAAAAGCTACTCTATCTTCAGACATCATAGAGCCACCGTCATCCTGTGCCGTCTTCCCTTCTGGCATTGCTGTTTAGGAAATCTGTCTAGTATCAAGTTTCTCTTTCGCCTCAAAGCCAGCGCTGAAATCCTTACTTGTGAAACTAGTTTCCAGAGCACGGTATATCACCCCGGTCCCAGGCCAGGCAGCAGCCAGCTCTCGGATTCAAGAGAACCCCGTTTATACTTTATCGAAATTAACGCACGGTTATACTTGGAGAGTAATTATAATAAAATACGTGACTGCATAAAGACGAGGATGTTGTACTTTGGATGATTATTTTCAGGTTGACTAGATTGGAGTTTGCCCGTTAAAAAACTTGTGTATGAAAAAAAAGAAAAGAAAGAGAGTGAAAATTTCTTTCCTCAATGAAAGTGAATTACGTAATGAATGAAAAAGTCATTAGAACCTCGTGTTTGTTCTCTTGTACGTTACAGTTCCGCCTAGGATAGCTCCTTTTAGTTTTAACAAGGACTTATCCGAGGGTGTAAGGACCCAGGTGACCTGCATGATCGAAAAAGGTGATCCTCCCTTCACAATCACCTGGTTGAAAAATGGCGATCAAATCGGTACCACAGGTGCGACGATCTTTGGCTCACTAGGAGCCTCTGGATCATCCAGAGGAATACAATCTCCCGGACTGAGAGTGACGAGTATCGACGCACATTCCAGTACCATAGTTATCGAAAGGGTCAGTGCTACCCATACCGGAAATTATACATGCGTCGCCCGCAACTCCGTCGCCGAGGTCTCTTGGACGGCCGAGTTAGTCGTTAGTGGTAAAGTAGATTTCGAAACGCGATAACGTTTCAACTGTCATTTCGTTCTTTCTTCTCTGTATATCTGAAAAAAAAAAAGAAAATTATTTATTAGAAAATTTATCGCGTACTGTCGTTGTACCATCCGTCTGTTAAAGCATGACTATGAACTATATATAGAAGCAGCCACCACGCATAGAACGCAGCAAAGCAACGTAACGCAACGCAACGCCACCAGCCAGCCAGCTGTCACTGCTCAACGCACAAAGCCCAAAGCGCACAAAGCACATCGCATACAATCCTTCACAGTAAATTGCACATGCACCCCACACCTCATTTCACATCACCGTATCCCACCGCTGTCACTGTTTATACTTTTATCAGGGTATCCTTTCGAACCTTATTTCTCGCCTTCGGATCGTAACGCGTTTTATAGACGTACGTTCTTCGAGGTATATATCGAGAAATGGGATTTGAAACGAAGCCAATATAAAATGAAGTTCACTCAAGCACTAGCACACACTCAGCACCAAAATACATTATTCTTATCTCTCCTTATTTTACTTTATTTTATATATATATATATATATATTCGTCACCTTGCACAGATATGGGTCTGTCGATCGTATATCTCACATTCTATATTATTTCTTATTTCGCCACAGTTGTTTTTCTTATTTTTCTTATTTTTTTTCATCGATTTTTCAAAGCACAGTTTCTGGGTGTCGAAATGTCTGCACAGCACTGATATTATCACAGTTGTATAAATATTTATATTTATCGCAAACGCTATGCGACACTTGGTCTAAATCTGTCCAATTCTATTTATCCATATCCCAAATAAGCTCAATAATGATCTCGGCATTATGAAAAGTATGAATAATTACTGTACCCACCTTTCCTGTTGTTTTTTTTTTTACTCGTTTTGTTTCCAATCGTTTCATCGAAAGCTTTAAAAGTTCAAGTAATCTGCCATTCGCGCTGCAGTAATTTGACAAAAAAATAAAAATAAAAAATTAGTGATTCAATAGAGACGTCTGACAACGATCTCAAGATCTGAGACAACTTTTGAGTAGCAAAAAATTAGCAGCTAGCAGTTTTTTTTTATTTATTTTTTTTTCAAGTCAAGAAAATTTTCATGCAATTAAATCTCCAGACGTCTCTGAGACATCAAAAGCCTTTTGAGCACTATCTAAACGTAAAGTAGGCAAGTATTACTAATTTTCTTGAAACAAAGATCCCCAATTAACGCTCTTAATAATCTTCACGAAAATAGTACCACCGCGTTGGGTTATGGAACCACAAGACGTTCACGCACCTGAAGGCATGCCACGATTGGTATTGCACTGTCACGCCGATGGATTTCCAAAGCCTGCCGTTACTTGGCGAAGAGCTACGGGCAGACGCCCTGGTAACTACAGAGACATTGCCAGTCACGAACACGCACAGGATTTGAGAATCCACTCGAACGGTTCCCTCGTATTTGGAAGAGTACAGGAAAATCACGAAGGATTTTACCTCTGCGAAGCTATAAACGGAATCGGCGCTGGGCTTAGCAAAGTCGTTTACTTGACAGTCAATGGTTCGTATTTAGATTCCCTCGAAACGAGTGCTCGCCCTCGTTGTAGAAAATCTATTCACCCGTTAATCAATTCACCCATCGATAATTATAGCGCCAGCACATTTTCTCGAAAAACATCGTAACCAGACGGCGAGATTAGGCTTAAGTGCTTCTCTACGTTGCGAAGCTAAGGGTGATCATCCGCTCAAGATTGCTTGGCGTAAGGCAGGCTCTGCTTTGGAACCGGGTGTTTCTGATTATCGGTACATGGTCAAGGAACTAAATACGACAGATGGTGCCGCCAGCGTTTTGGGACTGGTCAGTACAACGAGAGAGGACAGTGGTCTCTATTTCTGTATCGCTTCGAACGCGTATGGTCGGGATGAGATGACAATGCAGTTGTACATACAAGGTACGTAAGAGACTCCCATCCGCTGATCACTTCCTCATTTTTTTTTCCATCCACCGTCACTGACGGGCTCGATTATTGATCTCTACCGAATTTCAGAGCCTCCTGATTTCCCGAGGAATCTTCACGTGATTGAGAAAGGCAGTAGATACGTGAAGCTCGGTTGGACTACGAGCCAGGATGGAAACAGTCCGATAACACAGTACATCATCGAGTACAAGACGGACGCTGGTGAGTTTGTATCAGTGTTCGATTTTTTGGGATGATCCGAAACCCGTTATTTAAATATTTTTCTTACTCTTGAATCGACAGAAGTCTGGCACGATCACACGTTCCATACGAATGTCCCAGGCAGCCAGGCCTTCGGGCATGTCAGTTCTTTGAGACCTGCTGTCAGCTACCAGTTTCGTCTTTTTGCCGAGAACGAACTGGGTCGGAGTCAATCGAGCGATGTAGGTAACGCATGCTAAAGTGCTGCTCGCATATGTATATCCATTAAACGAGACTAAAAGCTCGGTAGAAGAAAAAAAAAAAAAAGGACTTCAGGCATAGTTATACCTCACTTATTCACTTGAGAGGAAAAAAAAAGTAAATTTTTGTCATAACCTGACCCGTTCTGTTAAAACGAAGGAAAGAGAAGAAACGAAGAGAGCAAATTTCATCATCAAATGTTGACCGTTTTAGATCCTCGATGTTACCACCGAAGGAGAAACACCCGGTGGACCACCAAGGAACCTAAAAGTTGACGCTGTTAGTTCAACGGAATTGAGAATCCTCTGGGATCCGCCTGATCATGATTTGTGGAACGGTGAAATCCTCGGTTATCACGTTGGTTACAAGGAGCACAGGTAATACGTGAGAGATGTTACAAATTCTATGATAAATTTTTTACCATTTTTTTTCTTCTCATTTTTATTTCTTTGCTTACTGCAACGTTTAAATTCGCCACAAAACGACTAAAAATCGATAAGCTGTGCCCCGCTCGGTTGGTATGTTAAACGAATGGGCCAACCCCGTAAACCGTACGTTGGAGGGTAGGTTCCCGCTCCTCCAAGAGATAATATAGACTTTAGTCCACAGTCGATAAGTTCCCTTTCCGTACGGTATTATCATCCCTGTGCGGAAAGGAGTAACCCTTTGACCCTGCGCAGATTTGCTGCGGAGCAATACACCTATCGAACAGTCGAGGGAAGAGTATCAACAGCTAACGTGGCTCTCGGACTTGCGCGGACGTCGATTCCTGGCCGACAATGTCAGCTGACTGATCTGAAAAAATTCACACGATACAGCGTCGTCGTACAAGCCTATAACGCGCTTGGACCAGGACCTATTACGAGTGAAGTGGTAGTGTCGACCCTGGAGGATGGTGAGTAACGCACTTCCAGCCGTTCGAATATCATCAAACTCGTAAAAAACCTTGAATTCTGTTCACAGTACCGAGCAGTCCACCTCAGGACGTTAGATGCACGGCATTATCTTCCCAGTCGCTTCAGGTATCGTGGGATCCACCGCCAGACTCAAGTCTGAACGGTGTTCTTAAGGGATACAAAGTGATATGGGAAAGCATGGATAATTTCATGGCGAGTGCGAAGTCTGAGACAAAGATAACGACGGCATTGACAGTGGTCATGCACGGGCTTGAGAAGTACACAAATTATTCTGTCCAAGCGGTGGCTTACACCAGAGCTGGAGACGGTGTCGCATCTTCGCCGCTTTACTGTCTGACGGAAGAAGACCTACCCGAAATGCCTGCCGCGGTTAAGGCAGTTGCCAGTTCCGCAACCTCGATCATCGTCTCTTGGCAACCGCCACTTAGAGCAAACGGTATAATCACATCATACAATGTTCATTACAGAGCTGTTGGTCCCGAGGGTAAATGGTACCGTAGGACATTGGCTCCTCAAAACACGAGCTACGAAGCAGAACATTTGCACAAACGTAATCAGTACGAGTTTGTCGTTGCCGCTGTAACCTCAGTTGGCGAAGGGGCTCACACTGCTTCCATAATACTCGGACCGTCCGGAGAAGGTAATGACATTCGTTTACACTTAGATTAAACTTTCAGTGATCGATTTGCTCTCCTTATCGTAGTTCGAGCAGCCATATATTCGTTCGGAATGGTGTCCGTGGTGCCTTGGAAGCAGGACATCACTCTCCCCTGTCAAAGTGTTGGAAAACCCGAACCATCGACTACTTGGAAACAACGGGGTGGTCAGTTAGTCAAAACGTCGGCAAAAATGGCCGTGCAACCTGACGGTTCGTTGAGGATTTCTGAACTGCAACGTGACGAGAGTGGGAACTACACTTGCGTTGTGGAGAACAGACATGGATCTGATCAAATAACGCATCATCTAACTGTTCAAGGTGATTTTTGAACAAAAGAAATGAAATTTTAGGATATTAACAGCTGCCAACCTAATCAATGTGTTTGATCTTCATTTTATTCCATCAGTTCCACCAGCACCTCCACTTCTCCACGCGACTGTATCGACAAGCAATTCGATAACGGTCCAATGGAAACAGGGAGACGACGGCGGCGCACCGATCAGAGGCTACGTACTGCAGTATAAAAGAGAGTATGGTGAATGGGAGGAGGTCAAGGTGTCCCATAAAATGAGCAGCTATCTCCTTTCCCAGTTATGGTGTGGTACAAAGTACCGAGTTTACATGACGGCCTTTAACCGTATCGGGATGGGTCTGAGGAGTGATATTATCGACGCTATGACAGAGGGATCAAAGCCAGATCCGTCTCCGGCATCTGGCGATAAATTTATCACCGTAAACGTCTCATGGATCACTTTGCACCTTCACACATGGCACAACGGTGGCTGTCCGCTTCTCTATTTTGAACTTGAGTACAGACGGAGCGGAGAAGACTTATGGACGCTAGTTTCAAACAATATAGAGGTCTGTTTGACCCTCAATTTCGATAAATTGTGCCATTAAAAACCACCTCCCTTCTCGCAGGTACAAAAAACTTTCACACTGAACGAACTCCAGCCTGGGACCAGCTACGAGATTAGAATTCGTGCTCACAACAACGCGGGTTCAGCAGTTGCCGAGTATCGTTTCACGACCCTTCAGCCAGCCGGAAGTTCGACTGTTCCTGCCATAGATTTGGATCAATTTGTTCCTCAGCACACCCCGCTCTACTCAGACTTGAAATTAATACTTCCGTTGGTATTGAGCTCGTTCGCAATCATAGCCGCTGCTGGCGCGGTGTTTTACTGCTTCAGAAAACGTGAGAATCCACATAGCATTATGGTAACTGTTAAAATATTACCGTGAAATACTTTTAACCTCTGAAATAGGGCCTTTTTTGGGTGACATAGGGAGTCTTCACGACGCCCAAACCGCCGCTGCACTTGACAATAAACAGAACATGGAACAGCGTGAACAGTACTATGCGACAGTAAGGAAAACGCTTAGATCACCGATCAACGAAATGGCTACACTGGAGAGAATACCAGGTAAAATTATCGACTTAGAAATCAATTTTTTGTTTATCGCACTCGATTAGCCTGGATTTGCACTCGCATTGACTCGTGTCAAGTATTCGATGATGAAATGGACTCGTATGAGAATACAAGTCAAAAGTTGAAGCGTAATGAAGTATGAGAAATTTTCCACCTGAAAGAGAACAAAAAAATTAATAAATGAAATAAAACGAACAAAAAGAGTAGAGACTTAGTTTTGCCGATTAGTTTGTACTACGGTTGCGATGGCTGACTGATTATAGAATACTCCGAAGACATCTACCCTTACGCGACGTTCCAGCTGAAGGAAAGCGTCCCGGCACCAGGAGAGAGCCGTTGCGGCTCCGCTGCGCCTCTCCAGACATTCGTTTATCACGACCCCCGACTTTCCACTGCAGATACCCTTCAGCTGCGGGAGGTAAGTAGACTTTATATTGGTGACGTTAATTATCACTGGAAAGTCATTACTGAAGTCGACTTTAAAAAGTCTTCGCACTGTTTGAGTATATACAAACACCCTTAATTGCTACTGTTTCGTTTTCTAAAGTTGCACTATATATTTATGGCCTGTTCCTGTTGTCGAAAGTAGTATTAATGCACGGTTGCTCGATTGTGTCTGGCTTAAGACTGTCACCTCTGATATATCTATAATTGCCATTGAAACGCGGTACCGGTACGATACGATATACGATGTGCAAGACAAGACGACAGGACGGATGTATAGGAGAAAGATAAGAAGTCGGAAACAAAAAGCAAAAAATAAACAAAATTGAATGATATTTATTCTCGGTGATCGGTTTTAGCACTCACGAAAACCATGACAAGTACAAGGTCAATGAATAGAAAGTTACGTCTGCTGGTCCCCGGTTTAACCTCAGCGGTTACTCAACCAGTGAAACAAAACCAACAAAAAACAAAAAATAACAAACAAACACCAGCCAACCGTCAACAAAGCAATGAACACACAATGAACCAAAACCAACAACAAAAATCCCCCGTATGATTGCAGTCGGATTGCAACCGGTACGCAAAGGTTCGGGGTGGTCGCTCAACATCTGTGCCATTGCACAAAATGAACAAGGTCAATCAGGGGAAATCCGAGTCCGAAGAGTACGACACCCTGGGCTCGGACAGTGACACTGAAGTGGGGACCAGCAGCCGAACTGAATCGTCAAATCACCTGGTCGACTCCCGGCATCCAGTCACCATGCCAGATTCGCGTGTTCACAGTACGAGAGTCTGATGAAATTAAGCACAACAAAATATGAATTATAAAAATGGCTCTTCAGTTCGGATTTTCCGAATAATTATTTCTCTTTTTATTTTTTCTCTCTATCTCTCTTTTCGTTCTCGTCATTACTGATTCTTCTTCTTCTATACTATCGATCACCACTTTTCCAACACACAAATAAAAGAAAAAGTTTCACCTGCACGAATGCTCAAGGAACCAAAAATTACACACAATTAATATTAACTATATAATATTATTCATGAAAATCTCAGCATTCAAGTTACTTATCAACGTTTGACGATCTAATTCACAGACTTCCTGTACCATGGACCAGAATCTAGCACGTCTACAGAACCCTCACCGATTTTTGAGAGAAAATCGTTTCCTAGAAGAGGAAGACCCAAGTAAATATGAGTTTGGAAAATCCGTAGCAACATAAAAAAATAAAAATGATGGTCAATGCTGATTTTATTTCAATTCTTTTCAAGGATGCTACAGCTGGCGCGTTATACCAGCGAGGAGGCCCGTGCAAGCCTCGGGTCAGTCGCCATGTCTGGCGGTTCCAAGCACCAGTCGAGTAACGACGGATCAGGAAACCTGTTCGCCACCAAGTTGGATCCACCCTCGGGTTTCACCGACACGCTTGAGTTAAGCGAAGCGGAATGTGACCTGGACCGAGGTCGTGGACGCCACCGTATCCCAAGGGACTTTACAATTGCAGTTTGAATTTATCGTTCCTTTTCTACGTATCTTGTACCTACCTATCGTATCCTACATCCATACAGCTATACATAAAAATACGATACACGCAGCGAACCCTTAAACGAGTTATACTAGTTAATTCAAAAATTACAAATATCTGCGCGACATACGGAAGCGTGATTTTTTCAGTTTCTGCATATCATGAAGATGAATTTTTTTCTTTTTTTTTCCCTATTTTCATTAGTTTTTCTTAAAAAGCATCAAATTATAAATTCTACTGCCGTTTACAACGAATATATTTCATATTATATATATATATATATGTGGTGTGTGCGTGTGTGTGTTTATTGTACTACGTATATATGGCCAATTTTGACCGAAAACAACACGATTGCAGTTCCTCTTTGAATAATAATAATAATAATAATAATGATAATATTATTGATAATAATAATAATTATAATAACCGAGGTAACGGTATTTGTAGTTTTTGAATTACCTAATCATCGAACAATAATTAAGAACACAAAGGGATTAATTTGATTACTTATTAATTAATCAAAAGTTCGAAATTTGAACTTTCAAACTGACGATGAGAATGTCACAATGAATCCTAAGTAGGAAAACAAAGAAAATTTCAATTTTTTTTCTTCTTATTTTTATTATCTGTATAAGTGTATAGAAAAATTGATCGATCCACGACGACGACGACGAATATTTCATAATTTTTCTTAAGTATACATATAGTTAAGGAATGATTAATCATATCTGTCAATATATTATTATATATAATAAAGTCGATCAGGATACATATGATGGGTGTTAAAGTTCCGCGGGAAGGGATAGGGAGACACTGTGCAGCAGGATCCAGATAAGACAGCTCTGGAAGCTGGAAGCTCGAGCTAAGGGCATCGGTGCTGAGATTAGCGCGTTTATAGAAAAAGATAAAATAATAATAATAATTATATATATATATATGTATCTATATATGTACAATTATTGAATTTACAGCTACACGGTTTGTTCTGTAATACTTATATAAATAATATAAATTAACGATCAAACTGTTTGTCTCGTAAAAATTTATTGTTAAGCGATTGTAATGTTTGGACCAAGACAAAAGACAACTATCTATCTATCTGTCTATCTATCTATCTAACTATCTAACTATCTATCTATTATAGACTATAAAATATATTACAAAATTCTAAATCACGAAGCTATCAAAGCTGCCCAAAAATAGAATATATATATATATATACATACATTATGAAATAAAAAATTGAAAAAACAAAAAAAAAAATTGATAATAAAAGAAAGAAAAAAAAAAAAAATTAAAGATGTTTCTATATTTGAGATAAGATAATTTGCTACTAACTAATCATATACTACGCATATATAACACATTATAAGTGAATACTTTTTATACGAATTGATCGAATCAGGCCCAGCACAAAAAAAAAAAAAAAAAAAAAAAAAAATTTCGGCCATATTTTGGTTCTGAACATTAGAATCAAAACTCACCTCATTATTATTATTATTATTATTGTTGTTATTATTATTATTATTATTATTGTTGCTAGAAGTTGGGAAACTAGCGGAAAATGAGTTTTCAGAGAGAGATTTTGTATACGCGCCTCTCGGCACCGGTGACCGTAAGAAAATTAAAAAAAAAAAACTTAAATTGAATGAATTCAAATACAAAAAAATGAAACGAAGTATAACAAAAGACGAAAAACCAAAAAAAAAAAAAACTGTAACCAATTACGTATACAGGAGTGAAATTTGGTGAAGAAGGGATGAAGAGAAACAAAGTTTATATATTATTAGAATAAATGGAGGAAATAGAAAGCAAAAAAACAAAAAATGACAAAACAAAAACGCAAAAAGAGAAGCAAAAACAAAAGAAAAAAAATATATATATATAAAACAAAACCATAGATTTGTAAATTATACGAAAAGAAACCATAATGCAAGAATATCGTGATCTGTATATCTGGTAAGCCGTTATATTATAATAAAAGGAGACGTAACACGTACGTACTACCTTATTAATATCAATTTAATACCTATATATATATTATATAGTTTAAGATTCTAAAGACAGAAAAAAAAAAATGGAAGAAAAGAAAGAAGTAAATAAATGAATAAATAAATAAATAAATGAATAAATAAGTAAATGAATGATAAAATATGGATACGAAAGATTTGACTTTCGGAAGAAAGAAAAAAAGAAAAAAAAAAAAAAAAAGAAAACCCCGACTGACTATATAGAACGTCTCGTATTCTCAAGCCATGCTCATTGTATACTGTTCAAAACTAATAAATGAAGGATATTAATTAAATCAATAATACGTCGCGATACGTAAATCTTATATATATGTATACCTATACCTTACCATCTTTGAGAAATCAAAAAATCGAAAAACAAAAGAAAAAAAAAAGCCCCTAAAAAAAATAAAAATTCATTTACACGTTAATTTACGCGTCATAACCATGCATAATGCATATTCGTTGAATGAATATATCGGATGAATTGATTGACTGATGATTGAAAGAAGGAAAAACGAGGAAACAAAAAACAAAAACAAAAAAAAACAGGAACAAAAAGCATCGCTGACAATTATTATAAATATTATATGGAAATATATAAATATATACACAGGTTGTAAGTCGAGAATAATATTATTACGTGATAAGGTGTAAAAAAAAAAAGAAAATCTTTCGTCTATGGCCTTTTTATTTATTCTATATATTCTATATAGACATATAGATACATACATAAATACATTATATAGGTACACATCATTTTACCGGAGGATAATCTGCTAGCACAGTTTATGGTTGTTAGTGATAATTTTTTTCCTTTTTTTTTCGATGTAAAATGAAACGAGAACCAACCAAAAAAGAGGAAAAGAAAAAAAAAAATTAAACAAATAAATGAAAGCAAATTCATTTCCATCATAAATTTTTTTTGTCAGGAGTTTTCCTCCGCATTTCCACCTCCAATATGCCCGTCAAATATATTAAATAATTAATCATCTTTAATTATAACGACATTTGATTATTTTTTTGACAATTTTTTTTTTTGAAACAGTATGTCGAGGAGAGTGTATAATTTTGATATGGATCTCGAATGACGATGGATATTGAAATAATTTTGTCGGTAAGCCATACACACCTCGGGTTTGTGGTGGTTAGTATAATATTCAATTTTCCATTTATAATGAAGTTAAACCGAACCCCCTTAGAAAAAAAAAAGACCAGGTCGATTTCATCCACCCGAGTGGAAATCGCGAATACTTTAAAACCGAATTTTGTTAGGTGGTTGTAATCTGTGTGTATGTATATACGGTGTGTATACACACTGCATGTTGGTGTATATAAAAAGGTTCTTCCGTCACGAGGAAAACCACCACCACAACCACTACCACGATCACCACCACCCTGCACGGTCGGCTCAATCTAGAAGGTTGATTTCGTAAATATATAGCGGACGAAGCGAAAAAGTGGAAAGATCCCGAAACTCGGAAAACGAAAAGAAAAAGGAAAGGAAAAGGAAAAAGAAAAAGGCGTAGGCGGAGGCGGAGGCGGAGAAGCTACGGTGCGAGGAATTGATCGCAAGGTACAGTAGTGTATAACATACCATTAAAAAACGGGAACCTCTATAAATTTCTGAACAAAAATTTTTCACCTCAGAGATCAAATAAAAGTTCTCATCGAAAAAAAAACAAAAAAAAAAACTGAATCATCCCACCGTTGTCACCACGTCGTCAGGTTAATCGTAGCCTAAAAACAAAAATAAGGGACTCAAATTTTTCGACTCTTGTTCGAAAAACTACCGAACATGTTTCTTTTCTTGTTTTCTAATCGGAGAAAAATTTCTTTCGAAATTCCGAACAAACCAAAATTTACAATAAGCTGGGGATTGAAAATTCTTCTTCTTCTTAAAAAAAAAAAAAAAAAACCCGAAAACGTGAGTTTTGTCTAAATTCGTACAGCCCTGAATGCCGAGTTTGAGCAGGTCGTGCGCCTGTGCAAAGATCAGGTATATCTAGAAGTCTACTACCGCAACATGAGGTACGAAGAGACCGCAAATTTCTCTGGTTGGTCGCGCCCCACCTCGTACTGAGATCTCGTTTTTCTTTTTTTTTAGTTCTTCATTTTTTTTCTTGGTTTTTCCTTTTTTTCCTATTCGACTGTTGTTGACAGGTTTTTAATTAAGTGCGAGAGAACTTACTAAGCAGTCAAGTCTGTTGGTATACTGCGAACGACAATATTGACGTTGTCAAGGAGCGATGTGTAGGTATATAGGTACCGACACTGAGAATAAGGATGAGGATCGGGATAAGGATAAGGTCGGGTTCGTAATCGCGATAAATGAAAAGTAAATACCACCGGATGTAGCTAACGACCCTGGAGTGAATCTCGATTGAGAGCGATCAAAAAATCAAACGAGAAATTGGCAGGATATTTAAAAACTTGGAAAATTTGAAATTTAGGAAGGAAAACTGAAAAAAAAATTCTTTCCTCTACCAACCGAGGCGATATGGTTGCAAGCTGTTTCCCTCCAAGATATTTAAGAGTGTACAGGTATAAACGAGCGCATACTAAGTAGTAATAATTAACCGGATAATTTAGCCCAACGGTTAAAAATATGAGGGAAATTTTTTACTCGAACCGTTTTTTTTTTTTTGAACAGAAGACACCAAAGATGAAAAAAAAAACGTAATTTTCAAAATACTCCTCGTACATTCTTCATGCTCGGATCAAGGCGCCTAGCTTAAAAAGTTTGCCTTTGATCCTGAAAAAAAAAGGGTGGTTGAAAAATAAAATTCACCTGTTTGATAAATATAAAGGAGAAAAAATAAAATAAAAATTCGAGGGCTAAATAAACTGAAAACAACACTCGCCGGTGAAGAATCACCGCCGCTTCGTTTAAGGCGATCGACCCCTCTTCGAAGGGGGAGAGCCCTGCGGAGCTTATAAAAGATTTTCTGTGAAACTTGGAATCGTGTAGGTTATAGGTATACAGGTTACTCTTACCACGGTTTATAAATCAAATTTTTATCACGATCGAGAGACAGACAGAGGGAAAGAAAAAGAGAGACAGAGGTGAGAGAGAGAGAGAGAGAGAGAGAGAGAAATAAATAAGGAAGGATAAAGTTGCCGCTGCGAAATTCCACCTTCTTCCATTTATTTCATTTTATATTTTTAACAAAAATTCAATGAAACGATCCACGAGCGATTTTACCGAAGAAAAAATCGCTCGCTTCCTACCTACAGCGTTATTCGGTACATACACATGTACATACATACACCGTGAAATAAAGCTCTGCGATATTTAAGCCCCGATATAAACTAACAGCATATATAATATACCTAGCGAACTACCTACCTTGCGGCGCAACAAGGATGTGCGAAATGTCTATACGAAGATATATGTGGGGCTACCACGTAGGAACAGAGCATAGCATGGGGCTTGCAGAGTGGAGAATAGCGGGTCCTCTGGGAGATGTTACGGACTGGTAATAGCCTTGAACCGTTGCGTTGAGGGAACCTTCCCTTCCTCCTCTCCGTCTCTTTCTCTTCCTCACATATATACATAGAAAAGTTTATTTTTTTATTTTTTTTTTATATATAGGTATATATGTTCTGTTTAATACCGACTAAAGTTGTGAAAGACATCCTTTGAATAATCTTTGAAGACATTTTCTCGCTCGTAGAACGAAAGGCCTCTTCGAAATTGGATGAATGCATAAAAAGCTTTGGACTTCCTAAACCGTGAGGGTAGTTTTTTTTTCAACCATGATTTCAAACTTGAAGTATAATGCTAGAGGAAAAATCCCTCGGCAGCATTTACCTTTCTTTTGTGGTGATGTACCAATTTGCTTACGACGCGAATCGACGCTTGGGAAAATTGCTGGGCTGCTTGGTTGCTGGTTGCTGGCTGCTGGCTGCTGCTGCTACTGCTGCTGCTGACGGGTTTTACTTTTTATTGCCCTTTTATTTTTCAGACTCAACCGTTTTCCTTCCTGAATACAAATGCACCTTTATATACCACCGACCGTAGTTCTAGTCGAGTTTAACCTCCGACCTCCCCCCCCTCACATCTTAATCTCGCGATAGGTAAAACAAATTTTCTTTTTCCTCTGTATTTCGTCGAGGGACGCTGAACCGGGAAAAATTCTCTCTGGTCGATGCTGAAAAATGAAATTTCGGGCTCCTCAACAGATCGAATAGCGTTTTTGGACTCTCTTTCTCCAAAGGCGTCTAATGAGGCTGAAGACGTAGTTGAATGTGTTGGAATATTCACACTGTTCTCCGCTGATTTAATACTGACCTAAAAAGCTGTAGCAACAAACCAGACAGAGCCAGAGCCAGAGTCGAGCCGAGGCCTGAGGTCAGGATAAATTACTTCCTTCGTCTGATGGCTTCGTCGTCCATCCAGCAGTAGCTTTAGATATATATTCTCGTGGTGCAGTACCGAACGTAGTAGGTTTCCCGAGGCTAGCCATCCAGGCCGTAACAGCAACCATCAGGATGCTGAGGATATATAATAAAGGAAGCCTCCTTAACGACCAGAACCTCTTTCCTAAAAGCTTCGCTTCGTGCGGTGTACCAAGATAAAGTGCTAGGTTATACGATGCTCCATCTCCCTCGTTCACCGTGCCCCTGACCTTTCGTAGTCCGGACTTTCCATCGGCTGATTTAACCCCAATTTATTTATTTATTTTATTTATATATTTACCTCATTTTTCTTCCTTTTTCTTCGTTCTTTTCATCAGATAGCACAGAGTATTGATCGGACAGTGCGGTACAAGGCAGGTACTCCGGTCTATATACCTGAGTGAGAGACTCTTTAGCTTTCTTAAACCCGTTCAATTCCTCGATGAAACAACTTCGTGCCCTTATAGTCCATCCAGGACTGACTGGTCACCAAACCGATCGACCAAGCTGAGCAAGAAATGGAAGGAAATTGGCAATTATCGCGAGGTGGTTAAGTCGTTTATGTTGCTTAGATGAAGGGAAACGGGAAGAATTATCGACGCGTGTATCGAACATTTCATATGACGGTGTGTGTGTGTGAGGTTGATGGCGAAATCACTCTTCAGATGTATCCGTACATATATGTGAACGATTGTTCGTTCCGTGTCACACCCAGTTCATATCTTGCATGCATGTAGTGGAAACGAGTTGACAACCTAGACACGAACGTGAACCGAGTTGAATTTCCATGAAATGGTGTAGAGTGTAAATACCTCGAGGAGCATAACGGGAACGAGAATGGGAACAGGAACGGGAACGGGAACGGGAACAGTGCCAACGTCTGTCTTAAACGACCTACCAATACGGACAGTTACTACTACCATCCTTAACCCACCTAGATCTACCTTCCTACCTTTCTAAGTCAAGAACAATTTATATCATTGCATGAAAGTTTCATGAGGACCAAGATTCACGCTGAACCGTATACGTATCTACGCACCTTATCTGGAGGGCAGCTGAACGTAACTCTTTCCGCCATACTCGGCACCAACCCATCCTTCAAACGCGAGAGTTTACCCCCGGAACACGAGCTGCACACCGCAGCATAGCAGAGCACATGCGCTCCTTTGAGACAGTCTATTAATTATGATGACACAGATCAGAGGTCAGGTCTGCAGCCGGGTTTATACGCCGACCCGTATCTCTGGGGATTCTCAGAGGGCCTGTGTATTACCTAATTGTAGGTTATGCGTTCTTCTCCGGCTGGCTCTTTCGAGGTATAAGCCACTACCACAGCGAAAGGCGACCACCCTTGTTTCCGTCCTTCCTTCCTTCCTTCCTTCCGTCCAACTGTCCCTGGAATGATTCGCAAACGGTTAAACTGACTCTGAAGTGGACCGTACAGACAGACATACCCTACATACAGACGGATAGAAATTACCGGGAGTTTGTTTGCACAAGAGAATTCTACGTTCCAAATCAAATTACGATCAAATCCCTTCTCCACGTTTACTTTTCGAAAAAGGGAGTTGAATAAAGCTCAGGCTTGAATATGCCGCTATGTATACTTATTTTCGCTAACACAATTTCATTTTTCAACGGCAGTCCTTCCGGTCGGACGTGACCGGAATATTATACCTGAACCCTAAACCTGAGGAGTGGGCATCGTTTCTACAGAAACAAGTTCTACGGAATGACAGTTCTACAGAACGCTGACTGATACGTTTCTACAGAATACGTTTTTACGGAATGCTTCTTGATACGTTTCTGTATCAGGAAAGCATTCTATAGAAACGTATTCTGTAGAACTGTCATTCTGTAGAACTGTCATTCTGTAGAATTGCGAAAGTTTTGATAATTTTCCTGTAGAACTGTAACATGTAGAATAATTTTTCTGTAGAAACGTACCTGCAGTGGGTTATTTTACGTGGGGTGCTGTAGAAACAAATCTAAATACAATTGCTGTAGAATCGTGTTATGTAGAAAAGATTTTCCTGTAGAAAAGTATATCTGTAGAAGCATTTCTGTAGAACTGTCATTCTGTAGAACTTGTTTCTGTAGAAACGATTCCCACTCAAACCTGAGACGTACAAATTCCTCGTATAAATATGACTAAAATTTTATATTAAATGGGAAATGGAGAAACGGGAGCATTTAGCCACTTGAAAATTTCAAACTATCGGGAATTCGAAAACCAGAGTGAACTACCGAACGGTAAAAGTACTACTGGGTTGTAGACGGGAAGATAACGCGGTCGGTCCACCATCAGCTTTCATTTCCAGAGTATTATTTACAGTGGAATGTTGATTTAGGCTAATTGGAAATTCGGACCGACCGAGAGGCAGAGGCAGAACGCGAAACGGGGCGGCGGGGGCGGGCGGTCTGTTTCGCGCACAGGTGGACTTCGGTATGTGATGCATATTCGAACAATAGTGCGTAGCCCAACGTTCTCTACGGGTTCTCCATTGTCTCCCGTTTCATGGTCCAAGAGAAGACAAATATTTGTGTACAGGTATGCGCGCGCACTGTATAGTATAGGTACGGGTAGAGGCTGCTACCTATACACCGATCTCTACACAGAGAATCACTCAAGGAATCACTAAGGCGAGCACTGAATGTGTATAACAAAGAGGTACGCATATGAATGATTGAACCGCGTGATGAAACCCAAGTGAAATTCTGTTGGAAAATTTCCCATTTTCAATATCACATATTTATGGGGGCCGGGAGGGGGGGGACGTTGAAAAGGATAACGGCGACCATCTGCAGGATAATGAAGACATCCATAATTCCTCTACGACTTAAATATCCTGAGATTCACAGCGCTCTGGAATATATATTCATTATTTCTCGTTTCATCACTGCAGTCACGCGATACGTGATGCTGTGCATCTGCACTCGCCGGTAATACATCTAAAAAAATTGTTTACTCTCCAACCCAGATTTCCCAAGGTGTGAAGAGCCGGAAAATATTATTCGACACAAGATTTCTTAATCAAAGAAAAGATACCAACCGTTCTTCTTCTTCTTTTTCTGCTTCTTCTTCTTTTTTCGGATCTGTTCGGATACAGAAAGTCCTGATTTTCTGACGAAGAAGGAAGAGTGGTCCGATAAGAAGACGCCAAGTGTGATGAAGTGGTCGTATTTGAGCTAACTTTTGATTAGGGGTTGCAGGTGGTAGCTGCGAGAAAGATATATAGGTGAAGAAGAAGAAAAAAAAAAGAAACTTTCGCCGAATATCTTGTACAATAAGTTCACTAACTCAAAGCCAAGGGTGTATTTTTCATCGATTGAAGCAAAGATTGCGATTCCTATCTGAAGACCTCGGTCTATAGGCTAGAAGTCCACCGTCCTCTAAAACTAAACTATGTCAGCATTCGGGTGGGTCCTCTTTGTCGAAGTGGTGGCGAGCCGTTACGAATCTTTATTCTGAAATAAGAATTCGAAATCGGGGTCCAGGTCCGGCACTCTCCCCTTTCCATCCCGATAGAAAGAAAGCTCTAGAAACCTCATTTCCACCCTCTGTTTGCACCAAATTTGAAGCGAAGCCAAGCCATGTCAACGGAGAGGGTCTTCCCGGTTTGAAAACGTTCTTTTCCTTTTTTTCTTTTTGTTTTTTTTTTTTTTTTCTTCTTCTTCCGCTGACGCGGTATCGACTCCGCTCACCTCAGTGCCCATACATCGCAAAATTTTCGTCATCTAACCTCAATTGATACGCGAAGTTCTTCGTCTGACCTTAGAGTAACGGTAATGAACGAAGAACGTGAGCGGAATATTGCTGTCAGCCAGAAGCCTAAGACGATCACCTGTAAGTAAGTAAGGGATGTGAAGAAAACTTTGTTCCAAGTTTACCCACTCCTCTCTCTCTCTCTCTCTCCCTCTCAGAAGTTCAAGCAGCAACTTTGTCGTGAACATGCTGTACAGCCACAACCTGAGGTAGAAGTCATACTAAAAAGCCAGGTAAATGTAAACTCCTGTTCCTGAGTGAAGGATGATTATGAACTAATAATTAGCTGTTAAGTTTTTGCTCGAACGTAAAGTAGGATATATCGTTCTTTAACTTCTAAAGCGGAGAGAAAAGAGGGCGAGTGAGAGAGAGAGAGAGAGAGGCAGTCGTCAGCCGAGGGGAGATGAAAAGGGAATTACTTATCTGAAAGAAGTACATATATCGTATCCGGAGCAGCTGTCTGTGTTGAGATGAAATAAAATGAAACGGTAGACAAACGACCGGCTCGGTAACCACTTTCAATCCGATAGAGTATGGAGTCAGTACGTATCGGTGGGTACCTACCCCCAGTTGTCCCAAGAGTTTACTCTTGCTGTGCTATTCCTATCGACATACATCTACTTCCACTTCCACTTCTACTGTCTCCCTTCGCCTGAACCAACAAACTTCTTCTACTGACTGAATTAAAGATACGATCTCACCCTTCGCACTTTTATCTTACCTTACCTTACCTTACCTTGCCTTACCGTACCTTACCGTACAGCTCTTTTGACCTCTCGTTTCGCCCTCAAACCACCAACCATCTCTTCTCGGCTACTCGAACCTTCTTTTAGACTTCCCCAACCTTACTTAACGTCGCTTGACTGTTCCCTACTTGCTGACGATGCTCACTTGCCGGGTTATGAAAGGCAGGAGGAAGGAAGCAAAGGCCTGGCTGGCTGGTGCTTTACCTGATACATTTTGGATCGTGTTATCGCATAAGCTTCTGCAGCCTTTTTTTTAATCAAGATGATGATAGTAATTTTTTTTTGTTTTTATACAATTATTTCTCCACGGTCTAGAATCGAACGAGAATTTTTTGATCTGTATAAGCCAATCAGTGATTAATTATAATATCGAGAAGAGAAAAAGAAAAAAATTGAAAAGTAAAATAAAATTTGAAAGGCAAATTAATCAGCCGCGCGCGGCGCGGTGTGTTTAAAGATGAAATGTAAATATATCTGAGAGGAAAATTTTTGATCGGAATTTCCATTACCCATTCGAAGTGATTTATTCTCTCGATTTGAAAAAATAAAATATATAAAACAAAAAAAAACTTCTTATCTCTTCGATATTGAATAAAGATGTGAATGTAATTTGCGATATGCAGCTTCATCGCGTGTAAAAATCAATGTGCTTTACTCCACGGCATTTGGGAGACTGGAACAGAGCTTAGGAGCCACAAAATTTAGGGATACATCTATCCCTGCCTGATCGTGGTTGCCTGGCATCAAGACCTGATCAAACACCGCGCCGTTTGCCAACCCATCCAAAGTCTACTTGGGTTAGTAACCGTTGCGTTATGTACGTCGAGTATATATGTCTACGGGAGTACGCACGGTGTCCTACCTAATCTAACTAGGAACTTCATCATCTACGAGTTCGTGAAATAAATTATGCCAATGATGAGACAGCCTGCTTATATCTACACACGCCCATACGCACAACCAACACCAACCTTGACTCGGTTCTATGCAAACTGGATAACAGCTCCTTTGAGGTAAGATGCAGCGACCAGGAGACGAGGAATTCGAAGAAATTCTGAAGCCAGAACTTTTCGAGGCTCACAATGACTTTCGAGTTTTCGTTTGTGACCTCGGAGATACACTCTGGACGTTATCGCATCCGCAGCTTTTGGCTTGTCAGTTGATTCCATGGATGATCGTGACAACGATTTTTACAAGATGAGGAAATCGACTGGAGGTTTCAGCGAGACATTGAGAACGTATCTTGTCGAAGGAGGTGTTCGGATACGGATATACAGTTTCCATCTCAATGAAAGGTATTTTTCCAGAACCGGAGAAATCCGATCCTGAACGGTTCAACGGAGAAAACAAGTCCAAGATATCTCCTCTTACGTATTTTCCCATTGGACTTGGTCCCAGAATGTGTATACCGGAGTAGGTTTGTACTAATGGAAGTGAAGCTCGTTTTGTTTCATGTACTAGCCAAATACAACATATTGCCATCATCTAAGACACTATCCCCGATTACACTGAGCGCAAAAACATTCCAATTGTGGCACCAGAAGGCGGTTTTTGGCCGAAGATTGGACCCAGAAGATCATAACGTACTGTGTAACTGGTATCTACTTGAAAAAATGAACCTTTCATTTCATCAAACCTTTCAGAAATACACTAAATGTACTAAATTACCAATTGCAATTTACTACCAGCGTCGAAAACTCAATGGCCAATTAAACTCAGTCTAAAAAACGTTTCGAAGATACCTGAAGGTGGCTTTTGGCTCGGAGTCAAACCATGAAAATAATTGTATTTTGAATCCTTACGTAAAATACAGTTTCGAGTTTAACCAAACAGTGTAAAATCATTTCTAATTCGACTATCGTCTTATCAACTCACGGTACCATTACTTTTCAGAAACTTGTTGGATCCGAAAATTTCGACAGTTCAATCCTAATCAAATATTATTAGCTACAAATTTTGAAGAGAGATAAGTGTAGCAAAAATTGAATTGACCTTCAAGGCCGCAGCAATTACGAAGCATTGTCATGCTCCTAGGTTTGTTAACTTCACACCGGAGGCAATTTGGATGATTTGTCGAGAGTGCGTGACACAGCAAGAAAAGATAGCCGAGTATAGTTGGTAAATACAATGAAACGAAAAATTTCCAGGCCGTTGCACCATCAGTTTCAAACCTTATGCGACCCTGAGATTATGACATCCAATTTGAACGATAGTAGTCGCTGTTTTCAGGATTTTAAATAGAGGAATTCCTCTTCTCCCAACTTTTCCCTCTTTAACTTTTCTAATTCACTGATTTTGAGAGAAATTTTTAGGAAGCTTTGCCCAACAGTGCCAATCGGCAAGAGAGGGAAGGGGGTGGCAGCAATATATTGCTATCATTGAGTCAAGAAGGAGTGCATTAAAGATTTATATAAAATAATGACGACAAGCCATCGAATGAGTCAGTGTGGTTTTGTTTTCTGTAGACATAAGTTTGCCTAATCAATTGCTTGACATTCGAATATCGTAAAAATAAAAGTAAAGTACGTGGGTTTAGTGACATTTGTTCTTGTGTTGATATACGTCCTCTCAGATTTTCTAAAGTCATGAAACCACGGTTTATAATTCATAACAAAAACAACAAAAATGCAATACAACATGACATTGCAGATCTAGACTGTCTCTGATCGGCGTCAAGAAGCAACGATAAGCAGAGACGATAGTACAAAGTGCTTCATCAAGATGATTATTGGACTCTTCGAATAACGCGAGTCATTGTCGATAATGCGTGAATACATTATCTAGAAATAACATAACTCGACAAATATTTTCCCTTTTAAATTCAACCGAATCTCCTTTCGTTTCCAATTTGAATCGCGCTGGGCATGACTATCGATTGTATCTCTACCACCATCTACTCTGGCCACATTTCAACATCAGGAAAACCAATTAGAGCAGCAAAAGTTTGGCAAATCGTATCCCGAATGAAAATCATTCTGAACCAGCCGATCATGTGAACAATAAAAATCAAGGTTGAATCTCTGGAGTCTCAAAAGTTATGGCTGCTAATTTGATGAAGATAACAAGCCAGACTGTTAGAAACTTGGAGACACACATAAATATATTCGTGTATATCTAGAGATAACAGTATCACCAATAATTTGTGATTTGTCATTCTTACGAGGCATTACATGATACGTTGGTAATTGCTCTTGTGGGTTAATATATAACCGATGATGACTATCGACACGGCAGTATCGTATAGCATTCAGCAAACATAATATTAGACGTGCCACGAACGATTTATTACGATCGAAATAAGGCTGCAGGATTTTGGCTTTGTGATTGAACTTTTTTTACAATATTGAATAAGTTTTGTGATTGACTGAACAACATGGATCCGTTGACGATAGTTCTAACCGTATTGGGTGGTGCATTGTGCATTTACCTATTTTTTACTCGGAACAATAATCACTTTAAAAAATTAGGAATTCCATTCGTGAAACCGGATCCATTTTTCGGAAATATCACTGAAGTGATTTTCATGAAGAAAGCAATGCCCGAGGTGATACAAGAAATTTATGACAGTCACCCTGATGCCAAATACGTCGGAATTTTCGACTGCACAGTACCGGTTATATTATTGAGGGATCCAGAGCTTGTGAAATCCATAACGATAAAGAATTTCGACAGTTTTCCAAATCATAGAATGTTCACAGAGTCTCCGGCGGAGCCTATATTCGAAAAAAACTTGTTGGCATTGAAGGATGACAACTGGAGAGACATGAGGTCACTTCTGACCCCGGCGTTCACAGCCAGCAAGATGAAAATGATGTACAAAATGTTGTCACAGTGTGCAATAGATTTTAGTGATCATTTAGCCAGACAAAATCCACAACCCGAGAATCTGGACATGAAAGAAACATTCGGGAGATACACTCTGGACGTGATTGCATCAGCAGCGTTTGGCTTGAGCGTCAATTCCATAAAAGACCGTGACAATGATTTTTACAAAATGGGATCATCGGTAGCAAATTTTTCCGGTTTAAAAACGCTCAAGTTTTTCATGTTCAAAAGTGTGCCGTGGCTGGCGAAGCTTTTCGGCATAACGTATATGGACCAAAAGACAACAAACTACTTCACAAATGTAATAGAAAGTACGATCGCAACTAGGGATGCAGAAGGAATTGTGAGGCCTGACATGATACATCTGATGATGCAGGCCAGGGACAGAAAAGACAAATCTACTCTAACCACCCTGGACATGACTGCACAGGCTTTTATTTTCCTCCTTGGAGGATTCGACGCTCCATCATCGACGATGAGCTTTGCTGCCCATTTACTAGCACTAAACCCTGATATTCAGAGGAAATTGCAAGCAGAGATTGACCAAGTGATTGAAAACAGTACCGACGAAGTTTCTTACGAAGATCTTCACGCTATGAAATACCTGGACGCTGTCATCAGCGAAACGTTAAGAATGTATCCTCCTAATCCAACTATTGATAGAATTGGACCAAAGAGTTTTACTCTCCCCCCAGCGCTACCAGGACTCGAACCGTTGAAGATAAATCCTGGTCAAAATATTTGGATACCGATAAACAGCTTCCATTACGACCCAAAATATTTCCCGAATCCGGATAAATTCGATCCCGAAAGGTTCAACGAGGAGAATAGATCGAAGATTAATCCTCTCACGTATTTGCCTTTTGGTATCGGTCCCAGAATTTGCATCGGCAATCGTTTTGCTCTGATGGAAGTTAAGCTGGTTTTGTTTCATCTACTTGCAAAATGTAACTTTTTACCATCGCCAAAGACCCAATCTCCTATCAAACTGAGTCCAAGTAGCATCACCTCAATTCCGGAAGGCGGCTTTTGGCTGAAACTTGAACCTAGAAACTAAGAATGGACTGTATATTTTTTTTATAATTTAGTGGTAATTAGTGAGATAAATATTTCAGAAATCACTTTCTTTGTAATCAGAAGTTGGGAAGTCAAAATTTAGGTATGTTGTTAAGTTTTTGTACATTTTTTTTGTAATTTAGTGGTAATTAGTGAGATAAATATTTCAGAAATCACTTTCTTTGCAATCAGAATTTGGGAAGTCAAAATTTATGTATGCTGTTAAGTTTTTGCAGATCGATTGTTCAATCCTTGAATACTATTCCGTAGAAAAATAAAATTTGTGTTAGCAGTATTAATAATTGACGGCCAATGTCGCCTCCGAACTATATGACCTTAACTTTTGATATTGATATAAGACACACACATCAAGATATTCGTGTACGAGAAAGAGAATGCAGTATCGCCAATGGCTTGTAATGTATCTTGCTTACAGTGATACATACATACATACATCATACATCATACTTTAGTAATTACGCGAAGTAGGCGTGACTTCGTAGCTTATTTAACAGATTAGCTGTTCCGTACGCAGCAGTATAGTCTTGCATTCGGTCAAGATAACATGACACAGCTTGACCAAGCTAAGATCTTGTGATTGAATCTGCTTCGTAAAATCTTATCGATTTATTGCGATAGAAATAAAATTAAAAGATTGAGACCTCGCGATTGAACTGTTCTTACGATTTTTGATAAATTTTGTAATTGATCAATCGACATGGATCCTTGGACGATATATTTAACCGTGATAAGTGGTGCGTTTTGTATCTACTTATTTTTCACTCGTAATAATAATTTCTTTAAAAAACTGGGGATTCCGTTCGTAAGACCGGATCCGATCTTCGGAAATGTGACTGGGATAGTGTTCAAGAGAAAATCAATGCCTGATGTGATTCAAAGAAGTTACGACTGTCATCCTGATGCGAAATACGTTGGATTCTTCGACGGGTCATCTCCGGTGATATTACTCAGGGATCCAGAGCTTGTGAAATCGATAGCTATTAAAAATTTCGACAGTTTTCCAAATCACAAAATGTTCGCGGACTCTGCAACAGAACCACTGTTCCAGAAAAACTTGTTCGCCTTGAAAGACGACGAGTGGAGAGACATGAGAACACTCTTGAGCCCGGCATTCACTTCCAGCAAAATGAAAATGATGTTCGAAACATTGTCCAAGTGTGCAGTGGACTTTGCTGATCATTTAGCCAAGCAAAATCCACAACCTGAAAACTTGGATATGAAGGAAACATTCGGAAGATACACTCTGGATGTTATAGCATCAGCAGCGTTTGGGTTGAGCGTAAATTCGATGAAAAATCCTGACAATGAATTTTATCGTGCGGGAAAATCTGTCTCAAATTTCTCTGGTATAAAAATGATCAAGTTTTTTATAGCGAGAAGTTTGCCATGGCTCGCAAAACTCTTCAACATTAAAATGCTCGACGAGAAGTCCACCGAATTCTTTTGCAATGCAATAGAAACCACGATCGCAACTAGAGATGCTCAAGGAATTTTCAGGCCTGACATGATACAGCTGATGATGCAGGCCAGGGATAGAAAGGAGAAATCTAATTTGTCTATCGAGGACATGACTGCACAGGCGTTCGTTTTTCTTCTCGGAGGATCTGAAAGCCCAGCAGTAACTATGAGCTTCGTTGCCCACTTACTTGCGCTGAACCCTGATGTCCAGAAGAAGTTGCAGAATGAGATCGACGAGGTGTTGAAAAAAAGTTCCGGAGAAGTTTCTTACGAAGATCTTCACGCGATGAAGTACCTGGACGCTGTCGTCAATGAAACACTCAGGGTCTATCCCCCTGGTGCATTTTTGGATAGAGTTGGACCAAAGAGTTTTACTCTTCCCCCGGCGCTGCCAGGACTCGAACCGTTGAAATTAAATCCTGGTCTAAGTATTTGGATACCGGTATACAGCTTCCATCGTGACCCAAAATATTTTGAAAACCCGGATAAATTCGACCCTGAAAGGTTCAACGAGGAAAATAAATCGAAGATAAATCCTCTGACGTATTTGCCTTTTGGAATCGGTCCCAGAATTTGTATCGCCAATCGTTTTGCCCTGATGGAAGTTAAGCTGGCCATATTTCATGTATTGGCTAAATGTAACCTGTTAATATCACCAAAAACTTCGTTATCCATGAAACTGAGTAAAAGTAGCTTCGCCATAATGCCGGAAGGCGGTTTTTGGCTCAAACTTGAACCTAGAAAATAATAATGAACTGTTTATTTCGTATGATTTTAGTGATTATCCATAAGATAAGTATCTTCGTAATCGTCGCCTTTGTAATTAAAGCTTTCTAAAGAATCAATTAATGTACATGTGACTATATTTTGAAGAACCCATATTCACAAATAAAACAATAAACAGAATTCCCGTATGATTCCCGTCCTATAGATAAATTTCAGATTTTATATAAAACGTTCGAGTTCGTTGTTACATCGAATGAAGTAGCTCCGGATAACTTTTTAAAAATCTAATCACTCGACGAATTATCATAGTCTATCGATCCAGAGATACTATAAACCACCAGCAGATGTCATTGTTTGCGATGTCTCCATAATCAAACCTGATGCCAATCCGTAGCCAGATAAGATTGATATCCCATTAATTTCTGAATCATTTCGATAGTTGTCAAGCAGATGCACTGTCGCATTTAATCAAAACGTAGCATATATTCGCACATGCATCTAGCCGAGTACGAATTAGTTTGGAAAAGCCAAGATTATGCAATATAGCAGTTCAATTTTTAAATTGGTCAGATTTTTACTGGCCACTCGATTTGTGTTTTGCGTACTTTGAAGAATGGAAAGTACAATCAAGACCCACACATGCAGGAGGCAAAATTGATGGTCATTCAGATGTGATTGTGGTTCATATATGTATGGTGAGAAATTTTTAATCAGTATTCGGTCACATTGTCACACCTCTGTAGGTTATATAAACGGATTAGCCATTCCCCGCAGCGTAGTCTGATCTGATATTCAGTCGACACAACCTGGACGAACGTAGATTGGTGTGGAAGAATAGGTGTGGTACTAAGAATAGAGATTTAAATTATCAGAGTTGTGTGAACCACTTGGCGAGTTACGTCAGGGATTTTAAATTGTTGATACACTGACTCGTCAACTCTTAATTGTGATGTAAATGAGAGAAGAGTGTGTGCTCTGGCACGAAACCTGTTTATCGCAATTCTCAATGTATTTTAATTGATTTCAGAACATGGATTTATGGACAGTAATTTTGACCATAATAGGTGGAGCGTTGTGCGTCTACTTATTCGGTACTCGGAATCACGATTATTTCAAAAAACTGGGTATTCCATACGTGAAACCGTTACCAATATTTGGAAGCATGGCTGGAATGATATTCAGAGTAAGATCGTTAATCGACGTTATTGGGGAGGCGTACAACTCTAATCCTGAAGCAAGATACGTTGGATTTTACGACTTTTTAACACCAATAATCGTGTTGAAAGATCCGGAGCTGGTAAAATCGATCGGTATAAGAAATTTCGATACTTTTCCAAATCATAGAATATTCATTGATTCTCCGAGAGAACCGCTGTTCCAGAAAAACTTGTTGTCACTTCAAGACGACACGTGGAAAGACATGAGATCGGTTCTGACTCCGGCTTTCACTTCAAGTAAGATGAAACTGATGTTCGATATAATTTTACCGTGTGCGGTAAATCTCGCTGATTGTTTGGCAAAGCAAAATCCACAGCACGAACAATTGGACATGAAGAACACATTCGAGAGATACACTATCGACATAATTGCAACTTCGGCGTTTGGCCTGACCGTGAATTCGATAAAAGATCGTGAAAATGATTTTTATCTGATGGGAAAAGAGGTGACGAGTTTCAATAGTTTGAAAATGATCAGGATTCAGTTAACGAAGCATTTGCCATGGCTTGCCAATCTTTTGAAAATAAAAGTTCAGGATCCCAAAATTACTGACTTTTTCATGAACGTTATAAAAAAGACAATAGCCACTAGAGATGCTGAAGGAATCGTAAGGCCTGACATGATACATCTGATGATGCAGGCCAGGGATAGAAAGGAAAAGTCTGTACTTTCTCCGGAGGATATTGCTGCACAGGCTTTTATTTTTTTCTCTGCAGGATTCTCGAATCCAGCAACAACGATGAGTTTTGCTGCTCTTTTACTGGCAATGAATCCGAACGTCCAAAGTAAGTTACAAGCGGAGATTGATCAAGTGTTGCAAGAGTGTTCAGGCGATGTTTCCTACGAAGATCTTCACGCGATGAAATACCTCGATGCCGTAGTCAGCGAGACATTGAGGATATTTCCACCCGTTGCATTTCTGGATAGAGTTGCATCAAAAAGTTTCACCCTTCCACCCGCGTTGCCCGGACTTGGACCAGTGCAGATTGAAGCGGGCCAGAGCGTTTGGCTGCCAAGTTACAGCTTTCATCACGACCCAAAGTATTTTCCAAACCCAGAAAAATTCGATCCCGAAAGGTTCAACGAGGATAACGAGTCGAAAATAAATCCCATAACGTATTTGCCCTTTGGTATCGGTCCTAGAATTTGTATCGCCAATCGCTTCGCCCTGATGGAGATGAAGCTCGCATTGTTTCATGTACTAGCTAAATGTAACCTGCTAACAACGCCAAAAACTCCATCGGTAATCAAGCTGAATAAAAAATCCTTCATACTGATCCCTGAAGGCGGTTTCAACCTCAAAGTTGAACCAAGAACACGATAGAATTATGCACCAAATTTTGTGGGTAGATTCCTGGAGACATCTCAATACTAATTAATTTCATTTTCAAAAAATTCGAGGGCCTAATAGTTTCCGACCTACGAAATATCTTAGCTGACCAATCACAGAGCCTATAGCTGACCGAGTCAATTAAGAATAAAATTAGCAGTGCTAGAATCATCTACATGTATCGAGCTGATTTTAAATTGACTCATCATAAAGAAACCTGAGTTAAACGGCCTTCACAATTCATTTATCAATTTACGTATGAATATAAGTTGTGTTGTGAGTTGTTTTCCGAACTGTATAACTGTCACTTATCATTCCGATCTATCTGCGACTCAGTAGACTTTACTATGAATGATGCAAAATTTCAGTATAAATCAAACTCGTCAGATACGTTGAGAGAAGAACAGATTAAAATTTGTACACATGAAAGAGACACAAATATAGATAATAATCAGAAAAATAAGTATTTTTTTAATCGTTACTCTCGTGATAAGAACATGAGAGACGCATTCGTCGGTACTTCCCGGTTATATCAGTATATTATAACGAAAGATAAGAAAAAGAAGGACAAACACTCGTGAGGCTAATAATAACTTGAAAAATGGGTAAACAGACAGCAAATGGTTGTTATTCATGATGCAATGACGATCGATTTCTGGTGCGAGTCTTCAGTCAGCCAAAATTTGTATCCGAGGCATGTATAGATTATTTGATTATTCATTGTTAGCGAGATACGGTTTGAACGGTATAAGCTAATAGACTAATAGCTTTATCACTTGATTGACTGCGTATAACCAGTTTGTAAACAAGCGATATTCCAGCTTCGTCACTATCCCACCTTTTGGCCAGAAGCTGTATTTCCAGTTCTTTAAAGACACAAACATTCACTCCAAACGCAGTATATGTATTCGCACATGCACAGAAATCAGTTAAGTCTGATTATAGAGAATTTAACTGGCCAATAGACCCATGTTTCGCACACTTTGAAGCGTGGGAGGTATAACAGTTCCAACTCATGCATACAGAAGCCAGAAGATGGACATTGAGATGTGAGGATGGTTCATGTGTTACGTATAACGTGTATCAAGTGCCACTCTTCACCAGTGTGAACGTTATATCTTACATTTTAAATTATCATTCGTCGGATGGACACGTATCTACAGATTATATGAACGGCGAAGCAATTCTGCGCAACAGTCTCGCCTGACTTTCGGTCGACACAACTTGAGCAGTCGTAGAGCACGTTCGATTGGTGTAGTGAAAACGGGCGTAGAACTACGAATAGAGATTTTAATTATAGGAGTTTGTTGTTTGTTGCGAGTGCTGATAGTGATTTGAATTTTTTTTTTAAACACTGACTAATCTACTCTTATGATCACGTTTTTTAATTGATTTGAGAACATGGATTTGTGGACAATCATTTTAACCGTGATAGGAGGAGCGATATGCATCTACTTGTTCGGTACTCGGAATCACAATTTCTTCAAAAAACTAGGAATTCCATTCGTGAAACCGGTACCAATACTTGGGAATATGGCTGGAGTAATGTTGAAGGTAAAGTCAATAAAGGATGTCGTTGAAGAGGCGTACGACTGTAACCCGGAAGCAAAATACGTTGGATTTTACGACTTTTCAACACCAATTATCGTTCTGAAAGATCCTGAGCTAGTGAAATCGATAACGATAAAAAATTTCGATAGTTTTCCGAATCACAAAATGTTTATTGACTCTCCGACAGAACCACTGTTCCAGAGAAATTTATTTGCACTTCAAGATGACACCTGGAGAGACATGAGATCACTTTTGAGCCCGGCTTTCACTTCTAGTAAAATGAAAATCATGTTTGAAATATTGTCAAAGTGTGCGATAGACTTTGCTGATTATCTGGCTAATCAAAATCCACAACCTGAAGAATTAGACATGAAAGATACATTCGGGAGGTACACTCTTGACGTTATTGCATCTTCAGCGTTTGGGTTGACCGTAAACTCGATGAAAGATCGTGACAATGAGTTTTATCGGATGGGAAAAGAGGCGGCGAACTTCTCCGGTTCGAAGATGCTGAAGTTTTTTTACATCAAAAATTTTCCATGGCTCGCCAAACGTTTCAACTTAAAATTCCAAGACCCTAAAATCACTGACTTCTTCATGAACATGATAGCAAACACAATAGCCACCAGAGATGCTCAAGGAATCGTGAGGCCTGACATGATACAGTTGATGATGCAGGCCAGGGATAGAAAAGAAAAATCTTCCCTGTCTGCCGATGATATAGCTGCGCAGGCCTTCGTCTTTTTCCTTGCAGGATTCGACAGTCCAGCGACAACGATGAGTTTTGCCGCCCATTTACTAGCACTGGATCTGGACGTCCAGAGGAAGCTTCAAACAGAGATTGATCAAGTGCTGGAAAAAAATCCTGGCAAAGTTTCCTACGAAGATCTTCACGCAATGAAGTACCTCGACGCTGTCGTCAGTGAAACATTGAGGATGTTCCCACCCGCTCCATTTATGGATAGAATCGGACCAAAGAGTTTCATTCTTCCCCCAGCATTGCCTGGACAGGAACCGGTGCGGATTGAACCTGGCCAGAATATTTGGATACCATCTTACAGCATTCATCATGACCCAAAATATTTTCCGGACCCGGAAAAATTCGATCCTGAAAGATTCAACGAGGATAATAAATCCAAGATCAATCCACTGACGTATTTCCCCTTCGGACTCGGTCCCAGAATTTGTATCGCGAATCGTTTCGCCCTGATGGAAGTCAAGCTCGCTTTATTCTATGTACTAGCTAAATGTAACGTGTTGCCAACGCCAAAAACTCCATCTGTAATCAAGCTGAGCACAAAATCTTTGGCGATGCTTCCTGAAGGTGGTTTTTACCTTAAACTTCAACCAAGAACATGATAATATGGTACATTATGGTGTAGTTCAAATGAAAAATTTTTCAATTGCAACAAGTAACATCTTTGCATAGATTATTCGAGTGGTGATCCTTTATTTCATAAAATTGTATATAGAATCTGGATAGTTTTTGGCTGAAAATTGAACCTAGAAAATTAGAGTACTTCACATACTTCGTGTAATTTAGTTATAATTAATATAAGATAAGTAATTTTGCAACCATAATTTTTGTAATCGAATCTGTAAAAGATAACAATTCGTCAACCTTGAATGTTCTTATTCTAAAAAATAAAACTCGAAAAAATGTCTCCTGATTTCAGTCCCCGATAAGTTAGGATTTCAGGTACAAGTTCTAATGCGATACAGGTATCTACAAGTACCTACCCACGCACAATAACAAATGATAAAAACAGATAAAGAAACCATTGAAGTACCGATAGAAAATCTGAAAATGAATCAAGAGTCAACGAATGTAATTAAACACTGTAGTCATTAACAATCTAAAGATAAACTAATCGCAGATGGTTGTCATCCACGATGACACACACCACAATCGATTCCTGGCGTAAGTTTGTCGTCAGCCAAGGTTTGCATCGCATGTAAATATTTCTGGATAACTTAATTACTCAATCTCAGCGAGATACGGTCTGGACTATAATATACCTTCATCACTAGATCAACTTAATTCAAACATTTTATCTCTCTGTTGCTATCCGAGCTTTAGGCTATTGTTAAATTGTTCAGTTGTTAAGGGATGCAATCATTCATTCAAGACGTAGTATACATATTGTACGTATATCCATACATGCACAGAGATAAGTTGGCCACTCGATTCATTATGTTTTCCACTCTGTCGACCATAGGAGATAAAATTCAAACACACGCATAGAAAAGGGGAAAAAAACGGAAATTGAGATGTGAGTGTGGTTCATACGTGACGAACTATTGAGTACTGCTTGATACTAGTATGGGTGTCATATCGTACATTTCGAATCATCACTTAAGTAGTCAAATAGACGCACATCTACAGATTATATAAATGGTAAAGTCATTCTGCGCAGCAGTCTGGTCTGAAATGTGGTCGATCCAACTTGGGTAGGCGTAGATATTGTCGGATCGGATTGATAAAACGAGTGTAACACTGGAGAAGGATATTATCAATTTTTGAATTCGTTTAGACCATTCTTCGAGTGTTTGCAGTGATTTTGGAACAGATCAAATTCCAATCACAATACAGGAAATAAAAATAGCCTGTGCTTTGACGTCTGGGTCAGTTTTGTCAATTGTTCGTGTATTTCAATTCATTGACGAAAATGGATTTATGGACAGTCGTTTTGACGATAATAGGCGGAGCATTGTGCATCTACTGGTTCAGTAGTTGGAATTACAATTACTTCAAGAAACGGGGAATTCCATACGTGAAACCGTTACCGATATTTGGAAACATGACGGGAATAATATTCAAGGTGAAGTCACTAGTTGATGTTGTCATAGAGGCGTACAACTGTAACCCAGAAGCAAAATACGTTGGATTTTTCGACTTTTCAACGCCGGTAATCTTGTTGAGAGATCCGGAGCTGGCCAAATCAATCGCGATAAAAAATTTCGATAGTTTTCCAAATCACAAAATGTTCGTTGATTCTCCGACGGAACCGTTGTTCAAGCAAAACTTGTTTGCACTTCAAGACGACACGTGGAGAGACATGAGATCCGTTTTAAGTCCAGCGTTCACTTCTAGTAAGATGAAAATGATGTACGAAACGATGTCGCAGTGTGCGGTTAATTTTGCCGATTATTTAGCAAAACAAAATCCACAGCCTGAAGTATTGGACGCCAAAGATACGTTCGGGAGATATACTCTTGACGTTATTGCATCTTCAGCGTTCGGGTTGACCGTGAACTCGATGAAAGATCGTGACAATAAATTTTATCGTATGGGGAAAGAGGTGGCAGATTTTTCTGGTATAAAAGTGATCAAGTTTTTCTTTATCAAGAATTTTCCATGGCTCGCTCGGCTTTTGAATATTAAATTCCTCGACCCTAAAACCACCAAATTCTTCATCAACGTGATCGATAACACCATAGCTACTAGAGATGCTCAAAAAATTGTAAGGCCGGACATGATACATCTGATGATGCAAGCCAGACAGAGGGAAGAGAAGTCTGATCTGACTGCCGCCGATATAACTCCTCAGGCTTTCATATTTTTCCTTGGAGGATTCGACGGTCCAGCGACAACGATAAGTTTTGCTTCCCAATTACTTGCAATGAACATGGATGTTCAGAGGAAGTTGCAGGCAGAGATTGATCAGGTGCTGGAAAAGAACTCCGGTCGAGTAACTTACGAAGACCTTCACGCAATGAAATACCTCGATGCCATCGTCAGCGAAACATTAAGGATGTTTCCACCCGCTCCATTTATAGATAGAGTTGGACCAAAAAGTTTCACTCTTCCCCCAGCGTTGCCCGGACTTGAACCACTGCGGATTGAAGCAGGCCAGAACATTTGGATGCCATCTTACTGCTTCCATCATGATCCAAAATATTTTCCGGACCCAGAAAAATTCGATCCAGAAAGATTCAACGATGAGAACAAATCCAAGATATCTCCCGTTACCTATTTTCCCTTTGGACTCGGTCCTAGAATTTGTATAGGCAATCGTTTCGCCCTGATGGAAGTCAAGCTTGCTTTGTTCCACGTACTAGCTAAATGCAACTTTTTACCCACACCGAAAACCCCGTCAGTAATCAAACTGCACAAACAATTTTTTCCCTTGATTCCAGAAGATGGTTTTCAGTTTAGAGTTGAACCACGGTCATGAATATACACACAATATCTAATATAGTCATGAATATATAGATGAATAGTTTTCTAATCGTGACGACGAGCAAAATCTTTGTGAACCTATTATAACTGGTAATCTTGCGTCGAATGAATAAGTCACACGTTTTTGGAATGCATTCAAATAAATAACCTCAATCTAAGAGGTGTTCTTTAATTTGCAAATCAACCTCAATCATCAACGTGTTCTCCTTTTATCTAGTAGCTGAAATTAATTCGTCCTCAAGTTGAATTAAGAAAGTACGGTTCAATTTTATAATTCAGTAATCACTAAAGTAAGGTAAGAATTTTGATAATTATATCAAGTACAATCTTCAATTAGCCAAAATTTTACGACTTCAACGGTATACTCGTATTTGAAAATGAATAAAGTTACCAATTGTTCACTCGATTCACTTTTAGCAGAATTTTAAGCATAGGAAATAAAATTTTGGATCACATATACAGGAGTCAAAATATCGTCATACCTAGACGCTGGTGTCAACGTATCCTCCTAGTCCAGCTGTGGATAGAATTGAACCAAAGAGTTTCACTCTTCCCCCAGCGCTACCTGGACTCGAACCATCGAAATGAATCCTGGTTCTAATATTTGGTTACCGATATTTGCAGAAAGCAAAAGATGATAATTATCCGACTCGAGTTGGGTTCATACACGACGAGCAACCAAGTAATGTTCATTACATTCCCAGTGCGGCCGTTATATGGGGGGTTCGAACCTATCATTACGTCAACTCAAGGCGCCTCGTTTAATCATATACTTAGACCAGCCGTTATGCGCAGCAGTCTGGTCGGGGATTCAGTCGACACAACTTGGGTCGGCGTCCGATTGAAGTGGAAAAAAAACCGCTCGTGATATTAGACAAAGAGATTTGTGTTCCTGAAGTTAGTTTGATTGGAAAATGGTCAGCTACTAAATTATCAACTCCTGATCACGAAATAAATAAACAAAACTGGTGTACACTTTGAAATCCATCAACAACATGGACTCGTGGACAATAATTTTTACCGTGATAGGAGGAGCGATATGCATCTACTTGTTCGGTACTCGGAATTACAATTACTTCAAGAAACTAGGAATTCCATACATTGAACCGATACCATTCTTCGGCAATATGATGGGAGTGATATTCAAGGTGGAGTCGATACTCGAGGTGGTTGACAGGGTTTACAACTCTAATCCTGAGGCAAAATACGTTGGATTTTACCAGTTTTCAACACCGATAATCATTTTGAGGGATCCAGAACTGGTGAAATCGATTGCGATTAAAAATTTCGATAGTTTTCCAAATCACAGGATGTTTGTCGATTCTCCGACGGAACCACTGTTCAGAAAAAACTTGTTCGCACTACAAGATGACACGTGGAGAGACATGAGATCGCTTCTGAGTCCGTCGTTCACTTCGAGTAAGATGAAAATGATGTTTGAAATAATGTCAGGGTGTGCGGTGAGCTTTTCTGATCATTTAGCAAAGCTAAATCCACAGCCTGAAGTATTGGACGTTAAGGATACATTCGGGAGATATACTCTTGACGTTATCGCATCCTCGGCGTTTGGTTTGACCGTTAACTCGATGAAGGATCGTGAAAATTATTTTTACCGTATGGGAAAAGAGGTGGCAGATTTTTCTGGCATAAAACTGATCAAGTTTTTTTTTATGAAGAGTTTTCCGTCGCTCGCCGAGCTTTTTAACATGAAATTCCTGAAACCCGAGACAACTGACTTCTTCATGACCGTAATAAAGAATACGATAGCTACCAGAGATGCTGAAGGAATTGTGAGACCTGACATGATACATTTGATGATGCAGGCGAGGAATGGGAAAGAGAAATCTTCTCTTTCTCCCGAGGATATGGCTGCACAGGCTTTCGTCTTTTTCCTCGGCGGATTCGACACTCCAGCGACAGCGATGAGTTTCGCCGCCCAATTTCTCGCAATGAACCCGGACGTTCAGAGAAAATTGCAAGCAGAGATTGATCAAGTGATTGAAAAGAGTTCCGGCGAAGTTTCATACGAAGACCTCCACGCGATGAAGTACCTCGATGCTGTAGTCAGTGAAACGTTAAGGATGGTTCCACCCGCTCCAAATTTGGACAGAATTGGACCAAAGAGTTTCACTCTTCCCCCAGCTTTGCCGGGACTTGAACCAGTGCATATTGAAGCAGGCCAGAATATCTGGCTACCATGTTACAACTTCCATCACGATCCACGATATTTTACGGACCCAGAAAAATTCGATCCTGAAAGATTCAACGAGGATAATAAATCCAAGATCAATCCACTGACTTATTTCCCATTCGGAATCGGTCCCAGAATTTGTATCGCGAATCGTTTTGCCCTGATGGAAGTCAAGCTCGCTTTATTCCACGTATTAGCTAAGTGCAACTTTTTACCAACGCCGAAAACTCCCTCAGCAGTCAAGTTGAGTAAACAAGTTTTCCCAATGCTCCCTGAAGGTGGTTTTCAGCTGAAAGTTGAATCGAGAGGCTAACAATCCTATGTGTAATTAGGAGGATTGAGTAATACTCACTAGGATAACTGTTTTTGTAGTCATAGCTTTTCTCATAAATGTATTTGTACCTAATAAAATTTTTCAAAAGGAGCAGCTGTTGAATCGAAAGATTGACAATTCCAATATTTCTCTGTTGTAAAATAAGCCGATCAACAAGATTCCTGCAATCCCTTGAATTTGGTTTTCGACAATTATTTCCACTCAAGTAGGCAGCGATTATCAAACGTTTAATGAAACTGTTTTCAAGGCTGATTAGATAAGTACTCATTGCGGTCAAATAATCAGTCGACGGATAATCATACCGTAATCACGATTCATCGTTCCCAAGATAATCGCAAGCATGATATAATTGTTATTCAGAATATTCTGATAATCGTCGCTGATCGAAGTCGACAGCCAGCTATCAACTTCTAGCAACATTTACTCAAAGCGTAATACAGGTATGTACATTCTAACACGTATTCGCGTACGGCTCCATTGCGTTGCTTTGAAACAGCCACAATCATACGGTCAGCCTTGAAGTACTACTTCTAACTTTAATAGCTTCTGACCGGCCACTCCAGTTAGCCTTCCGGCTATTCTTGAGTCTTCACTTTCAGAAAGATGCAACATTTATCCGAGATGTAGTATAGAATCATAAAACTGGCGAGTGGCTAGGTTGAGTTAGATGAAAGTGGCCACAATTATACAGCCTTGACAGTCCACTGGTCAGTTGCAGGTTTTTCAATTCGTGGTTCGACTCATTGTTCGCACACTGGCTAGCGTAGGCGATAAAATTCACACCGATGACTGCAGATACAGTGGAATGGAGATGTGAATGTAATTCGTGCATAGCGAAGCGCCAAGTTACTCCTATTGGTGCTGCTGTCGTTATGACACACATTTGACATCATCCATAGCTCAAAGCTATGCGCCTCTGTTAATGATGTTAAAGGTCTGGCCGTTCTACGCAGCAGTCTGGTCCGATACTCGGTCGACACAACTCAGGCTAGCGTAGATATCGACAGAGATTCTTACTTCTTTAGATTATTTGAACCACTTCACGAGTGCTATGAGTGATCTTGATAGCTCGTAATTGCTACATAACAGAGAGTGAAGTGTGTTCTGTTTCCCCAACTGTCAATGTATTTTGATTAATTTAACAACATGGATCCATGGACAATCATTTTAACCGTAATAGGCGGAGCGTTATGCATCTACTGGTTCGGTACCCGGAATCACAATTATTTTAAGAAACGAGGAATCCCATGCGTCAGTCCTACACCAATCTTCGGCAATATGCTGAGAATAATATTGAAATCGAAGACAATAATTGATATTATTGATGAGGCGTATAAATCTAGTCCTGGGGCGAAATACGTTGGATTTTATGAATTTTCAACGCCAATCATTCTGTTGAAAGATCCGGAGCTCGTTAAATCCATCGCGATTAAAAATTTCGACAGTTTTCCCAATCACAAAATGTTCGTCGACTCTCCGTTGGAACCGCTGTTCCAGAAAAATTTATTCGCACTCAAAGACGACGAATGGAGAAGCATGAGAGCAGTTTTGAGCCCCGCATTCACTTCCAGTAAGATGAAAATGATGTTTGAAGTAATATCACCGTGTGCGGTAAATCTTGCTGATTATTTAACAACGCAAAATCCACGGCCTGAAGAATTTAACACGAAGGAAATATTCGGGAGATATACTCTCGACGTTATTGCATCTTCAGCATTCGGGTTGAGCGTGAACTCCTTGAAAGATCGTGACAATGAATTTTATAAGATGGGACAAGATGTGACAGATTTTTCTGGTTGGAAAACGTTCAAGTTTTTATTAATAAGGAATCTTCCATGGCTCGTTAAGCTCCTAAACATAAAATTTCAAGACCCCAAAACCACTGACTACTTCATGAAAACTATAGAAAACACGATCGCAACAAGAGATGCACAAGGAATTGCCAGGCCTGACATGATACATCTGATGATGCAAGCGAGAGACAAGAAAGAAAAATCTGCTCTTACCACCCTGGACATGACTGCGCATGCTTTCATTTTTTTAATCGGAGGATTTGAATCTTCATCGACACTGCTGAGTTTTGCTGCCCATTTACTGGCCCTAAGTCCAGACGTTCAAAGGAAGTTACAAGCGGAGATTGATCAGGTGCTGGAAAAGACTTCTGACGAAGTTTCATACGAAGACCTCCATGCGATGAAATACCTCGATGCCGTCGTCAGCGAATCATTAAGGATGTTTCCGCCCTCCCCAGCCACAGACAGAGTTGTACAAAAGAGTTTCACTCTTCCACCAGCATTACCCGGACTGGAACCAGTGCAGCTTCATCGAGGCCAGTATGTTTGGATTCCATCTTACAGTCTCCATCATGACCCAGAACATTTTCCGGACCCAGAAAAATTTGATCCTGAAAGATTTAACGAGGATAGTAAAACGGAGATAAATCCCCTAACGTATATCCCCTTTGGCCTCGGTCCCAGAATGTGTATCGCCAATCGTTTCGCCCTGATGGAAGTCAAGATTGCATTGTTTCATGTACTAGCTAAATGTAATTTATTACCAACGCCTAAAACCCCATCAACAATTAAGCTGAATCCTAAAACCTTTTTCATGTCTCCTGTAGGTGGTTTCCTGTTAAAAATTGAACCAAGGTCATGAATATAAATTATTTTGTCATTCAGATTTCTATGAATGTTTGTAACCGAAAAATAGGCAGATTACCAAAATTACCAAAATTCTCCATTACTCTAATCACCGGAAAATGTTTCCCGAAGAAAGTTTCCGGTTGAAACCGTATAGAGTATTATATTTTTTAATATTTTGTACTAGATTAGCAAATTATTACAACCATAATTTTTTCCAATGAATGTATGTTTGTAATAAAAATTTTGTAAAATTGCTCAAGTAGCAGCTTTTCAACCAACAAATAAACCATTTCATGGATGTGAATAAAATTTTGAATATCATCTCCCCAAGTTCGAATATTCCTAATTGTTAAAAAATGATAAACCAATGAATAAAATTCCTAGTGATTCCCGCATTCCCCTCAATCGAATTTATAATAATTATTTTCGTTCAAGTAAACAGCGATGATCCAACAGCAGCGATAATGTTCCTGGAGCTGATAAGATATATCATCTGTAAATTAACAATTAGTTGACGAATAAACATACTTAATCACGATTCATCGTTCCAAACTAAAACCAGGATCAAACGATTGGTGATAATCGCTACTGATCAGAGTCAACAGTTGGCAGAACTTTGTATTTTATGCATAACGAAATTTTATATTAGGTTTTTGACAAGGAAATACGGTCTGAATTATACCGTGTCATCGATTGTGTATGAACCGTATATACGGGGAAAATATTTTCTCGTTACAATCACAAATTTCAGCAAAAATCGTAACTTCACATTCAGATAGGTGTAAACATTCACTCGAGACGTAGTACAGCTGTTATATTCTCAGACGTGTTCGTGTGCGGCTCACTTGCGTCAGTTTGAAACTTCCACGATCATACGGTCGGCCTTGACGATCTATTCTTGAATTTGTTAGCTTTTGACCAGCCACTCGAGTCACGGTCGACTAATTGTACAGAAATCAGTAGACAATCGTTATGATATGAGTTTTTTGAATTATTAAAAAAGTAAAAAGTGCTGTTGGACAGTAAATTTGTCTGCTTATCGCAGTCAAAGATCGTTCATATATCGAATAGACACACCTCTCTGTCAATTGTATCAACGGTCTAGTCGTTCCGCGCGGCAGTCTTGTCTGATCTTTGGTCGAGTGAACATCGGCACGCTTAAATAGTGTTATTCGATTTGTGAATGTTTACTCTAAACTACGAAGAATAAACTGTGTGCTTGGTTGCCAGATCTGTTTTTTGAACTGACGATATAGATCAGACTCATTTGACAAAATGGATTTGTGGACCATAATCTTAACCCTGATAGGAGGGGCATTATTCATCTACTGGTTCAGTGATAGGCATTACAATTACTTCAAAGAACGAGGAATCCCAGCTTTGAAACCGATAACAACTTTCTTCGACATGGCTGGAGTATTATTAAAGATAAAATCGACGAATGAAATGATTGAAACGGTTTATAACTGTGACTTTGACGCAAGATACGTCGGATTTTACAGCTTGACAACGCCAATTATCGTGCTGAAGGATCCGGAGCTGGTAAAATCGATCGCGGTGAAAAATTTTGACACTTTTCCAAACCACACAATGGTTCTTGATTCGCCTGTGGAACCGTTGTTCCATAAAAATTTGATTTCACTCAGAGATGACGCGTGGCGAGAAATGAGAGCACTTTTGAGTCCGGCGTTCACTTCAAGTAAGATGAAAATGATGTTTGAAATAATGTCACCTTGTGCGGAAAATCTTGCTGATTATTTATCAACACAAGATCCACAGCCTGAAGAATTCGACATGAAGGATATATTCGGGAGATACGCTATCGACGTTATTGCATCCTCAGCGTTTGGATTGACGGTAAATTCCATGAAAAATCGTGACAATGAATTTTATCAAATGGGAAGAGAAGCAGCAAATTTTAATCTTTTGAGAATGAGCAAGTTTTACTTGATAAAGAGATTTCCATGGCTCGCTGAGCTCATGGGCCTGAAAATTCTTCACCCCAAGACCTCAAACTTCTTCATAAGAGCGATAGAAAATACGATAGCTACTCGAGACGCTCAAGGAATTGTGAGGCCCGACATGATACAGCTGATGATGCAAGCCAGGGATAAGAAAGATAAATCTACCCTCTCTTCTGAAGACATGACTGCACAAGCTTTCATTTTTTTCCTCGGAGGATCCGACAATCCACCGACAACGATGAGTTTTGTCGCCTATTTGCTAGCACTAAACCCGGACGTTCAGAGGAAGTTGCAAGCAGAGATTGATCAGGTGCTGGAATACAGTTCTGGAAAAATTTCCTACGAAGACCTTCACGCGATGAAATACCTCGATGCTGTAGTCAACGAAACATTGAGAATGTATCCCCCCGTTGGTAATTTGGATAGAATTGGACCAAAGAGCTTCACTCTTCCCCCAGCTTTGCACGGAGGAGAACCAGTCCAGATCGAAGCGAACCAGAATATTTGGATACCATGTTACTGCTTTCATCATGATCCAAAATATTTTCCGGATCCAGAAAAATTCAATCCAGAGAGATTCAGTGATGAGAACAAGTCGAAGATAAATCCTCTGACTTATTTCCCTTTTGGTATCGGTCCCAGAATTTGTATCGCTAATCGCTTTGCCCTGATGGAAATGAAACTTGGTTTATTCCATGTACTAGCTAAATGCAACTTGTTACCAACCCCAAAAACTCCACCGGTAATCAAGCTGAGTAAACAAGTCTTTCCCATCAGTCCTGAAGGTGGTTTCCTACTGAAAGTTGAACCAAGGTCGTGAAGCTACATCATGTAATTTTGGCAATGGATATTCAAGTGAATATTTTCGTAGTTGTTACTATTGATCGAGTCGTTGTATAGCTATTCGAAGGATAATATTACATTGCGATTAAAAATCTTACGATTATTTTCTGCATCCAAATTCAGCAAAACGTTGTCTTCAAATTGATGAGTTTTTATTTCACCATTAGATTTATGTTTTATGCACTGCCCAGCGTAGGCCATACAATTCACACTGATGCGTCCATACGGTAATGAAGATGTGAGTGTGATCCACGTATAGCGAAGCAGCAAGTCACTCTTGTTGGAGCTGATGCGATAAGGTCATGAATTTAAAAACATCCGTACCTTGGAGCTGTGCGCTTCTGGTGATGATATCAACGATCTAGCCGTTCCACGCTGCAGTCTGGTCTGATACTCGGTCGACACAACTTGGGCTAGCCTAGATATAGACAGAGATTCTTCTTTCTTTAAATTATTTGAACCACTCCACGAGTGCTATGAGTGATTTTAATAACTCCTAATTGCTACGTAACAGAGAGTCAAGTGTGTTTTATTTCCTCAACTGTCAATGTATTTTGAATAATTCAACAACATGGATCTATGGACAATCATTTTAACCGTAATAGGCGGAACGTTATGCATCTACTGGTTCGGTACCCGGAATTACAATTACTTCAAAAAACGAGGAATCCCATACATCAGACCTACACCTATCTTCGGCAATATGCTGGGAATAATATTGAAATCGAAGACAACAATTGATGTTATTGATGAGGCGTACAAGTCTAGTCCTGGGGCAAAATACGTTGGGTTTTATGAATTTTCAACGCCAATAATTCTGTTGAAAGATCCGGAACTCGTTAAATCCATCACGATTAAAAATTTCGACAGTTTTCCCAATCACAAAATGTTTGTCGACTCTTCGTTGGAACCGCTGTTGCAGAAAAATTTAGTCGCACTCAAAGACGACGAATGGAAAGATATGAGAACCGTTTTGAGTCCTGCGTTTACTTCTAGTAAGATGAAAATGATGTTCGAAATAATATCACCATGCGCGGTAAATCTTGTTGATTATTTAATAACACAAAGTCAACAGCCAGAAGAATTGAACACGAAAGAAATATTCGGGAGATATACTCTTGACGTTATCGCATCTTCAGCATTCGGGTTGAGCGTGAACTCCTCGAAAGATCGTGACAATGAATTTTATCGGATGGGAAAAGGTGTGGTAGATTTTTCTGGTTTGAAAATGTTCAAGTTTTTCTTTATCAGGAATTTTCCAAGTCTCGCTGAACTTTTCAACGTAAAATTTCTCGATCCCAAAACAACTGACTTTTTCATGAAAACTATAGAAAAGACGATCGCCACGAGAGATGCTCAAGGAATTGTCAGGCCTGACATGATACAGCTGATGATGCAGGCCAGAGACAGAAAAGAAAAATCTGTTCTGTCTCCCGAGGATATAACTGCGCAGGCTTTTATTTTCTTTCTTGGAGGATTTGAATCTCCGTCGTCAACGCTGAGTTTCGCTTCCCATTTACTGGCGCTCAATCCAGACGTTCAAAGAAAGTTACAAGCAGAGATTGATCAAATGCTGGAGAAGACTTCTGGCGAAGTTTCATACGAAGACCTCCACGCGATGAAATACCTCGATGCTGTCGTCAGTGAAACATTAAGGATGTTTCCACCATCCCCTATGCTGGATAGAGTTGTACAAAAAAGTTTCACTCTTCCACCAACGTTACCCGGACAGGAACCAGTGCAGCTTGAAGCAGGCCAGTATGTTTGGATTCCATCTTACTGTCTCCATCACGATCCACGATATTTTTCGAACCCAGAAAAATTTTATCCGGAAAGATTCAACGAGGATAGTAAATCGGAAATAAATCCCTTGACGTACATTCCCTTTGGTCTCGGTCCCAGAATGTGTATCGCCAATCGTTTCGCCCTGATGGAAGTCAAGATTGCATTGTTCCATGTACTAGCTAAATTTAACTTGTTACCCACGCCGAAAACTCCACCAGTAATTAAACTGAGTACAAAATCTTTATCCATGTGTCCTGAAGGTGGTTTCTTGTTAAAAATTGAACCAAGGTCGTGAATATAAATTATTTTATCCAGTCATTCAGATTTCGATAAATGTTTATAACCGTCAGAAGTATAGGTAGTAATCGTACAAAAGATGAATTTCGGATGAAAATTTGGTCTAAAGAAGAATTGCTCAACATTGTGCTGTTCATAAATAATTAATTAAATATTCAGTGGCAATGATAATTTTCTTATTATAACGTCCATTACTAATCTGCTTGTAGGCAAATTGTTAAAGACTACTCGAATAGCAATTTATTAATAACAAAAAAAACCGAGATTTTGTGTAACCCAAAACTCTTTTGAGGGTTAGATACTCAAACTCAAGTATTATCTTGTTGAGAAATAGGCCGATTACCAAAATTCTCTATTACTCTAATCACCCGAAAATATTTCCCGAAGAAAGTTTCTGGCTGAAACCTGAATAAAAATCTGACTATTTATAATTGTTTGAACTGTATAAAATTTTATATTTTTCATATCTCATATTAGACTAGAAAATTTTGAAACCATAATTTGTCTAATGAATATATGTTTGTAAATAAAATTTTGTATGTCCTCTCCCCAAGTTCGAATATTCCTTATTGTTAAAACACAATAAACCAATAAATAAAATTCCTAGTGATTCCTGCAGTCCCCTCGATCGAATTTACAATAATTATTTTCGTTCAAGTAAGCAGTGACGATCAAACAGCAGCGATAATGTTCCTGGAACTGTGTGCAAATAGCCCCGCTCCGACAACAGATGATATTGAATTGTCGGTGCATTGGTCAATTGATGAGTTTTCGTTTTACCATTGAATTCATATTTTACGCACTGTCCAGCGTAGGCGATACAATTCACACTAATGCGTCCAAACGGTAATAAAGACGTAAGTGTGGTCTATGTATAGCAAACCACCAAGTTACTCTTATGGAAGGTCATGCAATTACGTCATTAATTTCAAGACATCCAAACCTCGAAGCTGTGCGCTTCTGTTGATTATATCAACGGCCTGGCCGTTCTACGCATCAGTCTAGTCTGATACTCGGTCGACAGAACTTGGGCTAGTGTAGATATTGACAGAGATTCTGATTTCTTACATTATTTGAACCATTTCACGAGTGCTATGAGTGATTTTATTAACTCCTAATTGCTACATAACAGAGAGTGAAGTATTTTCTGTTTCCTCAACTGTCAATGTATTTTGATTAATTTAACGATATGGATCCATGGACAATCATTTTAACCGTAATAGGCGCAGCGTTATGCATCTACTGGTTCGGTACCCGGAATCACAATTACTTCAAAAAACGCGGAATCCCATGCATCAGACCTACACCCATCTTCGGTAATATGCTGGGAATACTATTGAAATCGAAGACAATAATTGATGTTATTGATGAGGCATACAAGTCTAGTCCTGAGGCAAAATACGTTGGATTTCATGAATTTTCAACGCCAATCATTCTGTTGAAAGATCCAGAGCTCGTTAAATCCATCGCGATTAAAAATTTCGACAGTTTTCCCAATCACAAAATGTTTGTCGACTCTTCGTTGGAACCGCTGTTGCAGAAAAATTTATTCGCACTCAAGGACGACGAATGGAGAGACATGAGAACCGTTTTGAGCCCTGCGTTTACTTCTAGTAAGATGAAAATGATGTTTGAAATAATATCACCATGTGCTGTAAATCTTGTTGATTACTTAATAACACAAAGTCAACAGCCAGAAGAATTGAACACGAAAGAAATATTCGGGCGATATACTCTCGACGTTATTGCATCTTCAGCATTCGGGTTGAGTGTGAACTCGTTGAAAGATCGTGACAATGAATTTTATCGGCTGGGAAAAGGCGTGGCGGATTTTACTGGTTGGAAATTGTTCAAGTTTTTCTTCATCGAGAATTTTCCGAGACTCGCTGAACTCTTCGACGTAAAATTTCTCAACGCCAAAACAACTGACTTTTTCATGAAAACTATAGAAAACACGATCGCCACGAGAGATGCTCAAGGAATTGTCAGGCCTGACATGATACATCTGATGATGCAGGCCAGAAACAGAAAAGAAAAATCTGTTCTGTCTACCGAGGATATAGCTGCGCAGGCTTTTATTTTTTTCCTTGGAGGATTTGAATCTCCGTCGATAACGCTGAGTTTCGCTTCCCATTTACTGGCGCTGAATCCAGACGTTCAAAGAAAGTTACAAGCAGAGATTGATCAAATGCTGGAGAAGACTTCTGGTGAAGTTTCATACGAAGACCTCCACGCGATGAAATACCTCGATGCCGTCGTCAGTGAAACATTAAGGATGTTTCCACCAACCCCCTTCATGGATAGAGTTGTACAAAAAAGTTTCACGCTTCCACCAACGTTACCCGGACAGGAACCAGTGCAACTCGAAGCAGGCCAGTATGTTTGGATATCATCTTACAGTCTCCATCATGACCCACGATATTTTTCGGACCCAGAAAAATTCGATCCAGAAAGATTCAACGAGGATAGTAAATCGGAAATAAATCCTCTAACGTACATTCCCTTTGGCATCGGACCCAGAATGTGTATCGCCAACCGGTTCGCCCTGATGAAAGTCAAGCTTGCATTGTTCCGTGTACTAGCTAAATGTAACTTGTTACCCACGCCGAAAACTCCACCAGTAATTAAGCTGAGTACAAAATCCTTATCCATGTGTCCTGAAGGTGGTTTCTTGTTAAAAATTGAACCAAGGACAGAGAAAGGAAATATTTAGATAAGAAAAAATTTTGTCTAAATTTTGAAAATAAGAAACAATTGTGTCGTTCGCAAAGTACGTTATTATTTAGTTGAAATGAGAATTTTGCTATCATAACTCTTATAATTATTCTTGTTGTAAGCAAAACTGTTAAAAGCTACCCAAGTACCAATTCATTAATGGAAAAAAGTAGGTTTATGTATATGAAAATATTTTAGAGGATCAACTCTTCAACCTTGAGTATTATCTGGTTGATAAAAAAATAAACTAATCAACAAACTTCCTCTTCATATTTCCAGTCCCCCTAATTGGTTTCAGAATTCAGATAAACGTTCAAATCTATTGGAACTTCTACTCACGTATGATTCCAATTAGAATTGCATTTCAACGTCACAAGAAGATGAGAAACAATCTGGAAGCAAACGAGAGGTGAGAATAGTCGTAAGGTGACAGGATCTCTGAAAATGCATAATCAGTCGTCGAATAATAACACAGCATTACTTTCTGATATAGTCATCGACGCTCTTGATGTCAGTGTGCATTTCACACTCCATGAAAATTTGTATTTCACACATTTCTGAATTATTTACTTATAAGTATGATAAGTTGAGTCAGTTCAACCAACTCGCAAGTACAATATCACCTAAGCTTCTCATCTTTCAATGCATGAGATTTTTATAGGCTAGTCTCTTCACGCTTTGGTCACTGCAGAACATGAAAAATGCAATCCAGAAGGCGGAAGACGATCATCGAGATCCCAGCGTGGCTTATATACACATGATGAAGCGGTAAATACCCTCTGTTGATAACTTTGACGTTACGTCATACGTTTAAAATCGTCCATAAAGCCTGGAGCACACAAAACGCCGCATGCCGTTTGCCGAATTCATCTACAGGCCGTTCGTTCACTTACACGCGCACACGATTGGTCGGGTTCTCGTGTGAGTAGACGTCACGGCCTATACTCGATCCGGCAAACGACACGCTGCTTTTCGTATGCTCTGGCCTTAAGTCTGATAGCTGCGCCTCTGTAGATTATATCATCGGACTAGCCGCTCTACGCCGTAGTCTGGTCTGATATTCGGTCGACACAACTTCGACTAACGCGTAGATATCGTCGGAATGGAATGAAAAAACGTGTATGACATTGGAGAAAGTGATTCTGATTTTTTGAATTTATTTAAACGACTTCGCGAGTGGTCCGAATGATTTGAAATTGTTTGTCTCGTCAAGACTGATCAAGTCTCATTAACATGGATCCATTGACAATAATTTTGACCATAATCGTAGGAGCATTATGCACCTACTTATACGGTACGAAAAATTACAATTACTTCAAAAAATTAGGAATTCCATTTGTTAAACCGATTCCAATATTTGGAAACATGGCTGGATTGATATTCAGGACAAAGTCGATGGTCGATTCGATCGACGAGGTGTACAACTGTAACCCCGAAGCTAAATACGTTGGATTTTACGAGTTTGGAAGACCGGTAATTATGCTGAGAGATCCGGAACTAGTGAAATCGATAGCGATTAAAAATTTCGACAGTTTTCCAAATCACAAAATGTTCGCGGATACACCGGCTGAACCGTTGTTGCGAAAAAACTTGTTCGCACTTAAAGACGACGAATGGAGGGACATGAGATCACTATTGAGTCCATCGTTCACCTCCAGTAAGATGAAAATGATGTACAAATTGGTGTTACAATGCGCCAAGGATTTCGCCGATTGTTTAGCAACGCAAAATCCACAGCCTGAAGAGATGGACATGAAGGAAACGTTCGGAAGATATACCCTGGACGTAATCGCATCTTCTGCATTTGGATTGAGCGTTAATTCAATGAGAGATCCTGACAATGATTTTTACCAAATGTCAACCAAGGTGACAAGTATTACGGGTTTGAAAATGATGAAGATTTTGTTCATGAACAGTTGTCCGTGGCTTGCCAAGATCCTGAACATACAATTCTTCGACCCTGAAATTACTCGCTTTTTTATGAGGGTTATGAAAAAAACAATCGCCACTAGAGATGCGGAAGGAATCGTGAGGCCGGACATGATACAATTGATGATGCAGGCCAGAGATAGGAAGGAAAAATCTGCTCTGACTCTAGAGGACATGACTTCACAGGCCATCGTATTTTTCCTCGGAGGATTCGACGCTCCTTCGACAACAATGAGTTTCGCTGCCCAGATGCTTGTACTGAACCCGGATATTCAGAGGAAGTTGCAAGCAGAGATTGATCAAGTGATTGAAAATAGTTCCGGCGAAATTTCCTACGAAGACCTTCACGCTATGAAATATCTCGATGCTGTTATCAGTGAGACATTGAGAATGTTTCCGCCAGGTCCAGTTCTGGACAGAATTGGACCAAAGAGCTTCACTCTACCACCGCCGTTGCCCGGACTTGAACCAGTGACGATTGAAGCAGGCCAGACCATCGCGCTACCTTGTTACAGCTTTCATCATGACCCCCGATTTTTCCCGGACCCCGAAAAATTTGATCCAGAGAGATTCAGTGATGAGAACAAGTCCAGCATATCTCCTGGCACATATTTTCCCTTTGGAATCGGTCCGAGGATTTGTATCGCTAATCGTTTTGCTCTGATGGAAGTTAAGCTTGCTCTGTTTCATTTACTAGCCAGATGTAACTTGGTACGATCCCCAAAAACTTCACCATCTCCAAAACTGAGTAAAAATAGTTTCTCTATGCTGTTGGACGGTGGTTTTTGGCTAAAAATTGAACCAAGGTCACGAGCTGGATATACATTATAACAAGTAAATGCTACATGCGATCAGTCAACGACTAATCGCCCTGTCGTCAAAATTTATTGATTAACAGATAGGCCAGTATCAGATGATTGGTCTTCGCGATATCCCGATAATCGCTGACGATGAAAGCCAATAGTCAGCTAAAATTTGTACCCCATGCATTTCGAAACTAAATCATTCGTTGCAGTTATTGTCAAGCAGATGCAGTCTCTACTATATTTTATACCATCAACACGTCATTCATTAGGAATAAACAGTTTACAAACAAAATTTTCGTAAGTTTCTTTTTCCGCTTTATACCACGCAAATGAATGTTCACTTTTGAATATACGGTAAACATTCACACAAGACATAGTATACGGATATAATAAATACAAGCGCTTAACCGAGATCGCAAGGTTCAAACAAGCCTGATATAGACAGCCTTGACGCTCGGTTACTCAGCTTATCAGATTCTTATTAACCGCACGAATTCATGGTCATACTCACGTACACAGAAGGCGGTAAGAAGGTTGTCAGTCATTGCGACGGACATACGACTAATTTCGAAGTAATTATATTACCGCTTATTAATCACTTTCACGTCATATCCTCTTAAGCTCGGGTATCGTATTTAATGGACACGCCTGTGTAGATGATATCATCGGATTAGCTGATCTGCGCAGTGGGATATCGGCCAAGCTGAATCCACAGCTTGAACAATTCGCCTTTTGCCTTTTGGTCTAGGGCCCAGATTTTGTATCACCCATCTGTTTGGCCTCATGGAAGTCACGGAATCGTTTCTTCTTTTGATTCAAGTGAATTTTCATCCTTCCAAAAGAACCAAAATTTTGACTTGTTTATTTCTATTTACTTTCCGACAGGCGATACACCGTCCCATTTGTTTTTGGTTGAAAAATTTTTGTAATTAAAGTCTCAATTCTCCGAGTGCTCTTGGCTCGGAAAAAAAAACTTTTTGAAACCTTTTTACGCAACGTTGAGATATACATACCTACTCCTAAATGTCCTCGTCGTTCGAGTGCAGATGGAGAGTACAGATGCGTATGCGAATGGATGCGGATACGGAGGAAGGTCTCGTCTGCGAAAGTATCCACAAATAACGACAGGGTAATAACAAAAATAACGAGCAACAATGACGATATTTTCTCAATTAGTTATCTTTATGTTCTTCTTGTTTTCTTTTTTTTTTTCTTTCCGCATCAGTGTCATCCCGGCTTCGTGACTCTGTCGCGGATCACTGCCCAGTCCAGAGTCCAATTGCGATATGAATCGCGGATAGGTAGGTATTATTACGAAACATGGTGCGGAGAGGATGAAGCAACTTCGAGTCTGGCTTTCTGCCTCCAGGTCGCAGAGGCAAAACTTTTTGAGTACTTCGAGTGGTTTAGATCGTCAACAGAGAACCGGGATGCTGCGGTACCCTCGGCTAATTATCACACCACTCTTCTTAGCCACCCAAACCAGGGTCTTTCACCCTCCAAGGGTTCAGGGACGCAAGGGATGGATGGATCGTCGGGCTTGCGGCAGGATGAGTTCAAGTTCATCGTCCCAACCCAACACTATTCAGCCGAGAGATGATTAGGCGACTAATCGTGCCCCGAATTTAAATTGCTTCGTTTTTAATGAATATGAATAAAATTGAAATAAAACGTTCCCGTCAAACATCAGATCAAAAAGTCTCGTCTCCAATTTTCCCAAATTTGCTTACCGCGAAAGCATGAGCAAAATTCTGCAAATTCTTTAAAACTTGTGATTCGTGGACATTGGAAATTGATTTTTGAGACAGTCTACGCAGTTTGGGGAACGATTTTTTATACTTTTGATCACCGATGTCTCAACTTTACGGACGTAAGAGTAATCTAGCTTAAGCTCACTTCAGCGATGTTGAAAATCGTGACTTTCCAAACTCGTTATATCGATCCTGACAAAACGGAGTTCTAGTAGTTCTGATGTACTTTTAATCGAGCAATATAGATATTCAGGGGGTCGTAAGTCATAGTGGTGATTTCTTATTTCTGTTCCTTTTCAATCTCGCAAATATCTTCAATATCTTTTTTGTTTTTTCTTTTTCCTTCCTTATCAAAACTCGATAAAAGTTGAATAAATTTTCTAACCTACCAGACTATCGTAATTCAAACTCGATATATCCGAATACCCATCCCTACAGTTTCATAAAAGATTCTCATATCCAGATTACGTATCTTCCCCGTACATATACATATAATGCTATAAAATATACGGATATAAAAGCGGCGCACCGTTAACAGAAATAGCTTGTTGCTACCTGGGCTATACGGGGAAAACTTTTAGTGGCAGATGTGGGATCAACATTCCTCGACAATTTCTGGCGGGTTCTTCCGCCATACTGTATACCCCCAAGTACTCTGGGTTATCATCCCGAAGCTCGATGGTCAGGGACGAATCCTGCGGTCTTCGGACCCCAATCCACGGTTTTTTTGTCAAAAAGTTATACCCGCTTGTATAAACAGACTAATGAGTTCCAAATTGCCGGGTTGAGGGATCGAAAAACTCTTAACGTTAACAAATAACGTCTAAAACTTTTACTCTTTGTTTAATTTACCTTTTTTTTCCTGCGCCGATTGGTGATTCCAAAATATGTGATCATTCGGTTTTCGATCGGGCGGAGGAATTTTTTGTTTTTTATTTCTTTCTTTTCTTGAGGTGGCTTTTGTCGAAGTTATCGGGTACACACGGCCCTGTCAGAACGAGGTCCTGAGGTGGCTGCAGCTAGCAATAGCACAGTTGCATTTCCACATCCACGTTTCATACCTGAAACTGCAACTGCAACTGCAACTGGAACTGGAACAGGTTCCGACTGCGGTAGTACGGCACTAGTACCCTGCTAGTACCTTGGCTGCGGAAATGCAGACTTTGTGAAACGTAATCGCGTTTGAATGTAAATGCAATTTGATGCACCGTCTCATTTTATTCTGTACCAAGATCTCCAACTCTCCTGGATGTATAGAACGCTGCTAACACGGTTTACAATAGCGTGGTGAAACTGCAGTAGGTAGTTTATAGGTACAGGTACTCACTCTCGAATACATATTATTATTATTATATCATCCTAACAAAAAGATCCTTTCAGTTTACCTCAATCCACACAAATAGAGGCAAACAAACAAGAAACAAACCAAAAAAAACAAAAGAACATCTCTTTGAGACCCAATTTTTGCCTGTTTTTTTATCTCAAAAGAAAACTTTCGATTCAAAAAACAGATGGCAATTTTTACTTATAATCGTATGAATTTTTTGTCCGGGTATTCAAAAGTCCGAAATCCAAAAGTAGTAGAAGAAAAAAAAATTGCAGAGTTTTTCTCGGGGATTTAAACAGAGTGAAATTTCTCTTTTGGTGGATTCGCGCTTTATCATGATCAGACTATTCCGTAGTAATATAACTGCTGTTAACCTCCAGGCAGGCGGAAATTTTTATAATTGGTCTCACCGGAGTTAAATTTTCTGGCAAGTGAAATATTCCCTTCTTCGAAGGTGGTTTTCCCTCGCTAAGGTTTCCCCTTTTCCCCACCTCCCGTTCATTCTCCTAAGGTTTTCCCAAGGTTTTGCCTAAGGTTTCCCCAAAGGAGGCAGAAGCTGAGGCTGAGGCTGAGGCTCGAACCTCTACCGGGGTTTCCAACTTTCGTCTCAAACATTGAGAGGGTGAATAATTTCAGGTTGATTATTGAGGTTTGTCGAGAGAAACAGGCTCCTCAGTTCACCCGGGTTGTTTGAGGCTAACGAATCAACGACCCTTTGATCACAGTACCCCCAACCCCCGGATCCCCTCAGCTCTCAAAAATTTGCTCTCAATTTCTACAACCGTTTTTCTCGATCGCTGTACACGGAAAATAAATATAAAATAAATAAATGAAAACTGAGTAAAAATCCACATGTGGTTGATTTCTTTTTTTTGGGGGGGGGGGTTTACTAAAATATAAATCCACGGTCTTCCGCACCACGCGTCGCTGTTTAATATAACAGTCAGCATAAAAATATTTTTCAAAAAGTAAATAAAAAAAAAACAAAAAAAAAACGTTTACTCAGCACGCGCTGAGCCGCGGGTTGCCGCATGGGCTGCGCGATCACGGGTCACCAGGCTTAACCACGAAAAGAAGTAAGTACGCCTTTTCGATATCAAGCCTAATGCTTTATCGCCCCTGTCGATCCCACGGAACAAAAAAAGATGAAGATCAGTTTTTTGAATATAAATTTTCGACGATCGACGATTTAGAAGTTTTTGTAATTGGTTTTTATATTTTGAATATTATTTTTTTTCTTCACATTTGACGGTAAAAATCAACTTTTCATTTCATTATATACACAGAGCGGCGTATTCTCCTGAAGAGGGGTGAGAAAAAAAACCCCGATTCGAAAAACGTCTGATACTCTCTCATTTCTGTAACGGGTAGAAAAAAAAAAATATATATACAAACATACCTTACAGTCAAGATATATCGGTTCTTCACTTTTTTTTTTTTTCTTCAGGTGATGAAGAGCAGTTGGGTTTGGTATCTACCGACACACGTCCCGGCTTCGTCGATCGTTGAAGAAACCGACAAATACTACGTACAGTCGTGTAGGTATAGAGATAGGTAGGATAGGTACAACGAAGGTATGTAGAGGTACGTACGTACGTACATACGTACGGTATACGACAACTACACAACGAACGAAGATGAGATGAGGGTTCGGTTCGATATTGCGTCGACCCCAGCTGCTTGCTTTTCGGATATCGCTGACTGCTGCTGGGTCGTTGGGTTTTGCACCCCCTGAGCAAGCGCCACAAGCCCACCCTATAGCCCCACGTTTTCCACCCCCAACCCCAAACCCCGACCCCAACTCACTTTGCGGTTAGCGTTACGGTTCGGAGCATTAATTTGCCATCCCATCAAGTTAAATAAAAATATACAACTTGAGTCATCCGATAATAATTCTTCGTTAATATCAATCGATTCCCGTATTATACCTATATACTGTATATACCTATATACTTATACCTATATGTATATACGTATATAAATTTATTTTAATTATTCTTTGTTTTTTTTTTAGCAGGGGTGGGGGTTGCTCCCTAATTTAACGTAATTATAGGTTAACGATTTTTGATCACTTTTCAACGAATTCCTCCGATAATAAGAAACCAAAGTCATTTCTTACAATAATCAAATATCTCAAATATTCCCTCGTAGCAAATGCAGCGTTGTTACTGCGGAGTGAGGGGGTTTGAAATTAATCCTTCGAGAATATGTCAAGGATCGATATACGTATATATAGTATAGTATAGACCGAGATCGGGATGAGACAAGTTAAGGGTAATTAGCCGCAGTTTAAGTTAATTGAATACATTTCCCTTAATTAAACGGTCCGGCGAGGTTTCATAGAAATTACGTGTTTGTGGTTGAGGGAGAGATTTACGTGTGCTCAAAACCGTGGCGGGGTAAAGGGGGGGAGGGGGGCGTCTTGAAAATGTTATTACCACCCAGGGCAGTTCAACAGACGTGTAGTACCCGAGCCACAAATTTCATTTCATTTCATTACATTTCATTTCATTTCATTTCAGTTCGTTTCCTTTTTTTTTTCTTTTTTTTTTTTTCTCGTTTCATTCTCTTTATCGTCGAAACTTGTGCAAGGCGCAGATATATACGAAGGAAGGACGATAACACTGGACAAAAAATAATATCAAAAAAAAAAAAAAAAAAATTGTCCTGGTTTAAATTCATTTCTGCAGGAAATATTCTTTTTTCCATTCTCTCTTTCTTTTGGTTTTTTGGTTTCTTTTTTTTTTTTTCATCTTTTCATTCAGTTATTTTTTAAGTACAAATTTTGGACTGAATATATAGGCTCAAAAACGACAAGTGAAAATATGAAATCTGATATATCTGGATTTTTCATACCTACGGGGATTTTTGATACTTGCACGTTCAACTTTTCCGCCAATTCAGCGATTCCTGCCGAAAAGAAAAATAATGATAATAATAAAGAAGGAAAGAAAAAAAAAGAAATCCTTTATCAAAGTTTCATGCAGTTGCTTTATCGGAACGGCATCATCCGCGACCGTGTCTCTAACGTAAAACAAACTTTAAAAGTTGAAACGAATTGACGACAGCTAACTTTCTTTTCTTTTCTTTTCTTTTTTTTTTTTTTTTTTTCGTTCTTCTTCTTCCCCCGGTATATAAGTTATATATAATATCAGGCATAAATTTCTTTTCTCGCCAATCTGTCGTATCAGCGATCGTACTATATATGATTGGTTTCAAAATTCGTCAAACTAGAAAAAAAAAGAAAAAAAATGAGTAAGTCAAAAAAAAAAAAAAGAAGAAGAAATAACGTGGTCTAGTTTTAAAAAAAAAAAAAAATTAAAAAAAAGTATGAAAGAGAGAGAGAACAGAAAAAAAAAATTCATAATAAAATAACGTACTTCGTTTATTTTTTGAAAAAATGAAACGTTCACAAATATGTATACATATATACCCTCTTTCGATTAGATATATAAATATACAGCTATATATAGATATATGCATATACGTATTGTATATAACAAAGTAGGGAATTTGAGGAAAGGTATATTTTCCTTTGTCAACTGTACGACGTTATGTTACATCTTTTTTTTTTCCTCTTTCCGTTTTTCTTTCTTCTTCTTCATTTTACTCTTATATACGTTATTTTCTCATTCTTTTTTGTTTTTTTTTTGTTTGGTCCTTTTACCCCGTTTTTCCTTTTTTCTTCCAAATAAGGTTCAAACCAGAAGAAAAGAAAGTGAATAAACGTGCGGCGACCGCGAGGGAGAGACGACGGTAAAGAGAAGAAAATAAGAAATAAAAAATAAAATAAAAAAAGAGAAAAAAAAAATAAAAAAACCCACAAGATGGCGGTTTCTTTCAATCACGGATTTGTCGGTGGGAGAGATTTTAATCCCGCATACCGCGTTTACGCGAAAAAAACATTTTGCTGACTCTGCACTAGCACCAATACCAGCAGCATCAGAAGAATCTATATACACGTATACCCTATACATGTATACCAACTCGCTTTATGGGAAAACTAAGTTAAATCATCAGCCAGAAATCCCAACGGCGCCGATGGCTGCTTGATATCTTCTTAAATAATTTTTAGAACGAAGAAAATGCAAACAAAAAAAAAAACATGAAAACGAAGAAAGTTTCATATTCGTTGTTCGTTAGAGAAATTTTCTTCTCTCACTCTTATACCATTTTTATAAAAATTGTCTGGAGTAAAATTTCAAATTTCTGAAGATATCAAGAGACTCGGTAGAGTCTCGCGCCAAGTACATTAAAAAAGATTTTTAAACGCACGGTAATTATCTCCGAGAGTATCATCGAAATAAATTTCTTATATCCACAGTATATAGGTAATAGCTGAAAACTCGCTGCAACAGATACGATATTTTCCGTATCAAATGCAGCTGATATATGGTATACAGACTACAAAGAGTTGCAATATCGAGAAATGAAATAGGAATGAGAGAAATATGAAAAAGGATCCAGATCAACGAAAATTTTAATCCGATCTGTATTACTGCTGCACGGTAATGGATAAACGTCCGTGTAAACCGAGGTAAGAAAGTTACACGAAATAGGATTCGATAATGTAGAAAATATATTTGCCAAAAAAAAGACAAAAATTTCCAAGTTTCCAATTTATCGACGAATATACTTTCACTTTTTTTTTTCTTTAACCAAAATGTGTGAAAAGAATTAAACGAACTTTTCTACAGGCATATGTATACATCTCTGGCACAAATCTCTGCAGCGGGCGTAAAGAGAAAATTTAACGGGACGATTTTCACGCCAAATATCTTAAATTTTCACAAAGAGAAGTATGATTTTTTTTTTATTTTCCTTTTTATTTTGTGTTTGGTGACCCCAGAAGATTCTTATTATGCATTAATCGTCACGAGCTCGTGAGTTATTCATCGGTTGATGCAACAAATGGTGACCCTGAAATAGAATTCATTAATATTTTCTTCTGATCTTTTGGTAAAGGGTATATATATTAATGAAATGCTAAAAACGTACGGAGGTGTAGAGATACGAGCGATGGAAAAAAAGAAAAATTTGCATCTCGCTGCCTTCTTTTTCCTCCGGGCAAATTCAATTTCCTTCTTTTCATTCTAATCACAATGTTTGCTTTTGCGGTTTTCTGCAGTCTTAGGGTCGAATTCAAACGAATTGCTGGGTGGAGTCAGGGTCAGATAAACGAGAAGTGTGAAGAAGATAAGGATCCTTGTGCAAATATACTTCTCATATCAAAGACTCGCTCCCCCTCCCCAACGTGGAAACAGACTCTTTGAAGATTGCGGCTACACTTTACATCGTGTTTTCCTTTCTTGTTGTTTCTCGCTGCATGTTTTTTTTTTTTTTTTTTTCACGCTTTCCTTTTTCTCTTTCGGGGTAATAAATACCACCCCCCCCCCCCCCCCCCTCCTGTTATTATCGTGTTGTTATAGTTATTAGCTATTCCTGGGGTGGTAATCTGTTCATTGAATTACACACGCTAATTAAGGTTAAATTTAATAAACTTGGTACGCCGCTGCCTCCCTGCCTGCCCTGCCCTACCCCATCTATCCCCTGCTTCGTGGGTTGTAGTAAAATCCCCATACGTTAACACCCCGCTAATTTAGAGAGGCTTTATCGCCGAGGACGAAAACCGCTATTAATTTTCCGGGGTGTGCCAAACAGTCTTTACTGTAGGTATGTACATATACGTATGCGTATACGGTGCAGAAATCCGTCTATTTTAATAAATTTTCCCTCCTCTTCGTCAAAGGGAAGCAGAAATCCTTGAATAAGTGATGAAAAGGTCAGTTTGTCAAGCGTTATAGTTACTTTTTTTCACACCGTTCTATATTACGCGGTTAATTTCCGGAATTTTGATTTCCCAAAAGCTAAAGGCTCTCGAAAATTTATTTATTAAGGCTGTTAGGTATTCACGAGCTCATTTAAAACTTCTCAAGCCATATATTATACCACGCGTTCAGGGAAACCTTACGCTAACCCTCCTTGCTGGCAAGAGATCTTGGCATCATGTGGATATGCAACGAAAAATAAGTTTTATACGTACCTACGTTTTGTGTAATCTTCGACTATAACCGCTTGAACCATCTTTCTACTTTATATCATGTGGTAGCTAGCCAACGCTACATTTACCATGAACTAAAGATAGATAGCAGCAATTTCGCATTTGGACTACGTTTACAAAACTGGTTTGCCGCAAATCAACAATCCCATACTGCAGCTCGGCCCGCAAGTAATGCATGCGCAGACTGTGCTCATACCGCAGAGAGAATACCGGGCGGTCAGTTTAATTTAACTTCATCGTACAGGTCAATGTCTGATATTGAGCAAACCGTCCCTATATTCGTCGAGAGAATTTCGAGACGGATCCAACGAGTACCCACATGCTAATACTTCAGTGTACTCAAAACTCAAATTTGGAACTATCGGAGTGACCGTTAGAGATTCCAGATTTAAAGTACAGTGGAAATATGCCTTGTGGGTACTCGTTGGAATCGTGCCGACATTCTTTTCAAAGAATCAGGGTCGATTTACTCGATTTTCGAGATCGCTTCTCAGTCGATAAAGATAGCTGTGAAATTGTCGTTTGTAATTGCATTAATAAAATTGGAATAAATATTGCACTAGCTACGCTGTAATAGTTTTGAATCGACACCGTGTAGACCGTGTCTGTCGTTCGTATGGACATGTATCAGAGCGTCCTTTGACGGGCACTATACACCGTTCAAAGCATTCCGTGGTTTGTATAATGCCACTAGAATCCTCTAGCATTTCGAGTCAACTGTGATATCTATAATAGGCCTTTTCACGTGCGGTGGCGTCAATCCTGAGCATTGAGGTCTTACTACGAGGTGAAAAAGGCGCACATTGAAGGAAAATGAAAAACACAAAAAAAAATCCACACCATGTTCAAACGTCGCAAGTCTCTTCGCTGTGCGGGGATCGGGACAAATGAAAACATCTCATCCGAAAAGTGTTTCAACGATTTATTGTTTTTCTCTGTATCTTCCCTATATCAACCCCCTGTTTTTTTTTTTTTTTTTATTCAGTCTCGGTACTTCGAGGCCACCTTGCTCGCCCACTCACTCCGTTCCCTAAACTCCCTAATTTCATCCGGGTCAAATTCATTGAAACAATTTGACCATTCGTGTGTTTACTCAGGCGTGTTATTGGCTCACTAACGACGCTGTTTTATTGAGCTGCGATGTGTTTCCCACCCTGCATCAGACCTGGTACAGTGTACCTATACCTACATAAAAAATAGGATCGGTTACTGCGCCTCAGTACAATTTTATACATTTTATATATATATTCGAAGCGTGACTCGAGTGGTTAATTGAGAGAGTGCAGGGGATCATTTGATGGAATAGAAAGAAAGAAAGAAAGGAAAGAAAAAAAATCACAATGATAAATCAAAATTCGTTTTTTGATTGGTTGGCAGATATTTATAGCAAATTTACTACGACGTACGGTTATAGTTTTTCTTTTTTTTTTTGCTTTCTTTTACTTTTTTTTTGTCCAACTTCGCGTGCTGCAACTGAAAAATGCAAATATCTGCAGATTTTCCAATAAAGAACGTCCGCGGACTACGACTACGACGACGATGCTCCAGGGAGGCAAAAATTCCATATACCGAGAATGACCTTTTGTCGGGATATTATATATATATATAAAGATTAAAAAATAAAAAACTGAATGAATAAATAGAAAAAAGAACGAAAAATTCAAAAGAGTGAAAATATCACAACGTTATACTTTTATCATTCCATTTGCATTTTCCATTCATTATACACGCTCTGTCTAACTTGATGGTACCTAACGATATTTATGCTGTCGGTAATCCTTTCAACCTCCTCTAATTCATTTGTACCTTTTAATTATTAATTTTTGTATTTGTTTTTTTTTTTTTGTTTTTTGGTTTTTGGTAATATAAAAATCACGATACAGGCTGCCAACTAGCCGCACTATGTATAGGTATATATGTTTAATTAAATTCTACTATAATGGACGAGAATCGTTAATTAAATTGACGAAAAGGATGAACAATATTAGTTTAATTTTGCATTTTGTTTCGTTTCGATTGAATCAATTTTTTTTTTCCTTCAGATTTTTCGGTGATCTTTATTCAATGCGAAACGTTAATCGAAATTTATAAAAGAAAAAAAAAAAACAAGACAATTTCTCTGCTTGTTGTATCACGTTTTTTCCTTTCGCGACTAGTAACTGTGTATACCATATAATGCGCTATATATCCCGCGCAGTACCTACCTACTGCAGCAACGGGTAAAATCTTTTTCCTTTCGCAGGAAGAGGAATCCCGGAAGCAAAGAGATTTCCTGTGAATAAAGATATACGATGAAGGCTTTGAAAATTCCATCTTGGCTACCGGTTTTATGGACCCTAATAAGAAGATATGGTTCCGAACGTCAGAAAGTTTATCTAGACAATTACCGGGCTCCAGATTTATTGGCGTATATATATATATATATATATATATATATATATATATATATATATATATATATATATATATATATATATATATATATATATATATATATATATATATATATATATATATATATATATATATGTATACATATATATTCAAAAGTATCACGCGGCGAGGTATATACCGCGCATAACACAACGAAACTACATATATTAAGATGACTTGTATCTCGAGATGCAAATGAAGAGACTCGATCAAATGCAACGGGTACATATATCCATTTTTAAGAAATAATTACGCAAGTTGCCTTTCTCCAAATTTTCCCCTGTTCCAATCGACCACGTTTCCTAACTCGCCCAGTCCCAATCGAGTGCGTTTCCTAACTCGCCCTGCAGTGCCGATTGAGCGCGTTTCCAAACTCACCCAATTGCTTCTCTTCGGTCAAACACATTCCCACGATGTTTCGGAATTATTAAAAAAATCCTCATTTCGAACCAGCCACAATGAACGGTGTAGGTTCTAACCTTATAACATTAATTATAGGCAAAAGTAAACTTCGTTTTTTGGTGTTACGTTAAATTCCGCTACTTCTCTACCCCTACATGGAAATAAAAATCGGGAAAAAAACATTCCTCCTCCTCCACGGTCTGTGTAGAGAATCCGAGAGCTGTTTTTCCGCGGGCCAAATCGTATTTTGATATTTAATTTGTTCGCGGTACAAAGTTTGCCGCGGCGAGCTCTTTGAGGTGGTGGTAGCTCGGTGGGTCGCCGGATGGTGGTCTGGGGCTGCTCTCACGGTACAGACTCTATAGATATAGGATTCAGTGTACAGCGTATTTCTCTGCTATTGGGGGTTGGCGGCCAACGGCGTGCGACCCTGCGGTCGGGCGCGGGGTTTGTGGGGTGCGGAAAACCCCGAGGTACGAATAGAGCCGAGGGGTTGCGGAAACGTGCGAATTTAGCCGCGGACCGCGGCTTAAGCGGCAGTCTTCGTTTAGCGGTTATAGCGTGTAGCAGCCGGAAGTTGGCTGTCCGTCTTCGTAAGGGTGCGACGAAAGGAGGTGCCCAGAGCCTCGCCGCGGTCTAACGGAAGCCGTCGATTCTTCCGTTTAATTAATATAAAATAAAAAACAAGGAATATATCTACCCCGGGTAGCCGCGATGCGGCGGGTCATCCGTCCGTCGCTTAAATCGACAATTTTCAAATCTACCAAACCCGCGAAAAGATCCGCCGGCGGCCACGTGGAGCCGATCTTAACGCTCGTCCATCTGCTCATCCTGACGCTAACTCCCGGTAAGAAGATCTGAAAACGAAACAAAAAAAAGCCCACATCAAACTTTCAACAAAAAAAAATTAATTTTTAACCTACTGGATAATTTTTTTTTTTCCTCTTTCTTTCAAATTTTGGGAACCTTATTTCTTGTCGTTTTAAATATTATGAAAATGAAAAGGGTCGTGGAAGTCGGACAATAAATTACCGCATGATGTTGCATTCGATTAACTAATTAACACGAACTCGAAACACATGAACGATAAAGTTTCCCCGGCGTATATACAGCTGAAAACCGAAACGTGATGTGAATAATAAATATCGCTAGGGAAGAAGAAAGGACTTTGTCGTCGTCGACCGAATTTTTAAGGAGCGGAAAACGGCGCGTGCCTTTAGAAAAAGAAAGAGCAAAAATTCTAAAAATACGAAACGTATGAGAATGATAAGAGAAAGAGCGATTTTTTTTTTTTGTACGATTTCATATCGAAATAGGGGAGAAAGGAGAATCAGAGCATTTAACCGAGTGGTGATATCGTCCCATGAGGGAATAGCGAGTCTTACGTGTCTGCAGAGGGATAAAAGCTGTAAAAAGTGTTGATCCCCCGATTTCGCCAATTCCCAAAAGACGATGTAAGATATCGCTAAAGTAGTAGCTGCGGTATTCCCCGCGTTGTGAGAAAGAACGTGATACGGTAACGTATTTGCTCTATCATCTTAGCCGTTTAAAATCTCACTGTAAACAGACCAAAACTGTTCCATCTTGGTTCAGCTGAAAGACACTCGGTTACGTTTTTATTTTGCCTTTCCCTTTCCCTCATAACGTTTTTACTCTTATCTCAGAATTCTTCAATGTCGAATCTCCGCCACGAGTGCATCTCCCCTTTCTCGCCCATTCCTTCCCCTCATTTCCCATTATTTGAACTTTTTTTTACCGTCGTGAAACGCGAACCGATGTACACATTAGGGAACCACCTCACTACAAATAACCAAAGTTTCGCTCGCGCTCGTGTTTCTTATTTGCACAAGGGACCTTTCCGCGTCTGTCCACACGACTGTTACCTGACCCCGCAGTATGTTAACATTAAGGATCCGGCCATATAGAGTGTTACAAGGTTCTAAAGAGACCGAAACGTGCTGGTGTTACCCGTTTCCCAACTGGAACCGGGCACCAAAAAGCCTCGTTTGTTGTTACCAGGTGAAGGTCTCAGAAGTTCCGAGCCTAAGTGCTTTCGTCCAGTAATTATGAGCGAATTAAACCATTTAGTAAATCCTCGAGGCACTGGGCGAAACGCTAAGTTTAAAGTTTCGCCGTATTATGGGAAACGGAAGGAACGTAAACTAGTAGCGATAATCCATTAGCGAGCTTTTTATGCAGGAGCTACTCGGTTTGGAATACCAAATTTTTACGACATGTCTGCATCGCTACGGTCGCGGGCTTCCTTGGGAACCGTCTAGCCCAGGTCCTTGCCGTAAAATCATGCCTTGTATGTACCTACCGTGAGATACTGTCGGTCCAGGACCAGCCACCCTTAGCTCGGTCAACCCCATTCCTTTCGACCTTCACCTAACCCTCCCGAAAACCGCCCACGTGCCCCGTCCGTAAAAGCAGAGGGTATAAAAATATCGGGTCTTGTGACCAAAATGTAGAAATTTTTTTGTTACGGTTTGAAACTTTCTTTTTTTTTTTTGATTTTTCGAAACTGGAAACGAGGAATGGTTGCTACTGCAGCTACTTCTGCTCTCGTCTGAATCTTGTTAGAGTTTGACAACCCTGTTCAGGAATTGGTAATTATTATTCAACGGTATGAAATTGGAGAGGAAAACATTTTCGCTATTATAGAGGAATATCGATAATTTTACCACTCCGAACCGATTATGCCGTTCTAATTACCTTCCGAACTCATTAACGACTATCCTACGAAGATTCCTTATAGTAGAGAATTCTCCTTGTCTGTAGTTTCACGGTTATAAATTCTGCTGCAGAGACATATTCGTACATTACTGTTTGTCGGATTTAGAAATCTGACAGATGATCACACATTTTGAAAATTTTCTTTTTTTTTTTGGCTCTTGGAATGACCGTTTTGAAATTTTTCTCTCCCTTTTATTTCATTCTTTCTTTTATTCATTCGAACTTTACAGCTTCGTATTCGTTCACCATAATCCCGCGAGAGAAAGAGAGAGAGAGAGAGAGATAAAGTCTGCAAACTTCTCTTTAGTTAACATTCTGAATTTGCAATTTAGAAACTCTGCGAAAGCCTTTCTTATCGAGGTATTTAGTCCAGAGGGCAAAATCTTCTCTATAATATAACCAAAAGACAAACCGAGATTTGCCAAAGTTTTCGTAGTAAACTATACCAGACTGAACGTTCCATATCGTCACATTAGGTAGTCTTAAATTTTTTTTTTTTTTTTCTTCCCCTATTCCGTGCTGACATTTTTTTTTCTCACCCTTTTCGGAATCAAATATATATTGTTTATTTTTTTTTGTCTTCCTACCCTCCGTGTTCACCGTTTTGATTTTTAATTGTACCGCAGTTTAGATCGTTAAAATTCTAATGAGAAGAAGAATCAGCACCACAACGACCAGCTTTGAGCTCGCCGATTTTCATCCGATGAATATTCATACAGAACCTATACTCGCTATAAGTTTTCCAAGTATTCTTATTTTATCAATCGCAATTTTGTATATACATATATGTATGTACCCAACGACGTGGATACATATTCTCTGTGAAATTAGCAAAAAAAAATTACAAAAAAATACATAAATAAATGAATGAACGAATAAATAGAAAAGTCAAAAGCACCGCCGCATTTAATATTACGTCCTATGCAAACGAATTACTCCCTGAGTATATAGATAAAGTCAAAAAATTATACCGCGCTCGTATATATAGAAAATATATCCAGTACCAAAAAAGAAAAAAGAGTAAAAATTCACCTGCCCGAAACGGTGGTACGTACCTGTACCCTACGTTGTGCAAGTAGAGGAACCGGTGCCCGCGGTTTGTTGTATGAATAATAAATAATTGGACAAAGTCCTGCGCAACGGTATACCGCAAGCCTCTACGTTCATATTTCACGGATGTTAACCGTTCCATGTTTGGTGATCCGTTGATGAACAAAAAAAAAAGAAAAAAATTTATACAAATCAACGCGATAAAATAGCTAAATAAAAAGGAACAGAAAAAATGGAGACACATTCGGCAGCCTGTTGATTTTACTCGGCATATATAGGTATATATTATCAGTCCGATATTTTCCAGAGTGTATATATATGCGTGTACATATATATATATGTGTGTGTGTGTACGTGGATAGGGGATTCCCCTCAAAGGCCAATCATTCTCGCCCGCACTACTCTATCCGGCTTCGGGAAAGGGGAAACGCGATATTAATCGTGGATTGAATGTGCAGCCTCTAAAATTCAATTTTTGAATTCAATTTCGTTCTATACTATTTTTTTTCTTCTTTTTTTTTTTCTTTCTTTCTCTCTTTCGTTTTTCTTATTTTTCTCGCGTCAAAAATAGGAAAGATCGTACATATAGCGACAGCGAGTCAAGTTCCGATGATAAAGAATAAGAAGAGGAACCAATTTTCTGATGCGATTCCCGTTCGAAACAGAAAATAAAGAAATATAAAAATTTTCGTCTCATTTCTATGGTCTCGATTGAAAGTGGCCGTTTAGTATACCCATTGCACTGTGGCGATAAGATCACAAGCGATATCGATTGAAATGGTCCTTTTGATGGTACTTCCTACCCACCTACATACCTATCCTACTATCAAAGTGTTTGAGCTGTATCTGTTTCTATAGTAGCTACGGCTCCTCTTCAAAAGAACCGGCGAACCCTCCTCCCAGCTCATTTCTCTCAGCTACTTCTTCTTCTTCTTCTTCTTCTTCTTCTTCGTCTTTTGTTGTTCCATTAACTCTTAGTTCATCTTTACCTCGGAGGAATCCAACTCCCGTAGATATAACCGTATACCTACCACCGAATCAGAAACCCCAACCCCGCACCGTACCAACTATATGGCCACAATCACGCCACCATCACCATCAACCAAAGCAAAGATCAGCCCGAGAAGCTTTTTTATCCTGTGTACCCTCGATCCTTTGTTCTCGTGGTATCATCGCCCCTGTAACGCGTATAGTAGGAATTCCCTCTCCTTATTCTGCTTTATGGAAGTGCCATTTTTATCGGCACCGAAGGAATTAACTCATCTCTCATTTTTGGTTCGACATGAATACAGTTTTTGCATTATATCTCGAGAACCGTTAATGATATCGATGTGAAGGTCCATATCAAAAATGAAGCTCATTGAATTCTCTATGAAAAATGTATGATGCGATTTTTCTGTATCTTGATCGGTTTGGCTGTATTTTCAGCCCGAATATCCAAACGTTTTCAGTCATTGTAAAGCAAAAAAATGCAATTCAAAAGTGGCCTGGAATAAACGTTGAAATACAGCTGAACCGATAAAGGTACAGAAAAAATGTATCGAACCTTTTTTGTAGAGAATTTAATAAGCTTCATTTTTGATGTGAATCGTTATATCGATACGATGAACGGTTCTCAAGGTATACTCAAAAATCTGGTCTTGAGAAAAGTTTGTTCTGATTCACATCTCGACCATAGGAATATCGGAGTCTGCGGTTTGCAAACCGCGTGTATCTACCGAGAGTTGGAATTTTTTTTAAAAGAACATATACCTGAAGCCCGAAGAATAAGAATAAGAAGAAGAAGTAGAGAAGAACCTGGTCCCTGGAGTTGTGAAAGCTCTCTGAGCAATTCCGAGAAAGGTTGAGGAAATCGTAAAAATGTGAAGGGGGTTGAGCTTTTGGAGGGGAGAAATGTGTGCAGGTATATAGAATGGCCTTGGGATTTTATTAGAGGGTGTAAAAATTTGGAAATTCCATTTTACGATCTGACCCGTATTTATTTCCTTCTACTCCAGCTCCAGCTCCTGCTCCTGCTTCTCCTGTTCCTCCTGCTCTTCCAGGAGGCGAACGAATCCATTTCTTATTATACCCCCCGGCGTATAGCGTACAGGCGTCGGTTTAACGGGTTGGAAAAGTCGAGTCGGGCGCGATTCTTGCGAAACTCAGTGAAAACTAAATCCCCTGACCATTTTTCCCCTGTTTTTTTTTTTTTTTTTTCATTTTTCTTTTTCTTGTTCATCCCTTTTTTTTCTACTGCGTTTTGAATTCCGCACTCCGGCAGCTTGCCAAACCGCACCGGCGGCAATTTTATTATTAAAAATTCGATATCCACTAATTGCACAGCTGCTATATCTTTTGCAAAGTTATTTCTCGTGTCGGGAATATGAAAACGTGACACTACGAAGGGTTTGAAGAAAATCTGATCACTAGATGGTTTCGTTGAACCAACATACCTACACCGAATGGATTTATCGAACCGGAGTTAAATCCGTCTCCGTTTATAACGTATCAGTGCAAGCCATCCGCATCCAAGACCATCAGAAGCGTCCAGCAAGCTAATCGAATACATGATCACACGATTTACCTTTCGGTATATCCAGGTCGGTGATTCCTACCTTAACGCCTCAGCGTTATTCGCTAAGCGAAGAAAAAGGTGGTCCTTTTTTTTTAATATTTTTTTTTCATTTTTTTACTTCGCGTCCAATATCGATAGGCGAAATTTTAAATTTATGAACGTCCGTTCGCTGAACTCGTGGCTCTGAACTAACGCGGACTAGGTACTCGTATACCCTTTTTTTTTACTCTAAGTCAGTTTCTCGCCACCTAAATATACACATTACCGTAAAAAGTTTATATTTCGTTGAAATAGCTCTCTCTCTTTTTTTCTCCCCTCCCTCTGTCTCAAAAAGGAATTCAATTATTTCAGGAATTTAAATCGTACTCCCTAGAAACGTATGTAGTACATAACCTTGTACCTCTCACTCTCTCAGTTTTTTTTCTCCCAAATTTTGGGGTGTTTTCTCCGTTTATCGGCTGGGATATCATCTGCCCACCTAAGTTTTGGCCTGCGAAGTATTCCTTCGAGGGTATCAAGAGAATGAGGGAAAAGAAAAGGAAAGGAAAGAAAAAAAAAACTAAGAACCGTATCAAGGAATCAAAGAGTTCCATAAACCTCGTTTAAGGGTGGTAAATCTATGGCAGTGCTAAAATTCTAACGTCGAGAAATAAAGTTTTGCGAAAGAAGAGAATTTGCCACGGAAACGGAGCGGGGGGGCGGGGGGGAGGAGGTTAAGTCAGCTAATCTTGATAACGCCAGAAAATCTACCCCTCGTCTTATACCCGAAAGTCCAACTGTCAACACCCTCCGAAACAAATACCAAAAGCTACAGCCTAGGCAAAGGTATATAATAAAAGGCGAGAAGAAACATTCTCCGAAATATAACCCAGACTGTATGAAGGAAGCTTATTTGTTATGAGATATAAGTGACAGCGTCAATTTGCGGAGTCGTTTAGCGTTGTTTGCGAAAGATGACGAAGACTACCCTGAAAGTGTGATTTTCAATTCGATTTTATACGTCAGAGTGGATACACGAGGGTTAAATTCGAAACTGTTTCTGGGAAGTGAATTTACCTGCATAAATCTAGCCAGTTTCGATTATGAATGACGCCGATATCATCCTACTGCACGGGACAAACGTCAACAGATTAAACAAAAGTTTATACTTTCCACGTAGTGCGCGGGAACCCGGTTATTTACCCCAAATGCCACGGGAGATTTCATAGCAAATAGAAACTGGGATCACAGACCCATCGCATCGCGGTTACGGAACAGTCGTTTTGTATACCAAGCATGTGGGAAACTCACCGTTCGAAAACTTTGTACAGTTTATTGAATAGTTTTCTACGCCCCGTGTACAATACGTACATACCTATATAACTGCAGCTGTGGGGAAACTTCAGTTTTCACGGAATTATCAAACAAATTCTACTCGTCAGAGTTATCCTCAGGAACAAAACATCCAGCTACACAGCTGTATATGACACGCAATATTGTGTGACACGCGCGCACACAAAAACAATGCAATCAATTCAATTCCATGATGTTTCCAAAGTTACGACTATAGTTCTGACTTTCCACCGATCGGATCAAAAGCGGTACAAAAATTTCTTGCTTTTGTTAGATTCAGCACCAAATTTTTTGGGTAGATTCCTCGGAATATTCTAAGACTAAATTCCCTTTACCAAAAATTCGAGGGGCCAATAGTTTCCGAGCTATACGAAATATCTTAGTCGAGCTTGGAGTCGACCGAGTCAGGGCCGAATAAAAAGAATAAATTTAGCAGTGCTCGTGAAATTTTATTCTCGTTTTTTTTCGACAGGATATGTCGACGTCGCCTGCGAAAAACGAGAATAAAATTTTACAGGCTGAGATCAACGGGCACTGCTAATTTTATTCTCTCTATTCGGCCCTGACTCGGTCAACTCCAGGCTCTGGGATTGGTCCACCAAGATATTCCGTAGCTCGGAAGCAATTGGGCCCTCGAATTTTTGGTAAAGGAAATTTATTCTTAAAATGTCTCGAAGCGAATCTAGCAAAAAAATTTGATTCGCTCAGCCTGAATCATCCTGTATAAAAGAAAAATCGATTCAGCTAGTACATTTTCGAGTACTTCGAACCATTAAGGTCAGAACCAAAGGCTCTTCGCGCAAATGGACAGAAAAAAGGTTTCTTGGCAGGTGGTACACGGGAATAGTCTACAGCTGCCATCTGTCGCCGGCAGGTTTCTATTTGCTATAAAAGAATGGGGTATAGATGGCAGGTTAGTAGTACGTGGCAGGTAGTTGGTTGGGTCATGTTAGCTCCGGTTAAACTCGGTTAGGTTTGTTAGGTTGGGTGTTTTTTGAGCAAAGAGGTGAGGTAGGGGAAGGACGAGGGTTTAACCTGGCGAATGGTGGAACACTGTAGTGTACGGGTCACCGCCGTTGCGACCACAAAACACAATACAACCCCTACAGAACCACTTTGCTCTGGTATTCCCCCTCTCTTTATACTTTAGAAGGAGTTTTACAGCAGCCCACCGCGCAGTCTTCCTGCTTCACCTCTTCTCTGTCTTATTATTATTTTTTTTTTTTTTGTTTTTCTTCTTCAATTTTTTATTCCTTCATTTTTTCATCTTTCCTTTATTTTCAGTTTCGTTTCTTTTACTTTCCACCTCAAACTCTACCTCCGCATCCGACTCTGCCTCTGCCTCTGCCTCTGCCTCTGCCTCGTACTCAGCCCATTTTGTCCACGTGCCCAACGTGGCGAGGAAATAAATGAGAAACGTAAGTCAAAGCTGGAAAAAAAAACCGAAAAAAAAAATACAAGAAAAAAAGAGAGAGACAGAAAGAAAGGAAGAAAGGCTGAAAATAAAGAAAAAACACTTTTCTGTGTGGGTCTGTTGTGTGTGTATGCGTATTTATAACAAACCCGAAGAAAAAAAAAATGGGCAGGGGGGGAGCTGCACGAGCGCAGAAGCGGGCATCATGAGTAGGGTAGAAGGTGAGGAGAGAGAGAAGGGATGAAACAAGAATTCAGATAATTGCCGCAGACCGCAGAGACGGTGAAAAATTATTTCACCTTTGATCCCGGACTGGAATGAAAATGGCCAAAGTTGTTTTCGCCTTTCTATGGATCGCCAAGGCGTGGTCCTGGCCTCCTCGGGGTTACACAAAGACGTGTGGCGTCGCTAAAACGCGAGGCGAAACGAGGCGAAACGTGGAGTATAAGGTGCGAGACGTGGGGTAAGGCAAGGTGAGGTATAAGGCAAAGTAAAGGTATAAGGGGGTAATGTAAGGGTGAGGTAAACACGGGGAGCGTAGCTGGTATAACTTTGTGCTGACGTTTGCTGTTTCAAAGTTATTTCTCCGATAAGTGAGTTTCAATTCAGGACAAAACTCCGCAGAGGCTTCACACTCCGGTATACCAGGGTAGTAGTACTACATACTGCACGTCTTATACCCTCGCCAGTGTACTTTGCAATTTCCTCTTCTTATTCTCGCACTCCGAAGCTGCGGTAATCATTTTTCAAGAAAGAAAGAAAGAAAGAAAAAGAAGACAAGAAGAATAAACAAACAGTTCCAATTCCCTCGAACCGTTTTCATATCTTGGAATTTTTTTCAAACACGTTGATAGAAGAAGAAGAACAAAAAAAAACAAAAGAAAATGTAAGGAATATTCAAAGGCGAAATAGCCAGTCTACTTTCGTGCCTTGAGGCTCTTCCATGATTCATTCTTACCATGAACTCGTTCGTTCGTACGTATATATCTATACACTGGTTATACGTAAAGATCGCTAAGGTCTGGCCGCCGCGCGTTGGCGAACAATAAAGATGCAAGCTTAGAAAAAGATTTTTTTTATTTTTTTTTTTCGTGGAAAACGTGCCAAGAAATGAAAGAAAACTGCCTCTGTATATATGTATATAAGCATGCAGGCTACGCTGGTGCTGCCGCTGCAGCTAACGCGCCAAGTAGGTACCCCATATCTACAAAGTCAGCCTCTTTATAAAACCTCGCTAGATATAAACTCGACGCAGCTTCTACGGTCCCGCGACCATCTGGATCTGCTCCTTACCTGTCATGTCATCTTTATCCGTGAACCATATCCTTGTCAGGATTTAGATTATCGGTCAACAAATTAAAAGTCCTACAATTTTGATTCTCGTGGTGAAGCGAAACTTTATTGAATCGCTGTAGATTAGATTGTTAGAAATTCTTTGAAATGTTAAGAAAAAAAGTGAGTGTTTCTTACCCAAACCAATAATTTTCTTCTTATCTCCTCAAGGGCAGTTGAAAAGTATGAATAAAAAATGAACGACGTGCGATACAGTGCCACGCCATTTTAGGGGATGGAGGTTTTTTTTTTTTTTTTTTTCTTCTTCTTTCCCTTTTTTTTCATGATTATCATGAGTATTATGATTATTGTTATTATTATTATTATTACTGTTTTTTTTCTCTTTTGCTTTCTTTTTTTGTTTCGTTTTTTTTTTTTTTCTTTTTTCGTTATCGTTAACTCGAGCTCGTAAGTTTAATGAGTCAGTAAAATAAACAAGCGTTGATGGGCGTAGCTGGTATATGTATATAGGTACCTACCGAGGCAATAAAAGTTAATATTCCTCGGTGAGAGTGAAAAAAAAAATCTTTTTTGTTTTTATTTTTGATATATGAATTTGAAAAGAAAAAAATGGCAGAATATACGTATATACATATGGGAAAAAAAAAGAAAAATAAGAAACAGAAAAGTTTTTGAAAAAAAGCAGAGTAAACGTTGATATTGAAAATTAAAAACGAAGTAAAATCTGATTTTTCTTCTTCTTTTTCTTTTATTATAGGTATATATATATTTTTTTTTTCTACATATCACGTCGTACATATATTATTACGCATATAACCGTGCGGCAACATCGCTGGTATAATACGGTGGTTTTATATATATACACGGGGTGAAAATATCCACCCTACCACCGTTTGTTTACTGACCGGAAATGAAAATCACGGATGAGTTGGGTGAAGGAAGACGCAGTCGGGAGGATAGCGACTACAGAGAGAAAGAGAAAGAGGAACAGAATGAGAGATACGTAATGGTGCGACATCTGCTCTGCAGTGATCACACCCCAGCAGCCCCCACCCCCCACTCGGCAATTACACTGTCCCCTAATTACATCAAACCATACCCTATACTCAAGTCTCAGAGGATACAAATTTTTCCCACAAATTCTATACCTAAAATTAGTGGTTTCTTTTTTTTTTTTTTGTTTTTTGTCATCATTAAGAAGAATCCATGGATTTTGCGTTTCTTCTGCAACTTAGATCAGTATAATTATTATCAAGATACGACGATAAGGAACGAAAGAATAAATTTTTTTACTTTTTATTTTCAATTTTAGTTCATGAGTTTACAAATTCGTTCTTGAACACGGCACTGCACCACCAGCACCAGCACCAACCTTTAGAATTAGCATACCATCGTATAGTGCGAGTACCCATTACCGGATGATAAAAATATCTCAAGGGATTTTTAATTCCGGTATACATAAGCGTAAATATTACAGGTATGTGTACATACATATACCTATATATCCGTATAATGGAGAGAAAAGAATATATCATACTTCGAACAAGTTATTTGCATTGCCTATAGGTATATGTGTAAGTTTGAAATTAGAGAGGGAGAGAGAGGGAGAGACTGCATTGTGTTGAGATCGATTCTTAAACGATCAACAATATAGTCTCGTATATTATACCTGCACCGATCAGGGTCCCATTAATCATCAGACCATGCCCCATCTCCTGATGAATATACAAAAAGAGAGAGAGCGAGAGAGGAAAAGAGAGGAATATAAATAAATATTTAACTGATTGTTACAGTGAGCCGATTGTGATCGGCGAGAAAGAAGAATATTCCATCCTGATAAGAAAAAAAAACATTAATAGTAACCAGCGCCTCGATACTGTCCTCTAGAGATTCAAAAAAGCAGAAAAGAAAAATATAGACGTACTCTGTGCAGACTTACTGCATCCGTATCTACAGATTTTTAGCGATCGACTCTTAATTGATGAGATTCAAAGTCCTATGCCTGTACGTGTACTTCGTCAAATAACCGAAAGCTCCATGTTATACCTATCCTCCTCGTTCATTTTCTTGTACAAGGTTCTAGTTGGTACTGGCAGGTTTGTTTCAGCGCGGTATATATACGTCAGTTTCTGTTGCATGGGGGGTTAATATCGCCAAGTACCTAAGGGAACGAATATTCCCATGCTGAAGGTACCTAATTTAACCCAAGCTTAATACCGGCGCTATGCTGCCTGGTGCACCACCTCGACTATATACATATATAGCTGTATGTATTTAACATATATACATACCTGTACCTGAACCTAAACAATTTAACCCTACGCCATGGGGTGAACTGCATCGTGCCATTTGCCAACACGGTAAAGGTTCTCGATCGATCTTCAAAGATTTCGAAACGGAAAATTTTGCACGTTGTTTTTTTTTTTCTTGTGTGAATCGAGTGTAAAAATTCATCAGATTTAAGCATGGAAAGTGTTGAGAAATCGTTGATGCAGGATGTCGAAATTTAGGCAGATATACTTCCTGGTGCGGGCTTTGTGTCATATTACAATCCGTCTGGGTGAAAAAGTTGAAAAAGAATAAGGAACGAGAAGAGTAAGAAGAATTGCATGCACAGTTTTTTCCTTCTTGGGTTCCACCAGCCGAGTGTAAAAGTACAAAAACAACCAAAAAGCAGGAGCAAAGAAGAAAAAAATCAACGGTAAAAAGTCTCGTTGCGTCTTTGTTTTGGGTTTTAGGAACAATCTAGGGTTTTGCTTATACCTTGTGCTGGGTAGGGGGAGCCAACGGGTTTTGGGATGGTTTGAGTTAGATCCGGGGTGGTTTGGGGATGGTAGTGCTGCGATGGTAAGGTTGATTGTAAAGTGAGAGAGCGAGAACCTGAGAGTATGTGCGCGCGAGAGAAAGAGAGAGAGAGAACGAGGGAGCTGGATGGCAGTCGGGCGTTGTGCAGGAGAGAGATGAAAGGTCGTTCCTTCACCCCTGAACTAATGAGACCGCGCGGTTACATCAGAGACCGGGGACAAATTGAAACGTACGGGCCTCCGACGGCGGTCGGGGGGTTGGAGGTTGAGGGTAGATGTTGAAGCAGCCTCGAACCTCCACAGCCTCCAGCCTCCAACATCCAACATCCACAACCATCCACCCGGTGTAGCCTCCTGACGTATTCCAGCCCCCACATCGACGTGCCCTTCTCGCGTCATTGGTCGGTTGTAATGAGATTTCTAGGAGCACGTAAATTTACTAATTGCAAATTATCGTGTTGTCCGATTTACTGCTGCTGCTGCTGATGCTGCTGCTGCAGCCGTGTTTTGATTTACCTCTCAACCGTCAGATACCTGCACATACAAACTTCACTCCTTCATCAATTTCAACGAATCCTCACGTTTCCGATCCCTCAGAGAAAAGACAAATCAAACATATGAAAAGTCTTTGAACTGGAAATCCAAATTCTTCAAATGTTTGACAACATTTTCAGTAATTAGATGGACTCGTTTCCGTTTTTTGAACCGCTCACTTCGTTCCTCGAAACCCGGGGCCTGAATGCATTAAATTTGTGTAAGAGAATTTAAAAACAGTCCTTAAAACTGCTGCATTATGATTATGTTTCAAGCAGAGGCATAGAATGGATGAGAGTAGTTAATGAGAGTTATTATTGTTACTGTTTGGAGAATAAAGAATGTGTGGATAGCTTTTCTCCATGAATGAGGTAGGTAGCTCGTGCTCGTGCTCTGCTCTGCTCTGCTCTGCTCGGTAGGTAGGTGGATATAAATTCCATACGCATTGTATTATACCCTTATATACAATGAGAACTTTTACCTTGTATAATGCCAACGCTTTGTTCAAGTACAATTACATATACTGGGATTGTTCCTCTAAACGAGATAAATTACGGGTAAATATAATTTTCCGAGGTGGTTTATATAATTATAATGATAAAGATTAGAGAATAACGATTCGAAATTTCGTTTTTTTTTTCCTTCAAATCAAACCCAAACATCAGCTCTTTCCCACGTTAATTAAGTAATTAATTAGTTAATTACAAATCCGTATATCCCTACGTATTTTTTTTCTCTCTCTTCTTTTTTCCTCCAAGCTCCTTCTTCCCCCTTCCCCTTCTTCTTCACATCGCGCTTGATCACGGTATAAACACAATCGTTGAAAAATCCTCCCCTCCGGTAAAGCGGAAAAGCCCATATAATTTGAAAAATACTGTGCAAAGCAAGCTCGGAACGCGAATGAGGTGAAGGGAGATTAAGGGAGAGACATGGACCAGCCGTTCCACACTGCGGATGGTGGATAGGTAGGATAGGTAGAGTCTGGCGGGGCGGTGGTGTGGTGCAGGGGGCTGGACCTACAACACACAATCTCTATGTATGAGGTTCTCGACTCTCCCAGCTTCCTAAGTACACAGTATATTTGCATTTCGGTCTTTGTGTGCCGGCGTGTGCTCGGAAGCTGCAACCCTCTGCCGCAAAACTGAACTGGCATTACCGCTCACTGTTTACAAAAGTCAAATCAAAGCATTATGGGCTTTGGTCTGCTCCTACTCGACGGCTAAAAGACTCCATTTTATTTTTTCTTCCGTTTTTTTTTCGACCATGATTATCAGGAATTACCCTCCTCTTCAACGCACTCCACAAAAACCACTCGCATTACAAATACCCTTAGAAATTATCCCCGAAGATCGTCGATTGTTCGATCTAAAAGAATCAAGAAATACTCTCCACCCAAAATCACAGACTTCAATCTATCGCCGGTGGGTTTCGGTGCAGCAGCTTTAACGGAACAGAATTTTTGCTCCTTTAATCGAAAATCTCATCCTCTCTGCTGCAAGGAGTATTCTTCTACTCGCCGGATTCACTGAGAGTAAAATTAGGGCCGTGCATCCGTGAGACGAGAGAAAAAAAAATTCCTTGATGTTAAAACCGAGGCCTTGATAAATGAAAGAAATTATGCCGAAGCACGTGTGGGTTTTGTCGACGACCCAGAAAGGAGATTGGTTACCAAATAAAACGATTTTTGGTTCGGTGATGCCATTTGCATTCGATTTCTTGTCTTCGTTGACGATCGGTAATGAGAAACGACGTCCTGAAGATGCGGGGGTTTTTTAAACTTTAATGAAACACTGAATTTCCGCACGTTTTTTAAGACCACGACGAGTGAGACTGGTGGTATGAGGCGACAGTAGGATGATCGGAATGAGCCGAAGGAACAATGGAAACAATACATTGAAATGCGAAAGTTGGTTTGCATTGTTGGACCAACAACGGTGAAGCCAGTCCTCGTGTCTGTGAGGAATAACCGTCTACCCGCTGCTGCTACTGCTAGTGCTGCTGCTGCTGCTGCTGCTGCTGCTGTAGACTGAAAAGAGGAATTCTGAGCCACATCGAGAGATGAGCCATGATACCGGAAGGACGCGATTTTTCCATTTACCGAGATGCACTCGACGGTGGTTAATTGAAGAATGAATACTTTCGCTCCGTTGCTGCATCGGCTGCAGCACTGCACTCTCAATCTCCCCGCAAATTAACTTCAGTATACCGATGACCCGGGAAATCACTCCGCTAACCATTCCCTCATTCATTGATTAATTATTTTCCTCTAGTCATTTTTTTCTTTACTTCCGATGCTTCTTGACCACAGGCAACGGAGAAAACAAACCCCTTCGTTCCGCGGAGCCAATGGACACGGTCGTCCGCCAATTAAGTATACAATCGTCGAGGGGATCAAGAAACAAAAAGAGAAAAATGAAAAGAGAAAAAAACCGCTTGTAATTGCTTGTTAAAACGTATTTGAAAAGGCACTACCTCATCAGAATATCAGCACAATAGGCCAGCTATCGCTAACCCTCGAGGATTTTTCATCCAGCTCTTTGAGACTCTTGAGAAGAGCGAAGGGTGGAGATGGTACTGTACACAGCATACTGAGCGTGGACCACCACGTGAGGAATCTACTTGAACAAACCCCCAGTACCCGTACCCGTGACGAGATCTACACGTCACCCTGCAGCGAGCGTGATGAAGAAGACTTTCGCATGAACCGAGCGGAGAAGGAAAGATCCAAAAATGGAAACCGAAACGTAAAACGTTTCCGACCGATTCCTACCGCGGATATTTCCACACACGACGTTAGTCAATAATCAAGGGGATGATAAACGGGCGACTGAAGACCCCTTGTTCTATCCTAGATCCCCTTATCCCGGTCTCAAAACCGGGAGATACCGTTACTGTGTAATTGAGAGGCATACGATTCTGTTCCATTCTATTCAGTTAAACCGTTTGATATGCGGTGCTGACTTCATCGTGGTGCCTGGACCTTAACGCGAGGTCATAATCGAACCCCGAGGAGTACATGTCTTTCTTTTTATTCCATGTTACAGGAGTGAAAGCCTCTTATGAAACCCAAGGCCCGAGTTTCGTTACGGAACCTTTGTCCAAGGTAGAATTCACCAACGTTAGCGGAGGAAAAGTCGAATGCACTGCAAGAGGGAACCCTGCACCGACCGTTGACTGGCTAGCTGCTGACGGCGGTAGCGTGGCAACCATTCAAGGAATTAGGCACGTACTGGATAATGGAAGCATTCATTTCCCGCCTTTTGAGGCTGAGGCTTTCAGACAGGACGTTCACTGGGCTGTTTACAAGTGCACAGCGGTCAACAGCGTCGGTGCTGTCGTCAGCAGGGACGTAACTATCAGAGCCGGTGAGCATGAGACTAGATATATAAACCAATTCGCTAATTAACTATGTGTCTATATATTTTTTGCTTCTCACTCTGTATAAGCAGTATGAAAATCCCGAGCGGGATAAAGAAGAAGAATACTGTCTCACTGTCTCGTTTTCTTCAATATTCAAAGTTTCCTTAACGCTCTGACGAGCAGCAGACAATACAGTTAGATAATAACTTCCACTTCGGTTATTCGATGAGAATTTCATGCCATTTTTATACCACCCCGTACCACATCGTGTACAGAGAACGGTTCTACTTCTTTTTCATATTCTTATTTTTATATTATCATAGTTTGACTGAGAAACGCGAGGTACAAGTTTCTTCTTCTTCTTCTTCTTCTTCGTATTATTTTTCTTATCGTCGTGAAATAAGCCCGGAACTTTAGGGGCAAGTCCTTTTTCCCGACGTGGTATGTATGTCGGGTGATTAATTCACCGAGTTTGTTCCTCCTCGCCACACGTCAGAAGCGCATTCATACCTTCCACGATCATAATTATGCTCCATCAATCATTTGCTATCTTCTTATGCCCTCCGAAACCCGCAGGGACCTTTAGACGAAAAATAAAAAGAAAGATCACGGTGGACTCAGTGATGTAAGCGCGGAATTAAGACTGTTCATATAATTCACCGATCCATTTTCAGGGCCTTCTTTAGCCGCCGATACGTTTCTGGCTTTCGGTCCGCGCTATGATCATCAGAATTCACGACTAAAAGCAAACTTGTGTCAGAGATATTTGACCCAATCGACAATACGAGTAGGTATACCGAAAACCGCAATGTACGGTCTCACCGCTCTCCACTGTGGTCAAATACTCATTTTCTATCAATACTTTGAACGTGACATTTCCAATATAAATGAAACCAGAGGAAAGAAAAAAAATATGTGATTTCGAAAAGCTAATCATTTCATTCGGCCGTTTGAAATTTCGAAATTTGTTTTCTGGTTTTTTTGTTTTTCATACGTGTGGCTCATAAAACAAACCCTGCGTGATTAATATGAAAAAAGCGAAGCACAGAAAGTAAAGTAAAATGCCCTGTTGGCTTTGTGCTTCGCTAGGTTCTCTAGTAACGAACGGGGTACGTACGTATGTACGTATGTACATATTCGCATGCTTTCGAGGTTTAGCGAGGGGGTTCGTCGTGGTGAGTGGTTTTTGCGAGTCTGCTCCTGGTGGTGGCTCCTTGTTGGTTGAGGCCTGAGTACGATTTCGAAAGTAGAAAACTCGGAGAATTTTTTACGCTTTGCAGCTGGGCAGGTCTAGTGGATTTTGCACAGGGAATGGCACCGAGACGCAGGGGTTCCTCAAGTTCCTTGGACCCGTTCAAGAGCTTGTACATTTCCCCCGCTTATTCGTTTCCGCAAAGTCTCTAGCCCGGCCATTTTATTTTATTTTTTTCTCTCTCTCTCTCGCTTTCCTCTTTTATTTCCTACTCGGTTTTTGTTTTTGTTCCAGTGGTTAATCAGCGGTACGATGCCGAAGTACAAAGTCCCGGCGGTTTTTTAGGCAACAACGTTCTTATGCGTTGCAGCGTTCCAAGTTTCGTACGTGAACACGTAGCGGTTACCTCATGGCTACAGGAACCATCCTTCAACATTTACCCGTCGACCATAAGCGGTGAGCTTCTAGTTTATTTATATATTTTTCCATTTTCCTTTTTTCTCCTATTTATATCAAATTTCGAATACAATACCGAAAAGCTCGGGGTTCGTGCCCATGCGAGCGAGTCAACAAATCGAAATTCAGTCCAGTACCAGCGCGGAAACTCCATCAATGAAATTGTATAATTTGAATACAAACGTCAAATACAGTAGCGAACCATTATCGGATTCCCGTTCTTGTTTGTTTTCTAGATGGTAAATACCATATGCTGCCCACCGGTGAACTCATGATAATTAATATATCGCGAAGCGATTCTCAAATGACCTACAGATGCAGAACTCATCATAGACTCACCCAGGAACCGGTAGTCAGTGCTAACGTCGGTAGAATACAGCTAACAGGTCAGTACTTCACCCCCATGTACATCACCATAAAACACATCCCACCGCTGCCACCGAAGTTTCTCTAAAACCGCAGAGATTTTACTCCTATTCCCGTTGCACATCAGCTCCTCTTCCTCCCCCTTCTCCCGGATGAATTATAATGGATTAAATCCACCTTGGGAATGAAATAATTCTAGTATACGCTTTCGAGGCTGGTATGCTGGTGCAGCAGTAGCAGCAGCACCTTGACGTACGGTTCTCTCGAGGTTCTTAATTAAGTAAAAAAAATTTCGTTACGCTCCGCGGAGTCCCTGTGGACTGCCGCACGTTCGCTTGTGCGATAGACGTGCTAGGTCTCGTCTATGAATCAGAGGTAGGTCGAACTATTCCCCGACTAAGTATCACCGCTGAAAAATTTTTAACACTTTACTGAAACGCCGACTTGACCCCATCAAGTCACTCGACGGCCCCTCAACGATCGATCACACGGTTCTAGCCACCGAAATTTGTGCATCTGGGCTTCTGACCCTCGAACTAACGCTAATTATAGAACTACGGCACATCGATAGCCCGCTTTGCATTCTGGGTGTAATCAAATCTCATTGACTGACCCCAATTTCGGTCATACTACTGGCCAACTGGACAAACACTTCGCTTTGTTCTCTGAACTTTCCACGGTTTTGAGAGATTTTGCGGTGATCGAGTTCATAAAGCTGCAGGCGTGGATAATGGCTCGATGATAGTCCGCGGTAAATGCACTTTATTTTCATCTATCTATATGAATCTTGTTCGTTTATTTATTTTTTTTCGTATATAACAAAGGGGACAAAGACGTTTACTTCAACGGCAGATCTTTCATAACTAAAAGTAGTTATATATAAGGTGAAGTTCAGGGGCTAGCTGTAGTAGTTGTGGAACCAATCCATCCCTGGAAAGCTCCACATCCGCAAACTAACCGCCGCCGCAACCCCATTACTTCGCCCTGAATTTCTACCTCTTCTTATTGTTAGTTAGAGTTTAGTACATACCCCGCCTCACTACTTCCCTCTATTACTATCTTACTGGCCAACCAATTCCGGGAAAAACTTAGCTTAAAAATCACCTGAAACGGACCAGAGATTCGCATTCGTCGAAGTGAGAAAATTATGGTTTTTTCGTGTTCTCTCTTTTTTTTTTCAGGCAATTTATAGTCACTATTGAATAATGCGGAAGTAATGTGTGTTATTATTTAATAATTTGTTAAACTTTTTTCCGGCACGTAGCATCGGCATGAATGATTTTGATTAATGTTCACGAGTGAGTTGAGTGAGTAATGTATCGAATATTAATTGGTTTCCGTTATTAATTTAATTGAAGAAGAATATATATATATACCGCGTTGCAATTTCATTTGTATCTATCGAAAATATTGTTCTGATGTTTTTTTGTTTTTTCTTCCAATCATTTATATTATAACGGATGTATGTATATATTTTTAACCAAAAGCGTCACACGGTTCAACGGATACGGGAAATTACCATTCGTTATAAAAAAAAAAAACAAAGAAAAAATAATAAAAAATGGCTCCTGACGGGCTCCGCACACTCCGCGGTGATATTGCGATACAAGAGGAGGGAATACAAAAAAAATAAATAATAATAAAAATCCTAAGTGAATATCCATATATCCGCAAACGAACGAACGTTAATCAAAATTTCTGACATTTTGTTGGTATTTTTTTTTTTTTTAATTTTTCTTCTTGTTTCGATCAGAAGAACGCAAAAAATTGATACAAAACGCGTTTGTCTAATCGCTAATATACCAGTCATCTGCACCCCGTTCAGACAAGCTCCAGACTATTATAATACATATTTTCCCTACCCAAATTTATATCTATATATGAAAATTTTTCATTACTATTCGTGAATTTTTTATTTTTTTTTTGTTTTTTTCTTCTTTTTTTTTTATAGCCATTGTTCCCGACCGCCTCATCGGCAAGTAATAAAGGCTGAAAACACTCCCTCCCACTCTACCTGGAAAAACATACATTCAAGAGTTTTCAATAGTTTTGTGCTTATCCGCACCAATACGCGTACATACAATCTGCAACGAACAGTTGCGTGTTGTTTTAATCAAAGATATATATATTCGCTGCGAAATAACGGAGAGATATTTCTTCACGCGTCGATTATCCCTTTCAACCCTTTTTGAGAAAAAAAAAACAAAAAAAAGATAGAAATTAAAAATATATCACCACTTCGATGACCGTAACCCGTTCGTTCGTATTCGTATCGAAATGGAATCGTGATTTCCGATGATATGATGGCTGAAATCCCAACGGGGGTTCAGAATAAACAAGACTCTAGAATCTTCCTCAAATTATATATATATATACGTATATAATACCCTCGTACACCAAGGACTCGTCGGAATGTTTGGAACGCTGACCGTATTTCTGTAATAGGAATGCTACTGCTGCAGCAGTTATCGCGAAATTCAGAACTGCGGATAGCCACAGAAATGTTTCAACGCGTAGGTAGTACGTAGGTATTGTAGTTTACAATTATTTAACCAGATTGGAATAGATTATCGCTTTACTGTTTTTTTTTTTTTTTTTTTTTTTCCTCTGTTTTATCTGAATTTTATCTGAAATCGTAGAACCACTTCACAGCTCGACATATCCGCGACTCTTTAAAAGTATCCGGAAATAACGATGATGCTAATAGGAAATAACGAAGCATACCTAACCCCGGTCTGAAGAAGAAGAAGTGAAAACTGCATATGCAGCAGCAGAACAGTATCTGTGGGTAGTAGATGTTTGCATGTCCCTCGTGGTTGTCTGAAAGCAAACCGCACTACCTTTACTTCCTTATTTCCCCTCTGGAGATACTACAGGGAATGGAGAGAAGGATCATTAGTTAGCTAGGCTGGAGTAGCTACCAGCTTCTTCTTATTCTTATTCTTCTTCTTATTCTTATTCTTATTCTCTTTTTGCTTCTCAGACGGCCCCTTTTCAACGTCCTCAAACCACCCCGAGAGATCCGAATCGCGAAAGAGGGTGTACTTGCCATTCGAAGAGTCTTTATATATTAAGCCAGGGATTGATCCACTACAGTGTTTATTTGTTCCATTATTTCGAATCTCAAAACGGTGTATCTACCTCGTCTTCGTTGTACTCGTCCTAATTGAACTCTGCCTATAATAACGATGAGAAGATAAGAAATCGGGGTAAACTGTTGATCGTGAAACGGTCATAGGTCCCGATAATTATCGCGTGCATGAACCCTTACCGGATCATCAGGGGGATTCGTGATAAAAGAACATAATACATCGGACAAAAGGGTTTTCTTCAGAGTTACGGTTTATTAACCAACCCACCTCCCATGGGATGGAGAGTAGTGGGGTACATATCCACATAGCCTCGCGTGTCAGATTGTACTTCGTGTTTTCACGAAGGTATGAAAAATCACCGGTGTATACCTCCTTTCCCATACAGTATAGAAAATGGGCGAATAACCGTTAGCGAAACTATGTGGAAGAAGAAAAGAAAAAAAAAGAATCCTATACGTACCGTAGTGGGAAGGAAAAATTTTTACTATCCACGGCTTTTACTCGGCTTGCTATTACTATAACTGTACACGTTCCCTCTGCGAACAACGTAAACCACCATAATTTTCCATTACCATCGAGCTTTACAAACGGACGTTAACCGTGTTTCTTCGCTATTTATGACGTGCCGCATGGCGAACGTTATTTATGAAGAATTATTTGATATGATGACAAGACGTAAATCCTGGATTATATCAACACCACCTTAAAATCCCGTGGAAATTAGTGGAAATTCTGTATAGAATTTAAAAAATTCGGACCTGATTGAACGACACATGGCGTTTCCTTCCACGTAAACGTCAAAATTATCAACTCTATGGGGTGTTATTTTTTTTGTCTGTGAATTTATGTCGCAAGTTTACCATTCTTCTTGTAGAATATATTAAGTGACTATACGGCTGTAAGAAATTCCGGTACCATTATAGTATATGGTAGTGATTTATAACGATTACAATATGTGGGTCCAATAAAGTTTTTGCATATTTCGATCATGGACTGACAACGGGGCTTATTCGATGGCTTTTTTTTCTACTTGGTAGATGACAGTAAAATATGTGGCATGTGTTACGCTTTTTCATCCTCTCGGGCAAAAATATCCTTCACGTATGTGTGTACATACCTACATGTAAATGGTTTAGTTTCTGTGTATGTATACATATAAAACATTGCGAAAATTGAGAACAGAATTTAATGAAACGTCCAACTTTGCGCGGTCACCCCCTTCTTTCCTCTTTGTTAATTCTCTATCTCTTTCTCGCTCTCTGCATCAAGAGACTCGGTAGAGTCTCGCGCCAAGTACAATACAACAAAATATATACAAAATCATATACAGATTCATCCAACCGCGAAATAAATACCCCGACTAACCAACTCGGCAGCAATTATCCTCAAAAGTTTGATTCGAAAATTTTGTACCAATTTCTAATCCCGTTTCTAAACCCAGAGCGAAGCTAAGGTGCAACGATATCGATTTACCGCTGCGGCATCGCATCTCGTCTGGCTATATCGTAAACCCGAAACTGCCGGATAACATTCGAAGCAAAAACTAAAACCTTGAATTTCGTACATATTTATTTCGGTGGACATTGTTCATTCTCCGAGGTTTTTTGGCGGAGATTATTATCGCGATAATCACGATCATGAGAGTCGAAAGCCAAATGCTGTCCATTCTCGCGAAAATTTCTTCTAAAGTTTACCCCGTGCTGCTGGGTCAGCTAACTCTAAGACTGCGGAGGGTAGGTACTGCTTAACGACTCGCTCAGACTCGTATTTCTCATCTTGGTTTATTTGCTCTTCCACTCCGGAGCAGGAGAAGGCAACGGCAACGGCAGCGGTAGCGGAGTGTTTAGAGGAGTCTGCGGATTACAGTTGAAGCGGAAATTACCGATAACTAGTCCGGCTCCTTTTTATAACCCAGAGGTGCGCGTTAACTTGAAGAGAAATTGTTATTTCGGTGATAAAATTTGCAGTTTGGATTAGGTGGGGCTCCGGAAAACACAAAATTTTGCAGACTCCGCATGCGGATGTATTGGAGGACGTGCATTTACACATCCGCGGAGTAGAAACACTTGAACTCGTCCGTTCATTAGTAAACCGTAAATATTGATTTCAGTTAATTAGACTTTCACCATCGCCGGAGCGCGGGACGAAGAGCTGTTTCATGGAACTCACTCATCCGCTATTTACCTCATCTACAGCATCATCTATCATTGATATAACGCCGTCACTCCAGCCCCAGAAACGACGGGAAATCCGTTTCCCATCATTTTCTAATAATTTTCGGTTACAGAAATCCGAGGATCGATGCCGCCGATACTGAACGAAAAGCTCACCCACTTTTCCGCACGTCTTGAAGACACGGTAGTCATCCCTTGCGTGGCCTACGCAAATCCTCGACCGGAAAACAGGTAAATCATTGACAAAATAAAACAGACTTCCTTATCAATGGTCGTTCCGTATCGCGGAGGAAAATTAACGTGGGCGAAATCAGCCTGGGATTAATTCGCAAGGCAGCCGGAAGCTACCCTTGTAATTGTGAAATTGGCTGGTGTACGTTGTTAACGTGACGAACCTGATCCCGGAACCAGCTGCAGACCACAAAACGTGAAATTCCCTGGACGCTTCAATTATCGCAATCAATTAAACGCAGTCAGTTCTGGCTCTCCTTTGCTATGCGTTTGGCCGTTCGCCCGGTCTGCTGCTGCAATAGAGTTCGAGCCATTCTCTTGTCAGAGGTCAGGAATTTAACAAGATAGATCATTCCGGTTTATGGTCACCACGAGTTTCTATCATTTGACACAAATTATCGACGACGATGATGCGAAATATAGAATTTTATCACTCCGGCAGGCATTTTATTCAAAGTATTCGTATATGCCCGTGTAATTTATCCGTCGCTCTAGATACCTCGACTATTTATATCGTCGAAGATATAAATTTCTAGTAAAATTCTTCATATTACGAGAATAACTTTATATTCTATGATTCTATCGAGCACTGGAACTGCAACTGCAGTCTACCTGCAGCCAAGCAGGGCGGTGAATTATTGAAATTTTCAAATCACAGAAGGAGACATCCGACGTCGGGAAAATACAATCAAGTTATTCGAGTTATTTTATCGATGTGCTCGAATCCTTTTTGTGTACGAGCATGATCGCGGATAGAAAAGTTGCTGAACTTTTTACACGTGATGATTGAAACGTTAATAATTGCAATTAAAATTAAAATGGAATTTTTTTTCCAAATCCTCGTTCATGCAACTGCAGCTGCTCAATTAACTTTCGTATTAATTAATTAATCGCGTGTTGTTCTCCGCGGCGAAGCAACGAAACAAAACAAGAACAAAAAATAAAAGAGGAAATTTTGTTTCTTGTTTTATTTTACTTTTTGTTTTTTGTTTTTCAACTCCGTGGTTCAAAGTTGGAAAGTAGAAGGTAGGTACGTACGTAGGTATTTAGTTTCCTCGTTAGCCAGAGGATAAAGTGGCCCCCATTTAGTCGTTAACGAACGTTGTTAGAGAGAATTAACTCAAATATTGTTTCTTGTAAATTTCGACTTGCTGTTGGACTCCAGCTATTTACTTTTCGTCGATTGTCCCAAACTCGGAAAGTCCTTCACCTTACTTCTTACTTACTTAAAAAAGATCGCAAGATCTTGGCGGTGATCCTCGAAAAAATTGGATTCTGTGCTCATCAAAGTCGATGAAGAAATGTAAAAATTTTAGAGACTTGTGTGTATTCGTCTGTATGGCGTATTATCAAGTTTGTTTAAATTCAGCAACGTCGCTAAAGTTAAATTTTTAATTGCTAAGATAAAGCCACTTTCGAGGCGTAACAACGATAAAGTTTACTCTCGAGTTTACTAAAATTCTAATTGCTACGGAATATTACCAGCCTTGGTCTCGGCAATTAGCGTTAATTACAAATACTCCATTATTAAGTACACAAACAACCCTCTATAGTTTATAATACCGGTACGAGAATAGAGAAATTAAGATACAACTATCCACTATGATTACCGACCGAGTCTCTTATTACCAATTACTTTTTCCGTACGAAATGGGCTTCAAAAGTAACTTCCAATCGTAAATCCGGTAACTTTTCACGTACGAAAGTGATCGTCGAAGAAATTTTTGAAAACCGTCTACCCTCCTTGAAACCATAATGAAAGAAAAATATTTTTGAGATGTTTTAAGGTACATCTATCCGCGTTGATTACCGACCGAGTCTCTCATTGCCAATTGCTTTATCTGTACAGAATGAGGTTCAAAAGTAACTTCGAATTGTAAGTCCGGTAACTTTTAACGTACAGAATTGATCGTCGAAGAAATTTTTTGGCGATCTTTTGTCCTTGTTAAATCTACATGATGAAAGAAAAATATTTTTAAGGTGTTTCGTGGGAGATTCGAAGTTGGTAGGCGGGGGGTTTTGTAAGGTGTACAAAGTCCCTCGTGCTAAAACTGTGTATATCCAGTTGCCGGGGAATGCACACTCTTGTACTTTCCATATTAATGCTAATTTTAAACATTGAACTTGCCTCCAAGACCTCCGAGGGTCTGCAGACAAGGGCTTCCACTACCTTATACTCGTACGTGAGGGGTGGCTGGCTATTTATTCTCTCTCTCTCGAACATCGACACTCTTTACAACGCTCGTTGTAGTTTAGCGAAAATAATCGCTTTAGCGTCGTTGAGATCATCGATTTGGGTTTTTATGTAAACAAAAAAAAAAGAGACAAGAAGAAGAAGGAGGAAAAAAATGAAACGAAAATATAACACGGATTTCTCAAGCCCGCCATAATTCTTATCATAATAAATTTTCTCCCCGCTCTCAGTTCTCTCTTATAACGACTTGGAATATATTAATTACGTAACCACTTAGCAGCGGTTAAGGTACGGTTACCCACCGCCCCATAGCCGGGCCATCAACGTGTTAGACGATAAACGATTTTCATCCCCGTCCCACCCCTTACGGACCGAGTTCCGTTTTTCGCAGAAAAATAAACAACGAGCTCTGTAAATTAAATGATCTGGCGTTGACAGCATTATTACAGCTTTGGGACGTCGCCCCGACGTTGGCGGTGGGCTGGGTTCGGTTCAGTTCAGTTTAGTTAGGTTGGGTTCACCGTTCCTCGATTACGTACAGTTTTGCCTCATTTTACCTTATACCCAAAATCGGGAAAGTATTTGCGTGGGTGACTCCAAGGCCTTCCTTACAAACTGTCAAACGAAAGCAAAAGCCAAAAGGAAAAGGGAAAAATGAAACGGTGAAGGGGAATAAGGGGGGAAATAAGAAGGAAGGGAACATTCGGTCGGCTTACTGGTTCTGGTCGTTACATAAGCCGACGTCTCCGGTTCCAGGGGCTGCGTAGACCCTGCAGACCTTATAGGTGGGGTAAATTCTTTCAACGCATGGCCTGCTTTTATCGATTTTCTATCACCATATTATATTAACAACGGTTATAGACGCGAACAGTTTCTTAAAAAATCGCTGAGGTTGAACAAAAAAATAAAAAGAATCCAAAATTCTTATGCCTCGAAATTTTCGAGTCATTTTGCTACCAATTATTTATGAAACGTATGGCGAATACGGTACAGGAACAAATGTCAACGGTGATTACGGAGTCTGTTGGTGACGGGAAATCAAATATTTCACGTCTGTGGGAAAACAGCCACGTCCAACAGCAGTGCCAACCACGTGACTGAATATCCTTACTCGATGCCACCCAGCACACTCCACGTTTCCCTTTGTCATACCCTTCGTAACGGGTCTGGAAGTCCGTCAGACACGATATTCAACAGTGAATTCGATGTGAACTCGGTCACTTGAAATTTCGATTACGTAAAAATCTTTTTATCTTCTACTATTCTCAACGAGTCGTAATCAGCGTATAGTATTTCGTTTTTTTCAAAATTTCATCCCTCCCGAATCTTCAGACAAAAATTTCGAATATATTTTTCAAGAGCAAAAATTTCTCGTCCTATTTGATAGTTTTGATCGTTTCGATAATCGAGATTTCGATTCCCTCGATTCATCATACCCCAATATTTTTTTTTCTTCCCCAAGTTGTAGAATTTTCTCGATATAAGTTTCGGTGCTAAGATTCGAGGTCCTAAAGCTCGCCGAATCCGCAACGACCGTTAATTTATAACCGGCTGAAGTAACCCGAGAAAAAAAAAAAAGAAAAAAAACTATATAACTTTTAAGCATCAGACCCTAATCCTGAAACACGAAGATTAAGGGCTACAGCAATGTGTCCGGAAGCCCGAGGCGAAGATCAACTCCTGGAAGAGCCATCCATCTCTATATCGCTCGAGTCTCTCCTCGGCTTTCCAATTTCCTGATAATCGATCCTGACGTTCGGTTTCGTTTTTTCTTTCTTTTTTTTCTGTTATACTCGTAGGTGGTACTACAGACGAAATCAACGAGATGAACCGGTCGAGGATTCGTCTAGTCGTTTCATGGTCCGCGACGGCTCCCTCATCATACAATCTGTCCAAGAAGCTGACGCCGGATCTTACCTTTGCACTGCGAGCAATAACGAAGGCAGCGAGACTCTGGAAGTTAAATTGACCGTTTCGGCACCGCTCGGTGTTCACGTGCAGCCCGCAATCCAGACAATCGATTTAGGAAAACCAGCTTATTTGGTAAGTTGATTATAAAAAAAGCAAAAAGAAAGGAAAAAATTCGAAAGTTGTTTAAATAGTTGACGAAAATGAATACCTACCGAGAATAATTGGTCGTGCATTTGAGAGGTCGGATTTATGGTAGCGATGTCTAGCGAAAATAGGTGGATTTAGATAGAGAAACGGGGGGATATGAAAAAGTGGTAAAGTTGATCGCCCCGAGTAGAGTTTGAGATAATTAGCAGTCGAGTAATTAAAAGTTGTCCCAGCTGAGCGGGCGCGCGGGCACGGGCGAGTTCACCGAACTTGCCAGAGTTTGAGGAGGGACTGAGACTAAATACACGGAGCCACGAGGAGCACCTCGACCCGAGGAATACCGCTAGAAGCCACGAAGTGGTTCGCAAATAGTAGATTAACTCTATTGTCTGCAATACGACAGTTGGCTCTTAAGTACCCTTGCAATTTTATGCTACTACTCGATGGCATTCGCGATCATTAGTACCCCATACCTGCACCTCAGGTCTCTCAGTAAACGAACCGAAACGCAACAACAACTGCACTGAGCTCTCTAAATCAAAAATTTCACCAAACTTTTAACTCCCAGCCACACGCGATCCTCATCAAGTCATTTCATATCGCAAATACCATGTTCCAGACCTGCAGTGCGAACGGTTTCCCCCAAACTGCTCTATACTGGCTTAAAGACGGTCAAACATTGCGCACCGGGGCCAGGGTAAAGGCCGTCTCAAGGGAAAGGATATCCGTAACAGCAGTGGCGAGGGAAGACCGTGGAATGTATCAGTGCTTTGTTAGGAACGAGCACGAAATGGCACAGGGAATAGCTGAGCTACGTCTCGGAGGTGAGTATCCTTCATTTGAAACATAATTCATTAACGAAAATTAACACCGTGTTAATATTTTGCATCAACGTTTATAAAAGCCTGAAGGGGGCATTAGAGATTAGACAATACACTGCACTATTGTTTTATGGTTTCGAGAATGGGGGCGAGAAGCGGATGGAACACCCTTCCATTTGTTCAGTGACAGAGGATCGACCCTCACCCCTCCCACCCTTTGTTAAGCCACTGTCACGTTTCATGGACAGACTAGGTTGCTGTTCTGTTCCGCAGTGGTTCTGTTTTTGTTTGACAAGGACCAATTGTCTTCGGATTCGTATATGTGTACTACGTTAATCAAGGAGTCTCGGGATAGGTGCTACGGCTTAAGAGTTGAATGTTGATAGCCAAGATCATACTTGCCAGTTTGATTAAACCGATTTTTACTCACTGCTAAGGACAGGGAAAAGCCTCCTTATCATCCCTGGAGATTAAACGTCACTTTTTAGAAAACCCGTCCACATACCCACCCGCCTTCTCTGTACGTTCTCAGATCGATTCCATCTTCCGACGGTTTTCCAATCTCCTTTGCTACTGATGAGAGTGTTTCGAGAAATAAATTCGGTACGTTGACTCCAATTTTATCATGAAATATACGGGTTGTCTCAGAACTAAATGTCGAAAATGAAAGGTGTCCTAGAGGAGGTCCATTTTGGACATTTAGTTCTGAGACAACCTGTATACGTATATATTCTTTTTTTTCGACAGTTTAGCCTCGCTCTTATCACGACCCCTCGAATCACGTCTCGGTTGAGTAGGGACGTTGAGAAGAGTTTGAAATTAACATTGAAGTGGTACAACATACGCGGGAGAGATAGTATAATATGGCAAAGAAAGGGAACGGAAATATTCCGTAGTAAAAACGTCGACGGACGAGTTTTTCGACGATCATTTCTTTCCTCCCTTGTGCAGCTATTTGCGGGAGATCGTGTTCACTGCTTTTGCAGATACCTTCATGACTCATTATACAGAGATTATACGAACAATGAGAATGCGAGGATTGCCTAAGTAGCTACTTATCCCCTCGACCAAAGATAAAAAAAAAAAAAAAGTAGAGGAGTCTTACAGCTGCGAAATAAACAATTTTTCATATTGTTCGCGCAGAGAAAAAAAAATGGAATCTACTCATTACATCTCTAAAAACCGCAAGATTCTTCTGTCTTTATTACCGTCATTAAACTTTATAATTCAGAATTGAACAATTGCATTAAACCGCCATGGGCTCTCTCATTTCTACTCTCCGGGTTTGTTCGAAGAACTTGTCAAGTTTTCAATGTTTGAGGAACTTTTTTAAATACGATATCGCCGTTATACCTGTCATACCTTACTTGAAGTATAATTCAGCTGGTCTCGTTCGTTATAATATACCGTATATATAATCATTTTTATGGAAAAAGGTTTTAAACTCTTACCGTTAACTCTGCTAACTATCTACCCTCCCTCCAACCTCCCAGCCGCAGTGAAAAGACAATTTTAGTAGAAACTTATATATAAACGATCGGCGGATGAAAGTCTTCTTTTTATTTTACATTTTTCGTTTTATTTTTTCCAAAGTTTGGCTACTTTGATGCTAATTAGTTGCCAAACCGTTCAGAACCATCAGGATCCCTAACGTCAACCTCGGGAGCTAACGTTTTCCTAACGTCAAGCCCCCCGAACCATAGTCGAATCTTGAGCTAGATGAAGCCGTCAGCAAACCGATACGATGCGATAGTCGAGTCCCTAAATTTGCATAGGTTAACTAGGTGGCGGCCTTATTGATGCTCGTGACTTTGAGCAGTGAACCAAAGTCTATTCCAAACCCAACTCGAGCCATGGAACTTTAAGGAAAGATGTTTGTCATCCTGATGGTCCTGACGTATGAAAGTGTTCGCGAACACTTGTCGCAATTTTTTTTTCAATATAATCCCAGTTTTGAAAACGTCATAGCAAAAAAAAAAAAAATTGGCCACGGGTGTTTCTGAATGTTGGCAGAAATCTCACCGCAACTGGTCTACAGATTTATCGAACAGACTATGCAGCCCGGTCCATCGGTTTCCCTGAAGTGTAGCGCGGGCGGAAATCCAACTCCCCAGATATCGTGGCGGTTGGACGGTTTTCCACTTCCCCAAAACGACCGGCTTCTGATAGGACAATACGTTACCGTCTACGGTGACGTTATTTCCCACGTTAACATATCATCGGTTAAACCAGAAGACGGTGGAGAGTACGAGTGCACAGCCAGCAGTAGAGCCGGAGAGGCTGGACACGCTGCGAGACTCAACATTTATGGTGAATAAATTTATGCACAAGAAAAAGAGAAAAAAAAAAGAATCCTCGTCGTGCACATTTAGCTTGTATCGTTATCTCGCCAACTGCAGTGCGGAATGGAATAACGGCGTCGCGAAAGGAACGGAATAAACTGAAAATAATTAAAGTAAGAGATATAGGGATTATGTACGGTTTATTTTACTTTTTTCAATTCCAGGTTTACCATACGTCCGACCGATGCCTCCGGTTTCAGCAGTCGCCGGAAAACAGCTTCACATCAAATGCCCCGTGGCAGGTTATCCGATTGATTCTATTGTGTGGGAGAAAGGTGAGAGAGAAAAGAAAAGAAAAGCGAAATGAAAGAAAGAAAGGAAAATGGACCCATTTTTTGATTTGATTTTTGTATATTTCTTTCTTGTCGCGGGAGATATTTCACAAAATTTCTAACAAATATTTTGATCCCGTTTTACAAGCCTCGGCTATGTATAGGTATATGTGAATGGGGGCTGTATGACGCACACCAAGAGAAAAGAACGATATAACAATAAACGAGATACACCAAGGCATATTATATTTCGAGAGTAAATTCTTGACGTCCCCTCGTCAGTTATGCCGACAATTCAGGGGTGGATTACCCCGTAATTAATATTATTAAGCCAAAGGGCTGATAATTAAGTCCGAGCTTACGTATAATAACCCTGGTATTAAAGCGAGTAGAGTCATGACGTGTGTAGGGACCCACTCCGGACGGTGGAAACAGTTAAAAATAATTAAATTATCAACAACAACAAGAAGAGAAGGAAAAAAAAAAAGGAAAAAGAAAAAGGACTCTAATTGTTTCCTTCGTTTCAATTTATTTTTTTCATTTTCTCTGGTTTTCTCTGTTTTCCTCAACAGACGGCGTCAGATTGCCAACCAATATGCGACAGAGGATTGGTAACGGTACTCTACTCATTGATACTGTACAAAAAAATGCCGACCAAGGCACTTACACTTGTACAGCAAGGAACAAACACAACTTCACATCCCACAGAGCTGTCGAAATTCGTGTTCTCGGTAAGTTTCTTCATCAAAGATTTTTTATATTCTGAAAATTTTGTCTGTATAATATATTATGATCAAAGTTCAGCGAACGAGGTTGCTTTTCCATTTTCCGTTTACTTTTTGTTTTTGACAATTCTCAAAGACTCGCGAATATTTTTCTGATAATTAAAAAGAAAAATTCTCTTCATCAAAACTTGGTCAAATTTTGAGTCAATATTATCTTGAAAAATTGAAAAATTTTCGATTCCACGCCAGGTTCTTTATTGTCTGTAAATTTTGGAAAGGAAAAAAGTGTCCTTATTTTCCCTGATTATTGATTTGCCCTGAAATTACATAAGTTTTGAATATTCACACGAAATTTGAGAATAGTTTTGATCAACTGTCGTGAGCCAAAGTCCCTGAGAACTCGAATAATTTTTCATTTCAACCCCACGAAGTGAATGATTTCGAAAGTTTTTTCAGTATGTATAATATGTACCGACTGAAATTGGTCAAATTTTCTGTAAATGTTTGTCTAATTTCGAATATTAACATACCTACGTGTGTAGCCTCGTTGGCTGTATCGGAAGAGGAAAAAAAAATGTGTTTTTTTCAAAAGTTTGCATCAGTTATAAAATTTTGTGTCTAATCTAATCGAAAGAGGAAAAAAAAAAAAAAAAAAATTAACCATTGTTTACAGTATATAAATGAAATTTAAATTTATGTGTGCGAAGGTGAGGGCTGGTGTGTATATCTACATACATACCTATCTACCTTGAGGTATATAAACATACCGCGTGTTTATTATAGCGTAGATTTTGACTTGCGGAAGGGAATAACTGAATATTGTTAACCACTCGTAAAGGTTAATTAACATATAATAACAGCGTATGGTATGTGGTATCTATATAATTTTACGTACAAGCTACCCGGAGGTTTATAGAAATCGGGTAGGAAATTTTCCCAAGGTATTATAATCGTTGTCGGAATTTACGTTACGAAAATTTTTAGAATTCTTAACCGAGTCTTATTTTACGGAACGACAATAACTTCCTTTCTTACCCTAATACCCTTATTAAGTATACAAATTTCGGAATTTTACTCAAAGAAAATCACACTGAAATACCAAAACCGTACTTTTCATTACACAGAATTATATACCCTGATCAGTATTTAATATCATAGGATTTTTTTATCCTGATACGATAATATCCAGTCGTTCCCGCAGGAGAAAAATTTCTAAAAATTTTTAAGGCAAAAAATTTGTAGAAATACCTTCCACCAACCTCGCCTATATGTTAGAACGCTGCGTTGTACCTCTGCGTTTAAGAAAAAAATAAAAGCTCGCAATGCTACCGCAGGAATATATAGAAATCGCGAAATGTTTAATTATAGGATCAATTTGTCTGATCGAGACGAGTATACATATAACGACAGTTTTAAGAAATCAGCGGACTGAGGAAGCGAAAGAAAAAAAAAAAAAAAAAAAAAAAAAAAAAAACAGAAGTAAAAGAGTAAAGTAAAAAAAAAATAATAGTCCAATTCACAGAGCACAAGCGACTCACTTGCACCGCTCGAGCACTGCCCTCCTTGCACGAGTCACACTATACCTATACCTTGAAAACTCTTTCCAAAAGCCAGTGGTTCGAGTATTCTGGGAATATATGGAAGATATATTGTGATCTGAATTTAAATTTCAATTTAATTAACGTACGTACGTTCCAGATAACTCGAACCGTTGATATATGTATGTGCCTTCCACCTGTACCTATATATTATATACTGCTCTGAAAGACTATGAAAAAAAAAAATAAAAAAATATATACTTATTCTTTAAAGACAGCGATGATGATGAATTGGATTTTGATTATGGTACGCTGATGCACGAGCATGGAATCTCTCTCTTGAAAATCGACTTATTTCCCTTCAGGAGGTTAATTTTTGAATATTTTTCACCGCCGCGCCAAGTCATCTAGCTCGGTTAAGTTTGAGGCTGCATGTTCGTGGGTTGAAATAGTACAAGAGGCGCGTAAAGATCTTGAAGCTGAAAGCTTAGGGCTGTACGGAAAGTTGAAAGCTTGCAAAGAACCACTCTCACTCTCATCCGGCCTATCGATTAATCCGCCACTACTCTATTCACCTACTCGCTTTACCGCAGGACGTTGTATCGAATAAACTTACGAAATAACGAGAGGGAAAATAAGAAAAAAAAAATTAAAAAATGATGCGAAGTACAAATTTGGGCTAGCGATTATCTGCTTTTTCGATTTTTTAACGGTGCAACGGCCTCCGGTAGTATATCGAATGATCGGAACCGGGTCAAAGCTCCGAATTTTGGAAGTTCCCAACGGTAGAAATTTCAGATTTTTAATATCACCGAAAGTTTCACCAATCGAAAACCACCGGAGGTTTAAAATTTCGAAAGCTAAAGTTCTGAACCTAAAAATCGCTCATGGAGCTTATCGTGCTTTGATCTTAATATTCCGAACTTTGACGTTTCTTAAAATTGCAAAACCAAGAATTCGGGCTTTTGAAGGTTCAAAAATTTGGGCCTTTGACTCGGCTCCGAGCGATGAGCATCATCAATGCGATATATAAAGAAAAAATTGGTAAAATTCCTGTGTGCTTTCTTGTGTCTCTAAAACCTATTTCCAACCGCGTGCGTGTGTTTCTGTCTTAAAACTAAAAAAAAAAAAACGAAAAAACCGCTTTTGGATATGGAATGCGACCTGTTTCTGTATTGTTCTTTCAGTGCCACCTAAAATCACACCTTTCAGTTTCGGTCGCGATTTAAACGTAGGAGACCGAACTAGCATACAGTGCGTTGTAGCGACGGGCGACCTTCCGCTCACGTTCACATGGCTAAAAGATAACGCATCGATAGAAGCGTCTTTGGAAGTGCCAAACAAGAAAGGTGAATCAACGTCGTTCGAATTAAGGGTCGGAAAAACGATCACCGTACGACAATTCGACGAGTTTAACAGCGCCTTGAGCATTGGAAAGATCGCCCCCGTTCACAATGGCACCTATACCTGTCGTGTAGCAAATGACGCTGCTACAGTCGCACATTCCGCACTCCTCAACGTCAACGGTAACCAACCGTTGGTGTTTCTCAAGCACCAACCTAATTCTCTCTTCAATTTCTTTTTTTTTCTATTTAAATCTGACGTCGTCGTAACGTAATGGCAATTGGCAAAAAACCAAAATGAACCAGAAAGAAAAAAAAAAGAAATGAAGAGCTCTGGATTTTTGTTTTTCATGAATTTTTCTTTCTTTTTCTCATTATTTTGTCAATTTTTTTCTTTTTTTTTTTATACAAAGTTTGCACGCTCGATCGATCGGTACATGGACTTAGATCGCATCAGTGTGACCTTAACTGAGACACACAACGCACAAAATTTTTTGCCGTCCAATAATGTGGATCACAAGATGCAGAAAATGTTTTTTTTTTCACAATTTGAATATTATACTGATGCGAATCGGAGTCGTATATAGATATATCTATTCCTTATTATATTCAGATATTAAATCGTCAATATTTATCTCAGTATTATTATTATTAATTATTATACTTATTCCCCCCATATCCTGCACGCTATCTCTTTTGCACGCTGATTGCACGCTTATTACATATATCTACTACAAATACCTAATAAATTATGTACATACAGTTTTTATAAAAAGAAAGTAAAAAAAATAAGGAAGAAATCGATCGATGATCGGTCCAACGATCGATCAATCCAAATACATAGAATTTTTTTTTCTTTTTCTTCATTTTACACCCATAAAATGATATTGAAACAAAATATTAAATTGAGTAATTATTTTTCTCATATATTATCCATCCCATATGTATATTTAGCGAATCACATATATGTATACGTAATATTATGTGTACTAAACGTCATCGTATATATATACCTATATACATATTACATATCATTATACCAATCAGTAGGTTTTTTTGTCTTTCGATAATTAAATGAATGATAAATTATAATTCATATTATATATATATATATATTATATTATATATTATATCGTGTGTGTTGTGTCGTATTTTGTCGATCTGTTGAAGTTTCTTCTTACCTTGATCTGATCGGATCCTGAGTATGTAAAAAAAAATCGGTAACATATACTCAAAGTGTTTCTATAAACTGCATTTAAAAAAAAAGACCTGATCAAAGTACGAAGTTGCGACGGACTGATCGGTAGTCAATATGTATATCGTTTGATACATCTAACTAATTTTGAATTTAATTAATTTTTTTTTTTATACATAAATATTATTACATCTTAATAATTGTTATGAAATTTGTAAATCAGTAGATTATCATTGGTACAGCAGCGTAGGTAGTCTGTTAATAGGCGTATAATTTATTTTTATACATATATATATTATACCTATAATATAAACCGGTAAGTAATTATGGTATATATATTAAATATACACACGAACAACGATTAACGACGATTCTATAACCAACTAGGGGCGGGGGGGAGGGGGAGAGGATTTTCACGTGGTAAAAAGAAAAATCGTGGTAATCGATAATCAAATATAAATCGGATCGTTTTAGGAAAGAGAGAATGAAAGAAAGAAAGTGGTAGGAAATAATCGAAAATCGTACACCAACGATCTACCGATCTATCTTCTTCTTGTTCTTCTTCTTGTTCTTCTTCTTCTTCTACTTGACGCGATATGGATTCGTGTCAAGGGTAGAAAATTCCACTACTACTACTACCACCCTTATAGTTCCGCCGAGGATATCGCCGTTTTATTTCGAGGACGGAGTGACAGAAGGCATGAGGACACAGCTGATGTGCACCACAAGCCAGGGCGATCAACCATTCAACATATCATGGCTGATGGACAACAGACCGATACAAATTGGTCAAATCATATCGTCCTCATCGGAGACGGTATCGTCGGCTGTTACCTCCTCGTCACCAAACAGCATTCAGATAAGCGACTATCCACCGTTTTCAAGCATACTGACAATAAATAGCGTCACTGCAAGACACAGCGGAAACTACACCTGTCAAATCAGTAACGCTGCTGGTATCGCAGAACATTTTGCAAGCCTCTTCGTCACCGGTGGGTCAGCAAAATCCGTCAAGAATAAATTATTGGTAGCTCGTAAGATTTTCATTTCCCCATCCCCATCCCAGTTCAAAAAATAAAGAAATTATCAAGAAAGGATAAGAATTTTTGCAATAAATTTTTACACAACACTCCAAATTCGATCGTTATCAAATATCGATTAGCTTTTCCTTTCTTGATTACGGTGTGCAGAGAAAAAAAATCGATTCTCTTAAAGTTTCAAAGCCAGCCAGGCCGAATTTTCGACACCAAATGGCGGAGTTAGGAGCTGGACGATCGTCAGGATAATTATACATATCGTTTCCTTAAATGCAAAAAATAAACAATCACATCACGGAAACACAGAGATGCAAAAAAAAAAAAACCAATAAAACGAATAACAAACACAGTTTGATAAACAGACTTGGTATCATTTTTAGCTAATTGTTATTAATTACATATAATAGTTATAGATACCTAGTGCATGATCGAACTATACACTATATTAGCTAATCATTGTTTACTCAATGTATTGTTGAACATTATTAATATTAGATTTTATAATATACAGGAAAGACTTTTTTTCATCATCCATAATATTCAGTACATAATTCACCATATACATATCTTTGAGTAATTAGTTTGATATATATATAGATTGCATATATTTTACACTTAAAAAACACATTCCACTACACCGTCATCGACACCCTTGCCACAATAACCCGACACGACACTATCCAGCATGAAATTTGATCACACAGACCAGGACGACGATGAATTCTTTATTCAGATTCTTATTTGCCGGTTATTTTGGCACCCAACACTGATGTACGAATAACGAATCGCGAGTCTCGTTCCAATTAGCTTTGATGTCTGATCAGACTGGTGTCCGATGATTTCTATCGAAAGGATCCTTCACACCCTTCTCTTCTCTTCTCTTCTTTTCCCTTTGCTGCCATCGTCGTGTATAATATTCGATACGCGATTGACAAACAAGGGTGCGAATTGACGTTGTGGAAATTAAAGTAGTAGTGCTCGAATGGAGTAGGCTGCTGCAGTGATCGGTTCAACTAATCTCTAAATAGTCGAGAGATGTTAATTGGGATTTAACTAATTGACGGGATCTGTTTCTGACTGTGAAGGATCACGATAACAGATATATGCTATGGCAATGAAGAAACATGGATTGAAAATGTATGACGTTCCAACCGTTCGACGGATAATTAAACACCTGTTGACACCTCTTTTTTTTGCATTGGAAACCTGAGCAATGATCGATGTTATTCCTTTGTTTCTACACGTTTTTGAAATTTTTGATTCGAGACGAAATATGGGTATAAGGATTCATCGTCGAACCTGAGACCTTCACACCATGAACAGTAACGACACGAGTTCAGTTAAAAAATTGCATGAACTTCATCGGTACGATATATAAATATATAAATATATATATACCTATATATCTATCAATTAACAATTTACCTAACGTAGAATGAGTAATGAACTAGTCTAAGTACCTTGACGAAGATCTATAGCGTAGTGTGCTGCAAGTTATACTTGAATTTAATACCAACGAGTATTTAAGGACAATTGTACATACCTAGAGCCACAGACATGGTTAAAATATTTAATAAAACTCATGTACTACGTGTCTCTGTGTGTGTGAGACTATGATCACTGGATGTTCCAATCTCTCGTTTAATTGTCCACCCAAAGTTCGTTGATAATTGAAGTACTAGAAGTATGGGATTTTGAATTTCACATTCTTGCATTGATCCGTACCGAAACGGTATAGGCGGTGATACATACGTATGTATATACGACCAACGCCGGTTTTATTCAGCGGTTATTTATTTATTCAATATACCGTGTGCCTCTTCTTCATCCATTTTTTATTTTTTGCCGTTTTTTTTTTGGTTTTTTTTTTTTTTGTGCTCGTTTTTTTCCGACCTCACGTCACTGCAAATAAACGAAACGCTAATTGACGCCTCTAGCGTGTCCAGATAACAGCACAATACCAACTTTGAAACGGTATATGTATATTCCTAATTAAGGAAAATATCGCAAAACATGTAGCCGGCTTCAAAAACTAGACCAAAAAAAAAACTTGTACCAGTCTGACTGATCATTCGATAAATTAATTAATTGTTTTTTTGCCTATTGCAAAGAATTGGAACATCCATTTTTCATCGTTCTTATAGATGACTGGGAATATCTCTGAGCCCATACCGAGCCGATATTTCGATATACGATATAAATAAAATAAAAAGAAACTCAAAATCGATAATAATTTTCGAGGTCAAGCCCAATTCTCTTCACGATCGAATGTAACAATTTTGTTGAAAAAGGTTTTCGTTCACGTGTTATATATCCGGTTAGAGAATATTGGTAAATCGAATGGTTGGCGCAGGTATGGGGGCTAACGGAAATAGATTTTGGGTTAACGGAAACATATTTCTAGTACCTCCAAGATGGACTGTGGAACCTATCGATCAGACCGCCATAGTGAGTCATGGTGTCTCGGTATCCTGTCAAGCAGAAGGGTTTCCGATTCCTTCAGTGACTTGGAAACAATCTATAGGTGAGTCGCGGTCGGCATCAGTAAACTACAATATATAATCCATTCAATCAATGTCAGGAGACGAAACCCGTTGTACGCGTGTAAAAAGAAAAAAAGGCAAAATTTCGACCATATTAACCGTAGGAATTCGTCGAGGGGGGAGAGATGAGAAAAAAAATATTGAAAAAATAGTTCATAAAAGTATTTGACTTGCAAATAGTTTACCCAACAACCTGATACCTACACCACTCTCTGAACTTTTCGAGAGCAGCAGCCCTGCGACCTGCAAAAGCAGAGGTTATTTTCAAAGCTCGAGTGGAGTTTGGATCAAGAGCTTCAGCTTCCTCCAACGTTTCAAAATTTTAATAATATTACCAACCAGCTCTGTGTCTGGGAATATAGGCATGTGTGTCAAGTATCCCATATTCCCTGCAGGCGAAACACCCGGTGACTATAGAGAGCTGGGTTACGGCGGTACCGAAGGTGCAGGAGTTGCTGACAACGGTTCATTGGTCATTCCCCGAGTGGCCAAGGATCATGGGGGCTTTTATCTATGCCAAGCAAGCAACGGGATCGGTCCAGGACTCAGCAAACTGATACGACTAACCGTCCACGGTGAGTAAAATATTCAAAACGCCAAATAATATCGTCTAGGAAATTTTCTGTCGTGGTATTTTACTCGTCAGCGTTTGACAACCGGGTCTCGCCAGCTAGTTTTCGGAGTTTGAAATTAGCATTAGATGAAAATAAGTAGAAATGGTCGCACTGTTGATTTCTCTGTACGCTAAGCGAGCTGTGAACAAATACACGTGATAGTGTCCCGTAGTGACATTGCTGCGAATCGAAACACCGTATCTAACTACTGTGAGTGCGGTGCGACCGTAAAACCGTTGGTAATTGTATGACATGAGAATCGTGACTCGTTGCCACAGCGGGACCCAGTGTGACGGTGAGGATGAGGCAGGAGTCTGTACGTAGGGGTGAAGCAGTCACCCTGCGATGCGAAGCTGAGGGCGATTCGCCCCTTGAGCTCAGCTGGCGTGCTCGCGGCAGTCGGGTCGACCCTAACTACGACATTAGGTTGGTATCCAATCCACTCACGTAACTCTCTCTCTCTCTCTTATCTCTTCTCTCTGTCCTTTTACCCCTCTCCTCACCCCATTCGAACCCTTGAAGCTAATAGTTTGCGTAGGCATACCGGAGCAGACCTTGTATTTTTTTTTTTTCTACCTTATAAACCGGAATCTAAGCACGTGCGGACTGCGGTGCGGAATTTGAAAGTCACGATCTATGTCGAAGCCAAACAAAACTGGAGGAGAGTGACACCTCGAAATTTTTTTATCAGTTTACATAACGGTCTCGAAGGGAGAAGCAAACTCCTTGGGAATACCCGAATTTATCACGGTTGAAAGGACTCGTATGACGATATTCAATGTCGAAACTTATATGTACCTTGATTGAATAGAATAGCTCGTGCAAAAGTTTTACTATCTCATAGAAATTCATTGTTCAATATCGACGAGTACGACGACGACGACGACGACGATGACTACGACTACGACTACGACGAAGCTTGACTAAGAAACACGGGGAGAGAGCGAGTAATTGCGATGGCTGCACACTGGCTTCCACTCTAATTAAAGTATCATTAAAAGTTTTATACGTTGAGGTTTAAGCTGGTGCTGAGTAGTGGGAGAACTCCTCATACATCAAAGAACACCCCATCCTATTAATCGTGGGAATAGAATAGAAACAAAATAAAATAAAATACAAAATAACGAGACTGTCATTAAACGAATCGTTGCCTCAAGGGTTGGACTAATTAGACTCTGGTAATCGAGTGGTTTTAGGGAAATGACCGATTTTTCACGAATTGTGACGCAGGTACTCTTTAGACAATTCGCCAATACCTCGGGGCATGATCTCAGAGCTTAGAATCTCTGAGGCTGGTCACGCTGACCGAGGTGAATACACGTGTGTGGCGAGCAACGCCTATGGTCATGATCGTGCAAACATTCATCTACTTGTACAAGAGCCACCGAACTTTCCGCGAAACTTACACGTGGCCGAACAAGGAAGTCGCTCGATACGCCTGGCCTGGTCACCGCCCTCGGGCGACTCGGACCCAGTTCACCCCGACTCCCCGATCATCAGCTACGTCGTTCAATACAAAGAAGCACAAGGTTGGTAGACACTCCCCATATTTCTTAGGCTTTATCCTCCTTTCCACCGCTTTCACTTTCTGCGCTAGGTTCTTACAGTCAGCTTTTCTTCGCGCTTTTCGAAACTGCGGATATAAACTTTCCGCAACCTTTCCAAAACCGCGCTGTTAATCTTATTTCGTTTTATTCTCTTCTTCACGATGTCCGCGATCACTCCGCAATAAATTCCTTCGCAGACGTATGGCACGAACATAACACACAGAAATTGGTAGCCGGAGATAACACAGTCGCTCTAGTCACGCCGTTGAAACCGGCAACAACTTACCACTTTCGTGTATACGCTGAAAATCATCTTGGAACATCGGCGCCGAGCGATATACTCCATGTGAGTTGTCATAGTCGTTCAATCATTTCCTCGCATGATCACCCTGTCCTTTTTCGCTCACACTTCGGTGACACCTTATTCCAGGCACAAACTGACAGTGAGGTTCCTAGCGGACCTCCGAGACAGGTATCTGTCGAACCTTTGGGACCACAGCAGCTCAGGATCACCTGGCAGCCGCCAGATAGATCACTGTGGAACGGAGAACTTCTTGGATATACAATAGCCTACAGAAATCTAGGGTATAAACCTTGTTTACACATTGTGCGACAGTCCGCTCGATCAATCCTCGAATCATTGACCATTCATCCTCCTCAGGAATGACGAGAAATCTGTCAACACAACCCGGGTAGGTATAATGGGTAACGGCGATGGATCCTACGATTACAGACTAACAGGATTAGAAAAGTACACTCAGTACAGTGTGGTGGTTAAAGCATTCAACAGCAAAGGCGACGGGCCTGGATCAGATCCCATAATCGCGCAAACCCTGGAAGACGGTGAGCTAACAACCGCCCCTCGTGTTCTTTTCAAAATATTAAAAAAACACTTGGCTAATCATTTTCCGTGACACAGTTCCCAGTGCGCCACCTCAAAATGTAGCCTGCGTTGCTCTGACCGCACAAAACGTTCAAGTTACATGGAAACCTCCACCTTCTGACCGAGTGCACGGTGTTGTGCAAGGCTACAAGCTGCTCTACGAGGCAGCAAACGACGCCACATCAGCAGAGCTACAGGGGTCTCGTGAAACGAAAATTACCCATGCTTTGAGCACTGTTCTGCATGGACTGAGCCCGTACACAAATTACACTGTCCAAGCGTTGGCTTACACTCGGGCTGGAGAAGGAGTTAGCAGTAGCCCCGTGTCCTGCACTACTGAGGAAACCAGTGAGTCTATTTGCTCTAGTTTTAGGGTGTTCAAAAACGCTCCTCATGCGGCCAATTTTTATTTTTCCAGCTCCCGATCCTCCGGATAAAATAAAGGCTGTAACGAGCGCGGAAGACTCGGTTGTTATATCATGGCTACCACCGCGAAAACCAAACGGTGTATTAACCAAGTACATAGTCCACATCAGAATGTACGAACAGGGACACGAGAAAAAGACCACAACGAACACCGTACCGGCTCAGAATCTCCACTACGATGCTATGGGGCTAAAGGTACGAGAAACTTACGAAGCCTGGGTTACGGCGTGGAATAAAATGGGCGAAGGTTCGAAGTCGTCGGTCGTAAAGCTCCAGCCAAGTTCCACAGGTGAATTGTCTTTAATTTTCTCAAACTTGATCGTCAATAAAATTTTCTAAATCAGTTCCAGCGGCCATCATATCCTTTGGCGTTATGGTACTGGTGCCATGGAGAGTGGACGTCAATCTCGCCTGCCTTTTTGTCGGCAATCCACGACCTTCGGCTGAGTGGAGACTCGGGGATGTTAAATTACAGAAACAGCAAAGGTGAGCTCAGAGGTGTATGAATTTTTCAGTGGAGTATGTCTCCCGGATTTCATTCCTCACTCGACATTCTATCTTTCAGACTGGACATCGGAGCGGACAATACCCTTCTGCTGAAAAGTGTGCAACGTAGTCATGAAGGGAATTACTCATGTCATGTCAGGAACTCGTTGGGATCGGATCAGATCGTTTACAGTTTGCAAGTTCAAGGTAAAAATGTCGTGTGCAATTCCTCCGCTCTTTCGCACACGCTGATCAGCAAATTATAAAAGTTTATTTTACGTGGGGGCATGATTCCCTCTCTGAACTACTCCGTCTAATTACCTCCGCTGTTGTTGTTAGTTTCAAACGCAAATTGAATATCGTTGGTATATCGTCACTGCACGCGCGTACACGGAACAATACGTCTCTCTCGCGGAGAGGAGCACTACCGTACGTCCAACTTGTCAGCTAATTGGGAAACTTCCTACTTTGTGTCTAGTTCCTCCGACGCCGCCTACGCTTTTAGCCACCGGCACCACAACCGATGCAGTTCAATTGCAGTGGAAACAAGGAGACAACGGTGGATCTCCAATAAAAGGATTCCTCCTGGCTTATCGACGGGAATTTGCTGAATGGGAAGAAGTTATGATAGATCGAAGAGCCAGTACCCATTTACTCGAAGGGCTGCAATGCGGTACTAAGTACCAATTCACTCTGGCGGCTTTTAACCGCATAGGGAGTGGCGGCGCAAGCAAAACCGAAAGCGCAAGAACAAAGGGATCAAAGCCTGTTGCTCCGGCCAAACAACATTTGATTAGATCAAACCTCACTTCAGTTATACTCGAGTTAGCATCTTGGCAAGACGGCGGATGCCCACTACTCTACTTTGTTGTTGAATACAGAAGACTCCCTGGCGACTGGCTTTTGGGTAAGGATATAAGCACTGTTTATCCCCAGATCCGCCAATTCAATCTATTTGCTTTGCAGTATCGAACAACATCGCACCGCACTCACGGTTCTCTATAGTCGATTTGGAAACTGGTTCAAGTTACGAACTCAGACTCACAGCACACAACAACGCCGGTTCAACACAAGCCGAGTATCTGTTCTCAACCCTGAGTCACAACGGTGGAAAAAGGGTCTACGAAGGACCTCCGTTGGAAGCTGAAGAGACACCGATATATCTAGACGCCCAGGTCCTTGCACCGAGTGTGGTATCAGTTCTTGCAGTCATTCTGGCCGTTGCTGGAGTATGTTTTTGCTTAAGAACTCGTAAGTGTTCAAAATTTTTTGGTAACACTTCAGGTAGCAGTTTTTATTGACAAAAATATCTTTGCGAATGTCCGTTTCAGACCCTGGAAGAGCAGGATCCGCCAATGATCCGCCCTCCCAGACCCAGGCGGCTTTGGACAACAAGCACAACATGGAACAGAGAGAACAATATTATGCAACTGCAAGGAAACCGGGTCAGCAATCGCCGTGTAGAGAGGTCAACGCTCTCGAGAGAATCCCGGAGTACTCCGAGGACATTTATCCGTACGCAACCTTCCATCTTCCAGAGCAAGAAAATCTGTCGGCTAATCCCATGCGGCAGGCTTTCTTTTACGAACGTGGAGAGACCATGCTTCAAGGAGCACAGGTAAGGGACTCTGGACGTTTTAGTTGGACGATAAGTCGACAAAAATTAATAGTTGTGATGTTTTCAGTGCGATGTTGACCAGTACACAAAGGTGAGAGGTCGTTCCAGGCGCAAATCAAAGTCTTTCAAGTCAGAATCAGAGGAATATGATACTCTGGGATCGGACAGTGATACAGAAGTTGGTACGAGCAGTCGTACCGAGTCTTCAAATCACTTGGACGACTCTGGTCCGACTTCGATGATGGCCAGATCGCCCGGACCGAATTCCGGAGCCCATAGGAGTCGCGAACAACGATTGGCTCTCGTTCCGAGGGCGGTTCATCATAGTAAGTTAGTATTCGGACTTCTGTGTTGATTTTTTATTAACAACAAACACTGTACTAATACTATAATCGCTCTCTTCCTACCTGCCTCCTTCTTCTTCTTGTTCTTCTTCTTCATCACATCTTCTTCTTCTGCATCGTCATCATCAAAAAATTTTCAACGTCAGATGTGCTGTACCACACGCAAGAATCAAGTACATCGACAGAGCCGTCACCAATTTCTGAACGAAAGACTTTTCCCAGATTGGAAAAGCAGAGGTATGCAACCATTGTACGTTCTTCATTACTAAATGTATTTAATTTTATTTACCACAATGTTCCAATTTATATCGGGAATAGATATATTTATTCTTATATGGATACAGACGATCGACGAAGATGGTTTTCCCGTGGTGTTTTTTTACTTTTTATTGTGTAAAATTTTTTTTCTCAGGAGTCGTGGAGCAACGCCAGATATTTCAGTTGATGTAGGCCGTGTTCCAAGCGCAGGGACTAGACCAATATTGAAATTATCTGAGTCCGGAATGCGTCCGTATTCCGCAAACGTATCGCCCAGCCATCAAACGCCGGTATTCACAAATCGACTGCAATTGCAATCAAAAAATTCAGTATGCCAAAATCGAGTTAAAGAATTAAACCCGAGAAAATCCGTCGAGTCACTTTGCCAGCTGATGCAGGATGAACCCCGCGACTTTCGGCGGAAAGTTAAAACTATAAACCGCGAGAGAGACGAAGACTGGGGTAGCGAGTTGTCCACCTTGGAGCTTAAACCACCATCTGGCTTCATGGATGCCCATGAGACTAGCGAAGCTGAGTGTGACATTGACATGAAGCTTAAACTCCATCACAAAAAGGGTGTCACGCTCAACGCCCTCTCAAAGTCACCAAAAGACTTTACCATCACTGTTTAATAGTGTAACGAATATCAAAATAAATGTATTTAATAATTTATGATTATTAGTGTTAAGGTATGAATTTATAATTATTATAAAATGACTGTTTAAACAAAAGAAAACGAAAAAAAAAAAACAACAACCAAAACAAAAATATCACTGCTAATAACGCTCTATGTACAATAAATACATATTTTTTTACACACCGCGTATCATTACGAATAACCTCATACTATTCATTCTGCTGTATCCCCACTCCGGAATCTTTTACACCGCAGTGGCGCCATCGATGATCATTTTACGAACTGCAAACGGCAAGTGGCCAACAGCTGGCGCAAGGTAGGTATGTACAGAACATACAATACCGTCATTCGGTGACGGTCCTTTTGTAGATGAAAGACTTCAAAAGTCCGAATTTACCATAAAAACGTTCGGGCATATCGACAGAGTCCCGAAGAAGTATTTATCTGTTCCGAAACGACCATTTCGAACGCATTTACTGACTTACGAAAAAATAAAAATAGTAATAAAAAAAAAAAAAATTGTTCCAAAAATGGATGAGTCGGACTCCCGCAAGAGACGGGAGTGACTAGATACGTTAAATTTAACTAACCTTCACGAAACCCTGCATCGGTCTAAAAATATAACGTTAAAACATTATACGCGTTAAATTTTCTTTTACCGGGTTGTAAAGAAATCGTCGTGACTTGGCATTCATTTTCCTCATTTTCTGAATAGTTTGAACACACAATTCGAGAAGATTTCGGTATTTGCTGCTTAGAAAACCGAACCTGCGCCGCTTTACAGGTGGAAAAAGTCGGGTTCCCTCGGGCCTCTGTTTGGGTCTCAGGTAAGAAAAAATAAAAGGGGGAACCTGTAAATATATCTCGATCGGAATCCGCTGTTGGCGGTAATTGCAGGTGTGTCTATATACGTATATACCTGCATATACACACCGATGTGAAAATGGCTTAAAGCTCCGCTCACACCGTTTTTATATTTCAATTGGATTGGAAATATCGGAGAACTCGATAGAGAGAAGCCCAAGTCCGTTTATGGAACTGCTAGAAATCACCGTCACGGTGGCTTTAGGGAAGTTGATTAGTATTTACCGCGCCAACTACCGGCCGGCTAATATGGAAGTAGATATTACGGTTTCTTTTGGAGTTGAACACGGAGCGAGTACAGGTACATACAATGCGAGTTTATTATATCGTTGATCAGCGTTTTGGGATCATTCGAGGTTACGCATGGCCACCACGACGATTCGAAACCAGATAACACAACGCTGTTCGCGGTATAGATGTGAAACGACGAAGATAAGAAGTGCGAATGTATGTACATAGACAGGTATATAAAAGCGAGAAAGAATATAAGAAATTCTCGTTCACTTAAGGAGAAGAGAAATCGTGAAATGCATACGGAAAGAACTTATGTACATATTCTGCGATCGTTTATATACTATGTGGCTAGTTTTACCCTCGAGCATAAAAACCGCTTATGGTAATCAAATCGCAATGATCGTTCCACGCTGGTCTACTATAACATAGTCGTTGTACACACATGAATTCCAAAGAAAGTTTCTACAGACAACTAACGTGATGTACTACTGCGCACGGATCGAGCTTTCGGATTCCAGAGGAGGATCACGCCGAGCGGTTGAAAAGCAAAAAAAATAAAAAAATACTTGAAGATGTCCTATAGCTGCGGGTACATAGAAAGCCGCGATAATTTCAAAACACATGCGAAAAACTTATCTTGGTAATTAATCGCGTCGATCATTCCGCGGAATCGAATCTCATGCACGTATTGACAGATAGTGACCGTGCAATTGGTACGTTGTTTCTTATTTCCATCAACACATGTTATATTTCGTTAAGTAAGTATAAACTGACTAGTATACAGGGTATAGTCGGCACGAAACTCGCCGGGTCTGTCAGTCGATCGCAAGCCGTTGAACAAGCCGCGCAGACTCCGACAGCTATACGTCGTCGCAAAGTTGAACGTAAAAAGCATATCGCGTCTCTCTGGAGTCTGTTCCGACGATTAGAAGATCTCTGTGAACGTGTCGAGGGAAATTTTTTGTTTCCTCTCCCCTACTCAGTCAACCGTTTCGATTTATTTTTTTGTTTTTTGTTGTTGTTGTTGTTGTTGTTGTTGTTTTTTCTTCATTCGATTAGTTCTACCACGGTTTAGCATCAGTGCAGTGGTATAATTTGTGACTGAAGTGATCTTTGAAACGGGATCATGAGTACGCCGGTTAAAAAGGTGCCGATTCACCTCCAGGTAAGAATACCATCACCGAAATCCGATCCCCCCCTTTCCCTTGGTTTCCAAAATAACGTATAAATTCATGAAGCGACTAACAACATCAGATTACGTAACGGCATGGGTGTATTTACGTCCGTTCTAAACCGAGTATCCGTACGTAGTAAGCAATGCTTGTGAGAGAATCGCAGCCTTCGTCAATGCTGTATAGACATGGTATATGAAAGCGTTGATTAATTTGCAAAGATGATATCGATTCTGTATATACAACGTACTCCGATCATTCGTCGAACCCCTAAAACATGACCGGTTTTATAATATGTACCCATACACTGTGCAAAAGCCCCTGCACCCGGGATGATAATGATCATCGCTGTAACAACACCGTTACACACACTTCCTTTACCAGAGTAAAGTATCGCTAGTTACTCCAGTTCTTGTCGAGCCTGCTGCACTACGTGCTATTTCTTATATTTTCTTAGCGGTACATACCGCGGATCGTTTAGAACCTCTTTCTTTTTATCGTTGTAGGTTTCCACAGAGCAGCGAGAGCTAGGAGCTGATAGATTTCTAGTCTGACTTTGTTATTACATACATACAGCCAAGGAAATTGAATCTAATTACACATCGATGCAATTATATGTATATTTTTTAGTAGTCGGCGATTTAGATATAGCACCACGTTCGTTGGAAACACGATTTTTTTTTTCATTCATGCATTTGGACAATCTGTAACTCATCAGCGTTGCCTCTATGAATGAAAGAGCGATTAGCATCGTAAACTCGATCGGGCTGGTGGTCCGGACAATCCAAAGCCGTGACTAGATACGAATCAATATCTGCGAAACTCGTGATATTCAAATTTTCCAATTTACACCTCATATCTGTGTTCTTCTTCGATCATTGGAATAAAACGATACAACTTATATAATATGTGTATGTATGTAAAGGCAGATTTTGCGGGCTTTTGTTAACCCAAGGCGTGTTTGCAATGCGTATACGTGAATGGTACCTGTGTGTGTTTAATGTATGCAATAGCATCCGGTTACGTCTTACGGTTTACGGTTATGGAATATGAATTAAGGTACTCTTCTCATTCTGTCTCAGAACAGTATAAATACATGACGAGGGATAAAATTGACGATTCGAACTGTACCCAAAAAGTTTCGTTTCTGCAGACGTAAGAAAACTGTTTTGAAAAATCTCTTGTTGTTCTCCACGTAGAATATCTAATGGGACTTTATTCCCACTCATTAGTCGAAAGCCGAAAAAATATCTTTGTCAGACATCGCGACTAGACTACGAGGCGCAGACTGCGGTATAGTTGCGAAATCGATATTAAAGGTATATAAATATGTTCGTTTCCATGGGAATTAACAAATTTCACGTAAAGATTATTATATTCGCGCTGATAAGATCCCATTTGTCCTTTCTCTTCTAACATTCTTTTTTTTTTTTTTGTTTGTTTTTTGTATCGTATGGATCCGTGTATATGGGAACCTCAAAACAGTTTCGGCGAGAAGTGAACCACGTTCGAAATTGTATGCATATACCGTTTCCGGATATGAGGCAACAGGGCATGAACCGCGACTGGTCAACAGATAAAACTCCCCGATATCGTATACTATGTGTTTCGGTCTGAGCAGGTGTAGTAGCCGACTGTGTATACCGTATATAGTATATATATCACGTAATCGTACAACATCATCACAAGCTGTATTCAATCCATCGTTAATTCGTCTACGTCCTAGGTACAGTTAATAAGGCTTTACCTTTTGCAGACTTCGTTGCAAAGCTTATATACGTGGGTATATAGTGTATAGGAAACCTCTACCTGCTGCAGAAATCGAATAGAAGAAAGAAAAAAAAAGAATAATACTAATTATTCTACGTTCGTTGCAGTTTCTCTTCTTTTTTCTATTTCAAAAGCTCTCTTTGCTGGTCTCATTCTGTATCACCGGGTTATGCAATCCGAACTATTTTATTCTACTATTCGGTGGGCTTAATACTGTTCGGTAATCTCTATACATGATCTTACCAAACACTCCCGTGTTAGTTAATTAGTACGTAAATTTGTCTTTATAATTAGTCTGATTAGTTACTCTTAACCGTTGCCTCACCACTCCTCAGGGTTAATGACTGCACTGGAATAGCCGAGACCTGACTCTGAAATAAAATTACTACTAGTAAAAGTTCACGAGACTCTAACCCCACCGTTGAACCTTTAGCTTCAGTACGTATACAGCTGTGGCTAGAAATATAATCGTGACAGGCCAGAGACCTTCCGTTTCCGCCCCGATCGATATTTCACATTCAAGATGATATTTCCTAGCTTTATACGCGGAGGTATTTCCTGATTGATTCCGCGTTTGTTACGACACAGTTTTACGTTTAGAAATAGAGAATGAAAAAGCTCTTCCAGTAAAGATATTTTTTTTTTTTACCCTGAATCGGTTTTGGGGTACCGATTCTGTTCGGTATCTTCGAAATGATCTCTGATCACGGTCACACGTGTCTTTAGAATGAGCAAGCGAACGTATGAATTAATGATTGAGAGTCTCTGAGAAGTTTCTCCTTTGTACAGAGAAAATCTATATTTGAGAAGGGTAGTTTAGGAGGGTTGTGGGCGTCGGCGTCGGTGTAGGTGGCGCTGCTGACAACTCCGGAATACTGTGGATATATTCGAGGGTGAAAAAGCGGCGTCGAGCCTCAGGACAACGCCCTAGGTATGCCATGAGGCATTGGAAAACCCCTTCGAGGATCGAACTAACCGCTGGCTCGTGCCACTGTGTCTCCCCCTTTATTTCAGGCGTAGAAATGAAACCTTTCGAGGTGTAAAAATAGACCGAATAAATAGCTCTAAGGAAATGGATTTATCGAAATAAACCTCACCTGACCCAGACGATGATTTATGCCTATGAGAGAATTTCTCCTGCACGCAGAACAGTGGAAACAAATTCCAAACATTCTTCGCTTCCTTATTTATAGAAAATAACGTTTATTTTTGTCTTTTATTCTCATGAAATTTGAAAATCTCTTTTACAGAGCGCGCAGAACCGTCTTCTGATCAAAAATGGAAAGATCGTTAACGAGGATGAGACGATTGACAGTGACGTCTACGTCGAGGATGGTATCATCAAGTGAGTATCAAAGAGACTCCAGTATTCTCTTTCTCCTTTTTTTTTTTACAGGATGAATATGAAGGGAGGAAGTAAAAGGCAACTTTCACTACCCCAAAGAGATATTGTAGAATATCTGTGGTTTACCATCCAACTGACGTTTGCCTCCAGGGGTGAACTACACCGTCCCTAAAGCAAGGGTGTAACTTTAACCCAACCTATCTTTTACAAGGTTCAAACTGTTGAGCCCAATGAACTGTACAAAAGCAATAAGTAAAGGGTATTCAGCCGATTTAATGTGAGATTAAACACACCCAATTCGTGAGTCACTGAAATTTCGATCGAAAGAGGTTTAGTTCGTTATAAATCGGAAACGAGCTTTATAATGTCCCTTGAACATCTCTGTAATCTTATAAAGTTCGAAATCATAAAAGAACCAGAAGCTACTGTCCAACAGATTGACTTCCCACCTTCTCAAAAAGGCTTTTGTTTGATGTAACAGAACAGTGTCACGATCGAAATTTATTGGAGTTCAAAATAAAGGCTTGATTTTTGGCGACTCTCCAACGTATCATTTTCACCGTAAGCAGTTTCGGCACGTATGTAGGTATATGTATACATACACGTATACCGGACTGCGCAATTTTGTTGGATCGATGAACGGTCCAGCAACCGAGATGTGCTGCCGTTGGAGAAAGAGAGATATGTAATTGTATAAAATATGTAACCGACATACATGTTCATAATGATCAAAGCATCTCTCGATACGATGTTAATAATGAAGAAAAAAACGAATTAAACTCGGCTCAGCACTGCAGAGATAAACTCTAACTGATATCATGCAACACTCGACTCGAGATAAGCCTGCATATAAAACCTGATAACAGCTTTAATGTCAATATAATAATTGAAATTGTTGTATGACTTGAACGAGAAGAAAGCACATTATAAGACTCGATAGTATTTTTCAACACTTCGTTATTCTTCTACGGCTCAGAATAATACACTTTAAACACGCCGAGCCTAGGGCCAATGCTTGGTTCTATTTTTAGAGCAATTTCTAATCTATTTACGCACGCGATTTTAGTCGGTTTAACTTTAAACAGAACAGGAAAATACAGCTGGGGCTTAGAACCAGATAATAAACACGATGGACTACGTGTACTACGTTATGAAAGCGCGAGTTTTAGAAATGAATAAAATTACTACGAGATGTTTTTTTTCATTTGGAGTACCAGGTTTCGTTACACCAGTTCGTTCAAGTGGCCTCTCACCTTATCCTATCGAAACATAACCATGGTACTCGACAAAAACCACTACAAATTATTCAAATCTGACACGTCAGCAGATATTCTATCATATTAATGATCATTTCAACCCTCTGTGAATACGTGATTGATTTTACCACGACCGGATCAGCGGAAGTTAATGCCCTGGACTCCTCAGTCCCAAACCCTGTGACGGTATACATAAATTGTTATTATTTTTTCTTTCTTTCCTAGGCAACTGGGCAGAAACTTGATCATACCAGGTGGAACGAGGGTGATAGACGCCCGAGGAAAGTACGTTATGCCCGGTGGGATCGATCCGCACACTCACTTCGAGTTTGAATTAATGGGGGCGACGTCGGTGGACGATTTTTACCAGGGTACAAAGGCGGCAGTGGCCGGTGGTACGACGATGATAATTGATTTCGCGATACCAAAGAAGGGAGAGTCTCTTATCGAGGCTTATGATCGGTACAGAACAAAGGCTGACGAAAAAGTATGCTGTGATTATGGACTACATGTTGGCATCACCTCGTGGAACAGCAAGGTAAACTAAAATTTTTACAGAGACCAATGCGAATTGATGAAAAGAGCCGCTTACGTGGCCCGTTTTGTGCGTCGGTTTAAATACGACACATCCTCCGCATCGCTGTTATAATACACACATCGAAACGCTGCACTGTCATCTCATCTCATACTCATACTCATACTCGTGTATATCAAAAGCTGTATATATATCCGCGTGGGTGCAGAAGAGACGAGGACCGCAACGTTTTATAACTCTGATGACGCTTAATAGGCGACATTTAGCGTCGGGTTATACCGCGATGTGTCAGTTCTACGCATCACATTGTGGGACTGGGGTCAATGGATGTGCGTTATTCTTCGTTTAACTCTTCGACCTCGAACCACTCCACTACACTCCAATTCAACTTCACTTCTCTACTTTCTTTAGCTGGAAACAAATTTCTGTCGAAGACCCTAACCGGTCACCAAACACGAGTTGGTCCTCTCTCATCTTTTGGATTAGTCGTACAATTCATCAGAAGATATTCTCTTTCAATGGCTTAACTTCGCCTGGCTAATTGACTGTCAAAAGAGTCCGTCCAAGCGGCTTGTTAAAATTAATAAAAAGGCGTCCCCTAGACGCTCGTTAGTTATTATAAAGCAAAAAATTGGATCAATAAAGAGCAGGAATGAACTGTGACGGTAACAATTCAACGCGGTCTCGTTCCGTGATTATTAACAAACTAAACCGGCGGCCTAGTAGCCTTGAGGTGAAGAAAAGAATGGTAATCCATACTGTGCAGTTACGCGCTACATATTTTAACGTGCGAACCAATTTGCATCGGGTATTCATCGGTTAGATAATACATTTGTCTTTCTCTTCGAAAAATTGATTGACCAGAAAGTGGGTCGAGAAAATATGAAGAGATTAGGTTTGGTCGATCGCGGTTGTCCGGTCCTCGTACTTGGACCCCGTGACGGTGATTCTTTGGTCACTAAGCAACCGGTGCAACGACATGTAATTACACGCAGTGACCAGAACCCTGAGGGAGCTACGTTGCACGGGTTGGCTCATCCAGAAACCCATTTCCGACCGGGATCAACATCTGAGTTAAAGCTAAACGCAATGAACTACCCATTCAGATCTGAGATTATGAGAGTTCAAGCTTTCTCTTTTACCCAGCTTACTGCAGTGCGCGATGGGAGTCAAGGTTTACTTCCTAGTCTAAACTCCTAACCCAGAAAGATTCGAGGCTATCTTTAACCGCCGTGTTTTGTCGCGTTTGTTGATACTGCCCAAGGTTCTTGACCGGAGATTTGAACAACCTCAATAAGAAACCTATGGCAAAATGTCAAGTGAAATGTATTAGAGAGGGAAACCAATCTGCCGACTCATTTTCAGGTCAAAGAAGAAATGGCCATTCTAGCTCGAGACCACGGGATCAACAGTTTCAAAGTCTTTATGGCCTACAAGGACCTATACATGCTCAGAGATCCGGAGCTAATTGAAGTTTTCGCAGCCTGCAAAAGCATCGGAGCAGTGGCTCAAGTCCACGCTGAAAATGGCGACCTGATTGCCGAGGTAAGATGATTTACAGCCCACTTAACAAAGCGGAGAAAAAAGTGATTGGAAATTGATCAAATGGTTCATCACTTTCAAGTACCATTAAAGAAATGGAGAAAAGACCACCAGCGAATGTCACACTTTAATCATGCGATCTCTGACGCTTTCAGAACACTAAAAAACTCCTCGCTGCTGGTGTGACCGGGCCTGAGGGTCACGAAATGTCACGTCCAGAAGAGGTCGAAGCCGAAGCGGTGAACAGAGCCTGTGTGATCGCCAATCAGGTAAGAAACACGGTTTTTTGAAGTGTTTTAGAAGTTCAGTTTCCGTTCCACGCTCACTTGCACACTTTATTTAAACGTTTTTTATTTCGCCTCTTTATCCACGTTATTTTAATCAGTAGTTGTGCACGACTAGGTAAACTGTCCACTCTATGTTGTGCATGTGATGAGTCGAAGTGCCGCCGAAGAAGTCGAGGCCGCTAGAAGACGCGGTGTTTTAGTATGGGGTGAGACATTGGCAGCTGCTTTAGGAACCGATGGTACAAATTACGCAGATTCGTGCTGGAGACACGCGGCTGGACACGTACTTAGCCCTCCGTTAAGACCAGACCCAGACACACCTTATGATTTGATGATTAAACTGGCCACGTAAGTATATCGTTTGATGTAACCTAGTCTGATAAACGCTGGTCGGAAGAGATGGCAGACTTTGCTTACCCCAGCAGAATCACAGCGATCATGAAGAAGAAGCTTCGGTTTATTGCCTGGTCTTCAAATTCGTAGGTTCATTGCACATAGTAGAATTTTCGTTTTCTTGCATTCTCGAGGTTTGGAGTTGATGTGTAGTGTTGGATTTTGTCGATTTGGAAAATTTTTTCATGCACTCTTTTCGCACTTATCTTTCGTTCACCTTATCACGCTTTAGTTTCGTTTCATTTTCGAAATATGCTGATATGTTTTTGGACCAGTGAAATGGAAACGATCCGTACCATTTCACCGAGTTTACCAAACCAGCTCCCTTACCCAAGTTTTGGTATTGTCATAAAATTCGAATACCGTTATCAAAAAATTGGACAAAAATATCTCTCTGATTGAAACGATCGACTCTAGGCCAATTGTCCGCTGTACGTATCCCCGGTGACAAGTAAATCATCGGCCGATGTGATAGCTGCAAAACGTGCCAACGGTGTTGTCGTTTTCGGAGAACCCCCGGCGAGTAGCATCGGGATTGACGGTAGCGAACAATACGGAAAGGACCTTAACAAGGCCATTAAGCTCACCACAAGCCCTCCGTTGAGACCGGATCCAACTACACCTGCGTATTTGATTGAGCAGCTTGCTCAGTAAGTAGAAAAAAAAGTGCTGTATGAGAGCACAAACTCAGGATTGGTCATTATTTTGCTCTCTGTCTATGTCGTGTGAGGCCATCAATTCATTACAATCCCACCCACCTCCAGATAGACACATTACACCGTCTTACACTTCGCTCATTGATGATGCAACTGACACTTTATGGTAATTGTCGAACGTGGGCGTCTGGTGGTCAGTCGTAAACAGATTGCGCAGTCCAGCTGCCTTATGGAAGGAATAGTAGGTCGAGGAATCCCATTTTTCTTTAGTTCAATACTTATCACGTCTGCTTGTGGTATTCGATTTATCTGGAAATGTAGATCAGTAAAATATGTCCTGGTTGCTTTAGGCGGCAGCTGGGCGATTAACCGATGCAGAATAACGAGTTTGAAAAATCCACAATTCCAGAATTCAGTTTATTAATTTTTTTGCTGCAGGCCCATTTGTTTAATTTTAAACAGTGAGTCATCGGCTACCGTATCGACGGGAATAGAATACAGAAAAGATACCACGTGATTACGAAACTATTCTCTCCAGCTTCTATAGACTCTTTGCATAAGAATGATCTGCATATCAATAGCACAGTGTGACGTCCACGGTGTGAAGTCTTTGGCAAATTTCTTTTCTGACCAGTCAAAATAGTGAGTCGAAGATTCTGATCTGACCAGAATTTTACTTAATTAAAAATCCAGGGGTGGTCTGCAAGTTACGGGTAGCGACAACTGCACGTTTAACGCTGACCAAAAGTCACTCGGAAAGGACGACTTCTCCAAGATACCGAACGGCGTTAACGGGGTCGAAGACCGTATGTCAGTCGTATGGGAAAAGGGAGTTCAAGCCGGGATAATGGACCCGCAAAGATTCGTTGCAGTAACAAGCACGAACGCTGCAAAGATCTTCAATCTCTACCCCAGAAAAGGCGTCATAGCCGTTGGTTCCGACGCGGACATTGTGGTCTGGGATCCAAACAGGAAACGAACGATTTCAGCACAGACTCACGTCCAAGCGGTCGACTTCAACATCTTTGAGGTAAGCTTTAGCCACGATGATCAAACTTTGAAAGCTTCTCCATGATTCTATGCATCACTCTTAATCAGGGCATGGAAGTTCACGGTGTTCCCGAATACGTTGTCGTCAACGGACGCGTGTGCGTCGACGAGTGTGACGTAAAGGTCGTTCACGGCTACGGTAGATTCGTCGAGACTCCGATATACCCGCCTTACGTCTACGACTTGATTTCAGAACGTGAACAGGTAAAGTTTTATCATCATCTCGGACTTGCTTAAACGGCAGTTCTTCATATTTCGTTTCGTATTCAGAAACCCCGAGGAGTTGCCAGATCCGAAGCTGAACTGAAACGATTTGCCGAAGAGGATGCCGTCGCGGCAAAGGCCAGGGAAGCTGCAAGGGCTGCAGCGGTCGCTGAAGCTAATGCATCGATTCAGATAAGCTACACTAACGGATCAGTGGATAGCCACAAACCAAAATTGGCCAGTCTTTCCTGTGTTCCAACATTACCGGAATCTGCTGTCGTTACTCCATCGGCGCGAGGACCTCGTCTTGAAGGACAGAGGAATTTGCAGGACTCTACCTTCTCGATCAGTGGTAAGTTAACCGATCTTCACAAGATCCGATCTCACGATCGTTAATTCTCCATTCGTCTCTAATTTTTCAAAAATTTTTTCTTTTAATTTTGCAGAAGACGTTGATGAGGCTCGTCGTGCATGTATTCGCGTTAACAATCCTCCGGGTGGTCGCAGTGCCGGTGGTTTTTGGTAATTTTGACCTTCAGGGTCGTAATGGCTCCGCTTAACGCGCAAAAACAAAAAAAAAATAACGAAAGAAAAAAAAAACTATGAGTTTAAAATGAATAGGAAAGAAAATAAGAACTGTTTTTTTCCCACCTCAATTACTACACCTGTCCCTGCGATCCTTTTACCGATCAACGACCATCTATCCTATTATCTATCTATCCATCTCTCTATTTCCTTCTATATTTTTTTTTATCATCGGCTTAGAACCAGCTTTGACGTTTCGCTAATTACCAAATATTAAACGTTAAGTTTTCACCATCGTTCAAATCCATCAAGGTCTGTTCCATCCAAGGAGGATACGGAGCCGGAAAGCCAGTAGGTTGTGTATATTAAATAATTACATATACATTATCTATAACGATATAATTATATATCGCTATCTGCAATATCTTTGACTTTTGAAATCCGTTTTATTTATAATTATATATCGCTATCTGCAATATCTTTGACTTTTGAAATCCGTTTTATTTTTTATTACTTTTTTTTTTTTCGAATCAAAGTGCTGGTATAAAATATAAGCTTTTCATATTTATTTTATTCAAATATCGTAGCAGCTTCGTACATACATACATAAATATATAGATATATATATATATATATATATATATATATATATACTTATCTTATACCGATTATATACCTACTCTGCAGAGTTAACGAAGAATGCTTAAAAAAAAAAAAAGAGTCGCCTTTAAAATAAATTTAATTATCATCATTGATTGATTGAACGTATTGAATAATTTTTTTTTTTTTTTTCAAGGCGAACGGTGCTTGGGAATAATTATACAAGTAACGATTGATTTCATATTTATTTAAAATCGTATGTCCCGTTAATTTATATTATTATATACATATCTAGGTATGATATTTATATACATATTAATGTACTGTGTTAAGTTTTCATTATTATATACAGCTATTATATTATAGTTACGTTTTTTTTTTTTTTTCTCTCTGTCTATGTTCTTGTTTTTAATTAATATTTCTATTATATTGATAATATAACGATCACATAATATTATTAATCATATACCTATAGCTAACGATCGAATGATTTGTATTATCATTGTCATCATCATCATCATCATCATCGTCATCATTATTATTATTATTATTATTATTATTATTATTATTATTGAGCAATTTTTTTAGAATGTTATTTTCAGATATTATATATACAAGATTATTCCGTATGTCATTATTATCATTATTATCATTATAATTATTATTATTATGATTATCATTATTATTATTATTATTATTATTATTATTATTATTATTATTATTATTATGATAATAACAATTAACTCATTTACGTTATGACGTTATGGTATTATATTATTTCCTGCGCATCCATTAATTAATAAAAAAAAAAAAAGAAAACCTTATTATACTACGTAGTGTGTATGTATAATTTGCTGCTGAGTGCTGCTTTAATGTGTGTGAGAAGAGATAAGAAAATGAATCAAAACGATAAGAAATAAATAAAAAAAAAATAAATAAAAAATGAAATCTGCGTAAATAATTGTGTATAGGTAGGTATATGTATAATGTATATAATTTAAAAACAAAGAAGGAAAATCGTTTATTAAAATAATCGCAATAATCCGAAGATGATTCTTTACGACTGAATATTATTATTATAATAATAATAATAATATTGACAATATTAATCATTTTTTTTTTTTAAATTGATTTATGATCATCGATATACATTATAACAAGAACACATCGTCGAGCAGATCGAGGATCAAGCGCATTCGAGGCACAACTCTGCAAACAATATGAATTAATTTTTATGGTATAGTATAGGTATGATATTTGATTATCTGTTTTCATCACGCACAAATATACAGTGAAATATATGATTTAAAAAATCAAGTATCGTATATACCTATATATGTATGTAATTTACGAAGAATATACACAACAAAAGGTAAACAATAAGGAACAAGAATAGAAAATTTACTAGAGCTTGTTAACAATTGGTATATAATTATATTATTGCTATTTTTTCTTATTATACGTTCGAAAAGGGTATGCAAGTGAACAAAAGGAAGAAAAATTCACATAAATAAATTATATATATTTATCATATGATAATAATAATAGTAATAATAATGATAACCATATATGTGGCCGTCCGGATGAAAAGGGCCCACGTTCTCGATATTGAATCAAGAGACTCGGTAGAGTCTGGCGCCAAGTACATTAAAAAGAATTTTTAACGGATTAGTTATACTATGGGCTTCTGGGCGGTGAATTTCCCCCATCTTTTGAGACCAGATAGAACCCTCTAAATTGAAGACTGCCGGAGTTTGAATTTGCAGATAATTCGAAAAATTCGAAGAGTTCCGATTCCATATGGGACAATACAAACAAAAAATAAAAATAAAATAGATAATTTTGAGCAACACTAGGAAAATGCGAATATCTCGGAAACTAGAATCGACAAAGTTGGGTCCTTTTCATGCGGACGGTCACGTATAATTTTCTAAAATGCGACTGCATCACACCGTGCAGCGTCTTGATAGCAAAATTGATGAAATTACGTACCAATTATGGTGTGTAATAATAAAAACGGAAGAATTGCAGAGATTTATTACGTATTTTCGAAATTTATTAATAAAAAAAAAAAAAGGAAAAAACAGTACAGTACAATATGACAACCAAGAATTCTTGTGAAACGTAACATATCGTTGTATGCGAACAGATAAAAAAAGGACGACAAAAAAAAAATGAGGCAATAATTTTTTGAAAAACGAAATAAAAGAAAAACAAAAAAACCTCTCTGACCTACGCGATATTAAGCGCGGCATCAACTTAAAAATTTCGAAAGCGTAATTAGGTACATACATAACTTGTGCAAAAATATACATACCGGTACGATCTTGCGAATTGCGTAGATAATTATATATACATATATACAATATTATTATATACTGCGGACTTGCGATTTTAGATAATTAATTAATAAATGAAATGAAATTATTTAGAGGAGGAGAAGAAGAAAATAAAAACATTTTTCACGATTTATTATAATATATTGCGTACTATATACGTACCATTTACATAAATACATATATATACATATAGTTCGGATGATTATACTATATTATCATACTAAAAGTTTTTGTACTAGATTTTCTAAGGACAAAAAAAAAAAAAAAATTGTAAGAAAATTTTTCTAGAATATACATATTTTTTATTTTTTTTTTTGTTTTTTTTTTTTTCGATTCAATATTTTGAATACTTCGAAAATTTGTATTTGAGTATCAAGTACGTGGCGATCGAATAAAAATTTCAAATTCCTGAGTTAATTGCCGAATATATATGAAGCTAGGAGTTGAAAAATGAGGGAAAAAAAAAGAACTCATCGCCAATTTTCATAAATAAATAAATAATCCATCAAAGGGAATGATATTTAAAAATTGAAATCAGCATATACAAATATAATAATAATAATAATTGATAATATAATTGCAGTGTCCATTTTTCGTAAATTTGAGCTGGACGATAGAAAGAGATATGATATATTCATAATAATGATAATAATAATAAGAATAATAATAATAATTGGCAGAGTTATGTCTGTTACACAATATAATGTATGTGGTATTGCTTTAAATAAATAAAAAATATAATATAATCGATATAACATGTATATATATATATATGCCTATATCTATACACATATATCATACTAAAAGATAATTACTAATAACTATTATACATATGTACCTATACTGGTAATGACTGGTTCGTTAATCATTTCACGATGCATAGTTACACCTATCTATATATACTATACTTAAATTATATCACCGGTATGATACAGTATTGCGATATAATTAACTATGTATTATACACACCTATTATATGTATTATATGGGCATAATTAGACTTGAATAATTGATTGATTGATCGATATATATTGCTAAATGTCGTGAAATTCGCGCGAACCACTGCAGTGGCTAAAATTGATAACAATGATAACAATATGTAACAAATATACAAGAAAAAAACCGTAAATATATATTAAAAACTCTTCATCATTACAATAATAATAATATACAGAATTTCATCGATGATCATTCGACGCAGATAATTAACCCGCGGATCTTTAAATTCTACGTCATAATCAACAAAAAAAAAAAAACAAGGAATAGGAAAAATCTTCCAAATGATATGTCGATTTCAGAGCAACATTTTTTTTTTTCAATTTACAAACATATTTCATAATTGTAGTAAGATGAAATACAAAGCCTGTCAAAATCTTAGACCCTAATATTAATATTAAGACGTCCCTCGTCGCGGTTTGCTATTTTCCATTTACCTACGTAATGACATATTTCGTAAATTAGTCTGTGATACATTTTTCTAGAGAGTTAAAAGGTCTACAAGAAAGGTTTGGTGCACTTTTTTCATAAACGTAACCATTCGAATGATACTCGAGTGCAAAGTTCAAAATATATAAAAATGTATTATTTTTGTTCCTAAATATTATAGCGAAATATAATTGGTATTATGTATCATCATCGTGTTATGTATCATTATCGAGTTATAAAATTGCAAAAGTAAAGAAAGAATAATTTCCCATGTTAGACGAATGGGAAATATAAAATCGCGATGAGGGACCTCTTAATAATAATATTCAGGGCTGGAATTTTAACAGGCTCTTTATTTCATCTTACTGCAAGTTATAGTAGCTGTTTGAAGATTGAGAAAAAAAAATGTTGCTCTGAAATGACACACTCTACGGTATATGTGCATCAAAATTCTATCCATTATTCCCATTTTCAAACATTTTAGATTTCCCCCGGATTCGGAAGATACTTTCAATCCTCGTCCACTCCGTTGTTCAAATCATCAGTGTCCGCTCTTTGACGGACTTTATCCAATATTTGTTTCAGTTCAGAGGATCTCGCAGTCTTGTACTAGAATTAATTTATAAAACAATTAATAAATGGTCGAACTTTCTTCTCCCGACGACATACATACATTCCATGGTCATTCACTTACCCCTGTCATGTTCCGGGACAGTGTAATCTGTCCATCCAATCGCCTGCCTTCAGTTTGTCCGCAATATTGTTCCAACTGGCGTTTAGACAATGCGAACAACTCGTGTCCAGCCATGCCTCGGAGTTGCCTACCGATTCTGTCAAAAATGACAAAAGGAAAAAAAGAAAATTAAATTAAGGTCTGTAAGCTGATCAGATACATAAGGAGAAAACTTCTGGGCATTGTACGATGTGGGGACGTACTTTTCCGAAAATCCTTTGGCTTTTAGCCAGCTTTGAACTTCGCTTGGGGAAGACTTTTGGTCTATAAATATATCCGGAGTCTTTGCGATGTCAAGGTTCCTCCTCTTCTCCCTGAACATTGTGAGCACATATTTAAGCTCTTCCTGCATCTGGTCCTGGCTGCTCAATCCTGCGACACAACGATCCAAGATCAGTCGAAATTTAACCCACGATTCGAAACAGCAAAAAAAACTTCGATAACATCACGACGGTCCTCACCTGGTCCTACCGATTTGTTGCTCTTTGATGTCCCGCTTTTGCTCCCACCGTTACGAAGATTCGGGGTATCATTTGACTGCATTGGTAATGGCGGTGGCGGAGGCGGAGGAGGTGCTGCTGCGAGTGGGACGATGTTCGATTTTGTCACAGAGCTTTTTATGGAATTATCAGATTTGCGCAATGTGCTATTCTTGGAGTCCGACGAAAAACTCGACAAATCATCGCCCATACTGCTGCTACTCGACACACTAGAATCACCTGCAATTATATATAACACACTAATCGATAAGACAAATAACAATCCATTTATTGATCAAGATTAGCCACGATGAGGCAGCTAATCGATACTATAGACCAGAATTATCTCTCCATCAAATCCAAACCCTCTCCAATTCTTGTGCAGTGGATTCTAAGTGTTACACGGAGTCGTTAGGGCTAAGGATGTTGATGATGGTCATGCATGTAAGTTTGATGAGCCACGACGATGATGATGAGAAAGAATGTATGGCCTTTGGTTAGCGATTTGTTAATTCGTGCAGTATATGGCTTTTTCACGATTGTTATCCTTCAAGCAAGAGATGATCGCTTTGTGTTAGTATTAATAAACTCTCACATAAAACGATGAAAATTTTCTTGTTAAATTTCGATGGCAAAGAAGCAAATTCCAACGATAATAAGACGTAAAGTCCCCCCCGTTGATGATGGTGAGTAAGCAAGCATGCTTAGAACATTGACGACTTACCATAAAAGTAAAGATTTTTATCCTGACGAAGGTGTTTTTTTGATATTTTGGTATCGGTGAAAATCGAGGTTGAGTTTGATTGTGAACTTGTGTTTGCTGTATCTTCCCTGATCAGAAGCGGTAACAGAATTTTTGCAGCGATAATTCGAAGCGAAGGAATCGGCAGACAGGATGCTTTGATATAACAAAGCATAATAATAATGTGCGTAGATATACAAACAAAAGAATATACAAAAAAAAAAAAAATGAATAAAAATTAATAAAATTGGGTTTTGTTTGCGTGTTGTTTTTGTTGTTGTGGTTTTATTCCGTGGGAGAGGATTTCTGTTTTGTTTTGGAGGAAAAGGAATCGGTAAACGGTTTTGAGAATTTTACGAGGCATACCAATAGCAAATGTGGTATCAATGATGTGCAATACGTACCTACGTGGACACAAACAGGGTGTACGTCTATTAAATTTACGATATATCGACGACGACGACGACGACACGGACGTTGAGGACGTTTGACATTAGACAATCACAACATTTAAACACATAATCGTATATATATTTATTAATAAAAGATTTACATAAATTACAATACAATAAAAAATACTGGACGGATAAATATCATATTGCGGTCCATATTATTATTTTACTCGTGTATACGCGCTAAATACAACGCTGCGTGTTTGTATAACAGAACAAAAAGAAACGAAAAAGAATAATACAAGGAAGAATTAGAAGAAGGAAAACAAAAAACAATAATAACAATTGAAACGGACAGTACAATCTATTTTGGATAAGAAAAATTTCACCCATATGTGCGTGTGTCAGACTTATTAAAATTTTATTTTTATTTTTTTTCTATTCCTTTCATTACTGCCGTCTATTATTTCTTTTTATTTCTTTCTGTACTGCAGTGCATTTTTCTCTTTCAGTTTCCTTTGTATTTCAAACAAACAAACAAGCAAAAAAATAAAAACATTACAAAAAAAAAAATAATAAAAGTTACGAAAGACCAGGTAAGACGTCACAGAGGAAATTTTCATTTTTTCCATCATTCGTGGATTATAATAATAAAAACTAACAAACCTGATGATGACATACATACCTAGATACATATATATATATATACATACACCACCAGACGGCACAATAATAAATTCAACTTACGGTATAAGTATGTATATAACCGATATAATAAATTTGATAATAAAAATAAATCTATTAAAAATATTATTATCATTATTGTTATTATTATTATTATTATTATTATTATTATTATTATTATTATTATTATTATTACTATTACTTTATTTATTTTTTTTGGATTAAGGAAAGAGAAAACTATTATATGATCATTACATCTATTATTACCAAAAAAAAAAAAAAAATTATTTACACTAGATACTTTAAATTTTATTACCAGAGATTGGTGTAGGTGTATTTAAAATAAGAAAGATGAAGAAATTGAATGAAAAAAAAAAAAAGGAAATAAAAAAATAACCCGGTATAGAAGAAATATTACGTACATACGTGTGATGTTCAGAAAGTAGGAAATTACTAATTTCTTTCCTTTTTTCTTTATTTTCCGTCATAGTTGTATTAAGTATAATAATAGTCAAGTCAAATTAAGTCCAAAAACGTCCCTAATTCCCCACAAGTTTGGTCATTATCATTTTTACCCTAGGATCGATATTTGAAGAGTTAGACTGCTAATAGGGATTATGAAGTTCATCGTAAAAATGATAGTAAACAATCAGGGTAGGGAATTTTATTTCCAGCAACTTTGGTTATTGACATTTTTACACCCCACCCTAAGTAGCAAAACAGACCCCCCCCCCCCCCCCCCCCCCCCCCAATTTATTTCCAGGTGAAATCCTAATTTGACTGGACTATAATAATTTTCGATGTTTTATTATAGATAATAATGTGATGCCTGTATATTCCTTGCGTGAAAGAAAATCGATAAATTAATTCCACACATTTACTATCACAACGACACACACATATAAATCCATATACATATATCTATATGTATAGCAATCTATCTATACAGGGACAAAAGGACAAACAGAGTATCTAAACAAAAACAAGAAAAAAAATTTTTTAAATAAGCTAATTAATCAAAGTGTGTATAATGTGTAAATTCGAATCAACTGACGCATTTAAATGATATGAAAGCCTTTTTGTTTTTTGTTTTACGTGGATTTGGTTGCAAAATTCGGATCTCTACCTATACTCGGACGAGGAGATTGTGTTATTATCGGTGTTAAAATTATAGTGTCAAACATAATAAGTGTATACTATTAAAGTTTAGAATATCAAAACTATGTGAACGATATATCTGCAAGTTCGTGGTTATAGAAATTTCATATACGGTAATGAAATTTTACTTAGAGTCGATAAATAATTAATATTTAATAACATAATATTGTAAATTGTATTCGAAAGTTATTTTTTGTTTTCTAAAAATTTGGAAAGATGCCCCCATTCGTCGAACAAAACGAATCATATGAAAACAATTTTTTCAACATCATCGCACATGTGTCCAAGAGTTTTTCTAATTCGTCTGGGTTTTGGGACTGTCGATTGACAAACCAGAAGCTAAAGGCTAAAGTTTTCGAACAGTTAAATCTATACCCCATGAATTTTGTGTACAGGTCATACCGATACGTATAAAAAAAAAAGGAAAACAAAAATACTGAATTGTGTATCGCGTAATAATATTTCATATGTGTCTTAAAAATATCGAAATTCACCTTTTTTTCCAAGCCGTTCTTTCCGCACCCAATCTGCGGGTGCCGGTGGTGGTATGGCGTGCGGACGATGAGAGGCATCAGGTCCTGGACTAGTGCTAGGACCTTCGACTTCAGAGTCCTGTCGAAAGGAACCAAAAGCAAAAAATGGCAATTAGAACCCTCGGGGGCAACTTTTAGCCAAAAATTTCACAATCCGTTGTATAATACCTCGTAATTGTATCCGTGTCCTTGACGTTGATATCTGCTGGTGTAAAGTGGGTTGTTAAATACGTCGTTGTCACCGGCTTGTGCGGACGAATTATGCGGTGCAACAATTGTGTGAGGAACGTGTGCTATTTGTCCTTTCGAGTTCCTGGCCTTCCACCACTTTCTACTGTCGTCCAAAAGCTCCAGATACTCGCCCCTGACGACGGTAAGTTCTTTGTCGTTGTTTGCAGTCCTGGGATACGTGACCTGAACGACTTTGGCATTCCTCGACATCATCTCGTCGAGCCAAGCCTCTTGTGCCCGTTCAACAGCCACGGCACCTCTTGGTCCTCGCTCTATTGAATCGAGGGATATTTCGCTGTGTGCTCTGGTCTGTTCGACTCCTCTTTCCCTATCCTCACGTCCATAAAGGTCGGAAGTAGGTCCGTAATTTCTTTCGAAATAATCGTTGCTTGGTCGGTCCTCACGGCCTCCTTCATACTCGAGATAATCGCTGCTGTAATGCGACTCGTCGACATCTCTGTGATTGTAGTAAGGATCGTTGTGGTTCTGTGTCTCGGGAATCTCGTCCCTTTTCTGTTTATCAGCGTTGAGAAGCGAGGCCAAATGATCGTGGTCACGATCCTCTGGGATCGGGTACTCCGGCGACCAACCATCCATGAATATAGGATGATAAAGTGGCACATGACCTTTCCACTGATCCCTGGGTATCAGCCATGTGTCGCCCAGCGAGTGCCAGAGCTCGGTTTCTTTGCTCGTCACACAGTTGATCAGCAAATTAACTGCCTCGCGAGTTAGGAGCGGGGAAACAACTTTGTTCGGGAGATTAGGGTCGTAGTTTGTGTCGTGAGATGCGTCCACGATCAGAGCCAGAGGTGTGAAAAGGAAATGGACGAGTTCAGGAGCGTTTGGGTCGTGGATGTGGGCCTTTAGTTTCGCCAGGAGGTTGAAGGAGAGTTTAAACTTCTGAAAAATGTCTATAAACTCCATTTCCGGGGGTGGTTTAGCCCGCATGGTCAACATCCCATCGCCGAGGTTTCTCTTCTTTGATTTTCTGTTCCTACGACGACGTTCCAGTTCTCTAGAAGCCGCTGCCGCGTGCTGAAGTCGAGCTATGAACTTCTCGATGTCGTCGAAGCAGTGGTTCAGTATCGTCACATCCCTCTCGTACTTCTCGGACGAAGTTGACGACACTTCGTCGATGTTCTCTTCCCGGGACATGTCGTTCGGCGTGTCATCTGCAACACGGTATAATCTCTCGGGTGATATGAACCGCACAATCATTCACTAAAATAAAATAAAAGGCAGCTTACGGTTCGCTGCATTGAACGCCGATACTTGTTCCCGAACATTTACACCGTTCAACGGAGGTTCCGGAGGCGGTAGCGCCGGTGGAGGTGGTATCTGGCCTCTGGGACCTCTCGGGGATCCTCCGGGTACCAATTTACCGATCTGAAGCATCTTCAGATCCTCGACGAGATCCTGAGCCGATATACTCTGGCACTGGAATATGTGCATCTCCGCTCGCTGACCAGACGCGCTGTCATCAGCGACAGTGAACACCAATATGTTGTTGTACATCTCCATTGGATCCCTGGACGTGAAAGCCGTTGGTTCTTGTATCAGGGATGCGGGGAACCTCTCCATCACTGCCTGAAACGGTAAAGTAGTATTTTTCGTTCCTCTCTATGCCCGTGCAGTTGAAGCTGATGCGATAAATTTTGGTTATAGTAAGTTACCCCGGTCTCGTTGTCCATTATCAATACCCAGGACCTCTCCAAACGTAGCTGCATCTTTTGACTCCATATTCCGTTGCTTTTTTCGAGCTGAAGAAGCCGTCGCATACCATCGGCTGGGTAAACTATCCCGGTTTCTATCGTTACGGTAAATGTTGCCAAGTGTTCCATCAGGTATGTTGGTTCCGAACCAGTACCGGCCGCCCCTGACGTGCTGGGAGGACCACTGGAGCCTCCATCTGTGGATAATTAGTGAGTGATAAAAGTTGAGAATAAATCTAGACGGCGATTAAAACCGAAAATTTACCCTTGTAGGTAGACGTACTGTGACCACTGTTGTAGTAAGGCATTGTGCGATAGCCAATTCTCTAATCCCCGTTTGGCTGAAACGAGAACGTAATTTAGATCAGATTTTTTTTTTTTTTTTTTTTGTTTTGTCTTGTGTAGATAAGTAGGTACACGATTGCGGAGGTATGGCTCGGTTGTAGACTTATCAGACACCTGACTGATGTCATAAAATTGATTTTTTTATACGATATACGCCGATTGTGCAGAGAGACTTGCGTCGTTGCTCATATAGATATACATGCTCGGCTCCTTCACATCCGGTATAATACGGTAACGAAATATTAATTGCAATTAGGTCAAGACGCCTTAATAAGCGAGGGCAATAAATTTCGAATGAAATTCCTAACCGGAAACCGTGTCACCAAAGCCCACGGGATATTGACTGAGCAATTTTTCTTTTATGTTTTTTACTTTTTTAAAGTAAGTCAGTAAGACAGAAACATTATTGTTTCAACGAAAAATTGTTACACCTTTGTTTTTTTGTGTTTTAATTCTAACGCAAACAATGAATCACAGAGATTTGAGTTGGTATTATTGTTGTACTTTTATTTTGCACGATTCACACAAAGTTCCTTCTTTTTTTTTGCCAACATCGTGCGATAAGATTGTGCGATAGACTGAGGCCTCTGCCCGACTAACGCGTGTCATTTGATCGTATGTAACATACCTACCTACATACCTGCACGCATCTTATTATTGTTACTGATATTAATCTGCGATAATAATTGTGATAATTTCGACGAGGTGTTTCAAACGCAGGAATTTACAATAAAAACTTTTTACTGCTTGAATAACCGGTATGATAAATCTGCAGACATGAAATATCTCGGTAGATTCGTTACAGGTATATGTCATAATATCGGAAACGTTACGGTGTCATTAATTTGTCCCGTTTACAACAGCATGTCGATCTGCAGTTTCGAGACGTTAATATATGCACAAACTTTGACACTCGGATATATGAAATGAAGGATGATGACACCAGACGTTATTGGTATATCGAAATCTTTCCGTATTATGATGTCTATTCATTTATTTATTTATTTGTTTGTTTTTTTTTCTTCTTTCTTACAATCGAGATAATTACCAACGATAAAAAAAAAAAAAAAACGAAAAAACGATATTCACACAAAGGTTTCTAAACGATTGTTCTACATCTCTGAATACCAACTATATTACTACTAAACTATCGTGGCGTCGCAAAAAATCCGACCTTCGAGAGATACGCACAACATTACAATTGGTCCGCACAGGTTTTCAGTCATACAAAATGGAATTAGCATAAAACACAACATACACACACACTATCGCATAGGTATTTGCGAGTTTATTCGTTGTTCAGATGAAATAATAATGAGATAAATTTTTCGGAACATGATAGATCGTTGAGTATTTTGATTCTGGATTAGTTTTCATCGATAACTTATTATTATATTTATTTTTATTTGATTTCTCCGATTGCTTTCACGGTATTTATATATTATATATGATTATTCATTTATTTTCACTGAATTGCATTGCACTGTGCACTTTGCGCACACACTGCATATTGAGTAGCAAAAAAGGAGAAAAAAAAGTTGAAAAAAAAAAACAATTTATACCCCGGACAGTCAACGGGAGAGGTCAACGATTCGGACAAACCAGTTCGTGGCAATAAGGGCGCCAGCATAATCCGGGCGGACTGTATAGAACGCGTGTATGTATTTCCGTTTCGGTATTAACGTTTTGAAGAGGTCACGAAAGGCCATTGCGAATGGCGAAATGAAACAGCTGTACGATAAGTAACTGGGTACTTCGAAATATGTTATTATATATTTAATCAATATTACAAACCACCACATAGACTTATACATACATATAGTAAATTCAGGTATGCCAAAGATTTCTTTAGTTTTCTTCTCAATATACTTAACAGAATGTTTGAACTTTTTAGAAAAGAATAATGCAAAATTTCTGAATATCCTAAATTATGAACGTGATCATAATACTTGTATGTAAAGCGACAGGTGAAAAGAATTCAGGCCGAATTGTTCAAACATTATAACAATATGAGAACAGTTCTTATAGAGCCGTTCAAAACTAGCTCTGAACTATGCTCGATCCATGTTAACATCGTAATTAAGGCTGTCTAATTGCCAAAGTTATTTTTCTAAATTAACTAAATGTATTCCAGAAAATCTCTTATTTAAATTGAGCGTATAGTAGGTATTTTCTTGTTCCTGGTTCCACTGTAATGGCTTCCATCTAGCTCAACTAATAGTTTTCTTTTTTGTATAGTTTGTAGGTACAAGATATACATTGAGGTATATAGTACAATACTCGACTTTATAATAATGAGAAATAAGGAAACAATATTTGCCGATCAATCGATTATATAAAAGGATACGATCTACAGATTATAGCTGAAGAGACATCTCTACAGAATTATATCGTGATCGATCATTGACTGTGAAAACTCGTCATTTGTACAAAAATATACTGAAACTGATCAGTGTTTAACCCAGCTATTGGTATATTTTGCAGTTTCATGTTTTATGGAATCGAGATCATGATGCGCGAGTCAAATCTTACTAGTTATAAATTTACTTGAAGTTTTCACCCAAATTTTCAACATTCAACTATTTGACTGTCCTGCATTACCTATAATTTTTCGAAAGGAACTGTTAATAAAAATGAAAAGAATCTATCTATGCCGAAAAAAGAAAACAAAAATAAAAATTAAATATTTAATTAATTAATGTATATGAATTCCGTATCGAACCTCGATTCGCGGTTTAACACAGATATTATATAGATATATGTATATTCGTTACAGCTGTATTACAAGACGAGACAAGAGGAGAGAAGAGACGAGACGAGAAGAGACAAAAAGGAAATAAAATAATGTACAAGGGGAGATATTCATTATAAACAATTTACGTTAATTAACTTTTTCTTAATTAGTAATTAGTAGTGACTATAAACCTGTATATGTATACATATATATATATACGATCGTTCGAATTAGATCACACTTATACCCAGATATGTTATACCTACGGTATACCTTAACATATCGTACCCCACTCTTTTCATGGGACGACGTAGGTATAATACACGAAAGAAGCGAACTTTATTAAATGATAAATTATTCATGAGATGTGTGTGGTTCTCGTATATAAAAATTCTATTATTATTATTATTGTTATACCTGAACTGAACGCATAATATATAATAACGCGAATGGGGCTTGAGTACAGACACGACATATGTACACATAAATATATATAGAAACGATCGATCTATATAATAGGATCGTTAAAAATTAATTAACGTAAAATATGAAAAAATAAAAATAGATGAAATTTTTTAAAATTCTTTTCAAATTTCTCGATAACAAGTGACGTGATTTTCGTTCGATTTGGTACGATAAAAGAAGAACCGTTATTTGAAAAAAATAAAAAATGTAAATTTACCTTAAATGCTGCAGTGGTTGGGGTACCTATATACCGTAACTAATATGTCCTAGACTATACCTATAGATATATATAGATATATATTATGTATAACTAAACACTCTACATATACATAGGGTATATAGTCTCACCGAGAGGACTTTCGATTTCGTTTGCGTGTCAACGAACGAAACTTGTACGGGCTATGCAATGGGGAGGGGTACGATTGCAGACGGATGAGAATATAATTTTGAAAAAAAGGAACGAAAAATTTGAACAAAAAAAGAAGTAAAAATTGTGATATGACGATATGTGATCGTCGTATTTGTGAATGGAAAGCGAGAGATTCATATTATAAATTCGTATACCAATATCATTAAAAAAATGTTAAACTCGGTCAATTTCTCCTGTACAGATATATGTATATATATTCGAACCGTCGAACCTGCACGATCAAAAACTTGTATTTTCTTTTTCGATATCGGACCAGTCGGATATCGGTGTTAAAATACAGGATCATTTTATCCACTTAAAAGAAGCTGACCAAAAAGCAACAACAATTTGTAAACTTCTATTCAAAGTATTGTATTTCAAAACAACAGTCGCGGCATTGATCTTACAATTACCCATAATAATAATAATAATAAATCGATGTAAAATAGAAATAAGAAATGATGAATATTTCACGTGTGCACACGCCTTTATGTTGACACTATGCCGAAGGAGCGCGAGTAGTTTAGGTTGAGGTAAGGTAAGGCTGGGTGTCGAGCGAGGAAAAGGTGCCTCTCATCTGATGGTATGGGTTTAATCTAGACAACAACGACTTACGACGAAAGGCAACACAAGACGTACTGCACGGTACAGTGTACGATATTATAGTATATCATACGTATATCTCTATATGTATAGAAGGGAGTTGGTGGTTTGTTAGTAAGTTAGTTCGTACGTACGTACGTCCGTTCCTTCCTTCTTGGCTGAATCACATTCCACAGATTCCAAAACTGCTTTAACCACATTTCAAATTCTCTCTCCGTAATATGAACGCGTATGTATGTATGTACATACATACTGGACATACGTACCTGTATACTGACAAACAAACACCGTGTATGTGGTAAAACTTTCATATATACAGCGGCAATATCTCGCGTATTTATTTACCAATGATTCGTTAACGATATTATACGATCGATTGATAAGCGGCGAATATCCGCGTATATACGGACACACACATCGCTGAGGATATATGTTAATAGTATAAAATTCCAAAAATACAACCATATAAGACAACAATACATAAGTCAAGTTACTCATATTACTCGGGGATCGGTATATGTAATACGATCGGTTAAATGACCTTGCGAAGGCCAACTACGAAAATCTATAATAAACGGTATTCGAACGGTATTCTATTCATTTTCAATATTCTACGTGTCTTACGCGCAGTGTGTGTACACACATACATCCCTGAGCATTCGCAGGTTTAGATGAGACGGTGTTATAACTTTCTACAAACTCGTTTATTAGTATTCCCGGATACCGCGCGCTTGTACGTACATACATATATGTATATACCTATATGTAGTACATACATACATATGTATGTAGACATAGAAATATTACCTATATAACCTCATATTATAATATTATTGAAAATAATATCATTTGCATAGGTATGTTGCATATGATTATAATTAACAACGACGTTGTTGCGCGGATATGTAAGTTAACTCGGCGCGAGACTCTACCGAGTCTCTTGATAGATAGATGAGTATAATGTATAGAAATGATAGGCAAATGTTGACCGTTACGAAACGCATCGGAAATGTCTAAGGCGTTGTTCCGTAATACATTTATGGGAGTAGGTAAGGTAGGTAAGGTAAGGTAAGGTAGGTGGATAGGTAGGCAGGCAGGTAGGTAGGTAGATATATCTAAAGTTGAGGTGAAGTGAAGTGAGGAGGTGCGAGAACGTGATATCTTCGCAAAGAGAAGCGCGGGGCACACCCAGGGTACATATTGTATAATAATTAAAAGAAAAAAAAAAAGAGTATATTGACAGACAAAAAAAAAACAAATAAAAATCGCGAATTAGTGCGTCGTTACTCTAAAATCGTAAAACGATCATGCCAAAGACAAAATTCCTCTTCAAACGCTTTATTATTATACACATGTTGTACACATATACCTTTACTATATATGTTTGACTGGAGATTAATTTAATCAAGATAGATAACCGCCACGATGAGAATTCGCCGACTTAATCAACGGAACAAACAATCGAAAACGATTTATTACTGTTGTTTTAGAGAAATAAATAAATAAAATATATTATTCAAACGCATGTATGTATTTGGTAATAGTGTAACTAATAATTTGCAAATTTACGCAGTTACATACAAATATATAAATAAATTTTTTATTTATCAATTTTTTATTCTTCTTCTTTTAATATATTTTACGGATGTTTATCTCGAGTATCGAAACGAAGTGTGATTTATTCAAAAAAAAAAAAAAAAACACGTTCATAAAGATATAATGAAACCGTATTATTAGAAAATCGTTAACGCGTTAATAGCTGGGACACGTTGCGGATCATGGATAGAGAAATCGGCGCTTCGAGCGAGTGGCCAGTTGTTCATCCGATTTTTACTGATACAGCAGCAGCAGCAGCAGCAGCAGTAGTAGTAATACTAGTACAGCAATGGATAGTAAACGATGATGATAAATAGCTCCGATAAATACCTTAAGTTTTTGTCGAAAGTCCAGTGACCGGGGAGGGGTGGGGTTTTTTTTTTTTTATTTCTCGTGCAAATTCCGCACAGTTGATTAAATAAAAAGAGATCCCGAATGATATGTAGAACAGATTCTATTCGTATGTATATATATATACGAATAAATATTAATCACGATCGGCGATCACTAATAACAACAACGCGGGTACAACAACGTATATATAACTTAATAAAACTAAACGTGTTCATATATACATTTATACGATCAACAAGTGTCAGTCTCAGACTCTACGTCACACGACTCCTATTTACTCACCTATATACAATACGGTGAAATGCAACGGAGTTTTGGGTGGACCTCGGTCCCACTCATTGTCGACTGGAAAATACCTGAGCCGTACCCTCTACCTGGCTTTAGTCCGACGAAGCCCCACGTAAACTTGGGCGGGGGTCCCCTTCCCCCCGGACCCCCGATTGCCCCCCACCCCGCACCCCGAAGGACAGGTAGGTAATGATACAGGCTTTCTCATTCGTCCAGGTAGATACGGTACCGGGTTATTCATTGGACGAGGAGATGTGACCGGGAAGCAAACCACTTAGCGATACAACGGAAATGTTTATCACTCTATTTGGTCTCAGAGTAAAGTATGCTGCTGCTGTGACGACGACGATCGCAGACTTGTGCTGCCACGGAAGCGGGTGCCTCTTTTAAACTTTGAAATTGATAAGACAAGTGGTACCTGTCCAATTTAGAGAAAATTTCTAATTGATCATATATGAGGAACCTTATGGTACACAGGGCTGTGGGTGGGAGTAGTAGCCTTGTTTCATTTACACAGGTGGGTGCAAGTGAACGATCCACCGATCTACTTTACTAACTTGTTTTTATTCTAGAATCAAAAATTAGAAGAGAGACAACATTCAAATTAGTCCGTCTTTGTAACATTTGAGGAAAAATTGCGCTAAGATATATATTAGCTTAGATTTTTTCTTCTTAAATGAAACTTTGCTAACACTCTAATGAAAGGGCATGATTTTTCAAGACATTCCGTTCGATGCATGGATCGGTAATACGGTTTTTGCGTTCAAAATCTTGAAGACATCTTTTTTCCGATTTGTGAACCACGGTCATTCTATTTTTCACACTTTTCAAATGGCTTGGATTTTTATTGCGATATGATTCATCGCACTCCACCACTCCTTATCGTCCGATCGTGTTTTCAAAATTGCCTGTATTCCTTATTCAGTGTCTTACATTTCGGAACACTTCTATTTTGACAATTGTTCTTACCGACCACCAGCCATCGCTGCAAAACTGTGGAAGGCTGCTATTCATACCAGTGCGGTAAGTTAGCAGTTGTGGTGAAGTACAATACCACTGCCCTATTAATCTCGCACTAAATCGTGCTCATAGTTCAATAAATCACTCTACAAATCTCCTTATCGACGACGAGCAATATTTGCTACAAGGCTCTAGTACTTAGGCTACCATTTATAGTGGCGCAGCAAGGTAACAGTTATTATATGCGCAAGTGAAAAATCACACCGCCTTCTTACTGATGAAGCTGCTAAATCATGCTCCTAGTTCAAAGGGGCAGCCGCCACGGTGACAGCACAATTCACGGCCACGGTTTCCGCGCAGTCAAACTCGGGCATGAGATAGTGGGGGTAATATTTCTAACACGTTATAGTATGGTACGTCTGACACGTCATTGTAATGTTTATCTGTCTACAGAGATACGTATGATCAGATTTTAGAGCAATAAACATAAAGGTATAATTTTGAAAGTCGTTGATAAGGAAATAGACCTAAGGTATTCCTCCCGGGATGAAAGACATCTAAATCTTTCCTACCGGAGTTCGGTGGTCTTTGAGGTTATGTTCGTTATTTAAAACCTTATTTATTGCAGAACAATGAGGAGGACGTGTCTTTTAATCGTGCGAAGATATTAGTAAACATACTGCAAGATAGATTCTAAAAAAATGAGGCGGTCACATTCGGGTGAGCGGGGTGAGACTTGATTAATCCAAAAACCGTGTACGAACATGTTTGTTAATTCGAATTTTAATACCTTTATCAGGGGGGTACGGCTACGAACCCGTGCCAAGCACCTCTCACGATGCTTTGGAAGAAGAAAACGAACGTATGGCAGACGAACTGAAGGACAAAATACACGTTCTAAAATCTCTGTCCATTGATATTGGTACAGAAGTTAAATATCAGAAAAATATATTGGATGGAATGGTTGGTAGAGGGATAAATGAAGTACAAAACACGGACTTTTCATTCCAATAAAAGGAACATTTTTATTTTATTTGTTACACATTTTTCAGGACGATGATTTCGAGAGGACTAGTGGCTCATTGACTTCCTCTGTGGCTAGAGTACTCCGAATGGCGCGAGCTGGTCACAGATACTACATACTTTATCTATTCCTATTTTCTATAGCTGTTTTTATTGTCCTATGGCTTGTTCTTAAATTTAAGTAATTAATTTATAGAGAAGTTTATTGCAAAGATCAGTTTGTAGTCCCAAAACCACGCTCCTTGTCTCATTCCGCTGTATAACTTATAACAATTCGTATCTTCGACCCTGTATTATAATGTATCAAAACCTATTTAAATGAGAAATAATTATTTTCAATAATTGGCAGTCTGCTTTCATTCCACTACCTCCAATTCTTACTCTAAGATGACAAATATTCAAGATATAAATTATCAGAAATCATACATTACGGATTCAGCAGCTATGATTCTGCTCATTCGGGCGTCAACAGAACCTGATCTAACCTAAACTCCGTTCACTCTTCGCAATCGTATTAATAATGACGGAGATAAAAGAATCTGAGTTATACAAGTTGTTCAAAAAATCAGAAAGCAATGAACGACTTTATACGATCGAAACTACTGTGGATACAGGTAAAGTACTGATCAACTAATTGAGATGAAGATAAATATTAAATTTACGAACAAAACCTAACCTCAAAACAATTTTTGAAACCCAGGTCTGGAATGGCAGGCTGTCGACGAATGCAAAGAGAGAATAGATACGAGTTTGCACGTTGTTAAGGAGCGGGGAAAAATATATTTCAACATAACTCTGGATCAATTTTCAAAAGTATAATAAAGTCTTAGGTGATTGATCGATGGCTGAACGCTCTCAATTGACGTAAAAATCAATGATTCGTTTTGTTATTTTAGGTAAAAGAAATGAGATCGATCGACAACATATTCGTCATATCAGACGTCCGTGGCTTCAGCTTTTCTAAAGACGACAGTAACTCTGATATGGAGTTGATCAAAGATGCAGTCAACAGAGAGATGAGGTTGGAGAAAGGCTTGGACGCTTGGAAAACCATGACTTCATTCCACGGTAAAGTTTACCCAAAACGAGAGGAATTTGAGGAAGCGGAAAAAACCCACAAGGCGGAGAAACGCCAAGTGGAAGAAAGCCTCGAGAATGATTTAAGAAAGGGCAGAAAACGGGGTCGCGATCCGTCCATCTCTACCGAGGATGATTTACTTAAGTATAGAGTAACCTGTGAGAGAACAGGCACTCATGCGTTCGAATCTGGCCAAGTAGCTCGACTCATCGGCGGCGAATTGCAAGACAAATATAATTGGCTAGTTGATCTCACAATGTACCATCTAGAGATAGTTTGCAACGTGATTCACAGTACGACGATCGATTGTTCATATTCAATAAAAATTTCGCTGTAACATTTTTACTTGAAATTGTACTAAAATCGTTTCTGTTTTAGACGAGCTAGTGACGTGTCTCAGAGTCACTCACGAGTCTAAACATCGTCGAAATATCGTAAACTTTGGCCCAACAACCCTGCGTGCCACTGTTTGCTATAGTTTGATAAGACTGGCTAATCCTAAGCCTGGGGAGATTGTAATAGACCCAATGTGCGGCGGGGGTTCGATACCGATCGAGGTGAACGAGATTAATCATTTCGAAAGATTCGTTCAATTTATCTTAAGTCGTTTTATTTTCAATAATGAATTCCAATTCAGGCAGCAATCGCTTTTCCTAACACCTACGTTGTCTGCGGAGATAATCACGAAAAGGCCGTCGATAGAACAAAGTCCAATCTCGAAGCACAGCCGGTTAATAGAAAAACGGAATTGATCAAATGGAGCGTAGCCCAATTGCCTTTGAAAGATTCCTTCGTCGATGTTGTAGTGACCGATATGGTGCGAAATTTTTGGTTTTCAGGATTATACAGTTGATTATGTTTCTTACCGATCATTTTTTCGCAGCCATTCGGAAAACGGAGTGGTTCTATGACCGACAACAGAGTACTTTACAAACAATACATGGCAGAGTTGGGACGAGTTTCAAAACTTGGAACCGGGCGATTGGTTCTTCTGACTTACGATCGACGGAGTATTCAATTGGTAAGAATTTCAAATTCGAATTAATCCGCGGAATATATTTTCTATCATCAGCGATCAAAAACTTTCCAATCGTCTCACCATTTCATTTTCCACAGGCTCTGCAGTCCACAAGCAGTTTATTCCGCGTTATAAAAATGCTAGGAGTTAACATGGGCGGACTACACGCAGCGGTGTACGTTTTAAAACGAACTAAACTGCCGCACGATCATCAACACGTAAACACATCACCGGAATCCGCACCGCAGAGATAAATGAATCTCCGAATATTAATTGTTAAGAAATTTTTATTATAGAGTAAGGCGAAAAATACAGCAGACTACACATAAATCGAACACTTCGTTATATTTTCTTATACCCAGATTGAAGAGGCTCAGTTATTTCGATTTTCAATGCAGTCGTGATAAGATGATATCGTTTATTACAAGAAGAACTTTCTTCTACTGGTTTCCATTGCGTGTCTACGGCCCTGTATTATCCATTCGTATTCGCCGTATTTACTGTCGAATGTTCCTCGCTGCATGGACCGCAATTTAAGCGTGAATCTCGGACCCAATTCCCTGAGCTTTGGTTTGCCGGTTTTGAGGTTGAAGTCGTATCTAAAAAGCGCAAAAAGACGTACATAGAAAAATCACCGAGCTTGAAATAAAAAACAGTTCAATTCGATAGCTCAATCATCAAACAAGCTACCTGTGATGCCTGAAGAATATGTAATCACGTTGATTATGGAAAGTTACAGCCCTTCTCCCCTTGAATTCAGGATCATAATGGAATAACGCTCCCAGCATTCTCCCAACCGAATGACCCAGCCTGGTCGTAAAATTGTTCAAAATGACCTCAGGGCGATGTTCGGTTATCTCTTTATGAGATCGTTTCAACTCAGGTGTGATTTTCACATTGCTAAGTTTGAACTGAGCTGTTGGTCCATCTGGTAAATGCACAACCAGCATACCGTCTGATAATTAATCTATGCTAAGGAAAATAAAACATCGTAAAAACAATCTGAAACAAGAAATGTGAATGATATTAAATGATTTTACAGTTTGTTTATTCGGTTCAGGCGGACGGCGACAGTCGAAACTATTTCGAATTGACGAGATTGAAACAAGTTTCCAAAAACATCGTTCCAGTTTCGAGTTCTGAATTTATTTGCGATTTGGCGGCAGTGCTTAAACCATTCACGTTAACTATATCGCTAACTCCTGTAGTGGGGGATATCGTCGCGTAGTGAAACACACGATGTGCGCAAAGGTGTTACGCGCAGACTCCCACTTGTTCTCGTCTAGTAAATATTCGCGCATGCGTAAAACGGGCAAATTTTATGCCGTACACTGAGATGGTTGTCTGCGTTGAAATATTCGTATGTGGACTTTCAAGTAATATTCAAAGGATACTGGGCTGCTTCATGTTCTCATTGATGACTATAAGATCTGTGAATCCCTTGGCAGTAGCACTTTTAACCATTTTTTTAACACCCGATCGATTTCTGTAGAGAGAAATAGAGTTCGGAATAATGCGGGTCAATTCCCTGCCAAAAATCCTCGTTTTTCTTAGTGGATTATCGGAGTATGTGATGAGAACTTTGGGCTCGTAAGAGTGTTTGTAGTAGGCTGCAAACTCGTCGTGTTCGAAGTCAATTTTGACCTCAGCATTCTCCTCGTCGTCGATATCACCCTTTATAACAGTCTCGTCTTTTTCTCTCAAGCTTTCTATCGTGTGTGGTAATTTCTTGGGCAGACCTTCCCTTTGACGATTTTTACGCTCCTCTTTTTTAGCCTTACTTTTCTCTCGACGAAACTTTTCACTCTTTTGGTGACGGACTATCTTGCATTTGATGTGATTGAAGTTACTGTCGCTCGGCAAACGGACTTTTGATTCTTTAGGTGATGACTCTGATTCGATCACTTCGGTATCTTCATCCTTAGGTTCTTCACGCTTCAACGGATTTTTACGCAGGCCTTTCAACTTCATCTTTATTAATTCACTGACTAAATTCGACCGTTTAAAATCAGACAAACGTGTCTTTCTAACACGAGGTTATGTTTTGGAATGTTAGGCATCGACTATGCAAGCTACACAGATGGCGCAACGAATTAGCCTCTTTCTGAAACGCAGCTAGGCGAGCGCTAGTGTCGCTGGATTCGGTGGTACAAAATTAAAGTTTGGGCCTGTTTCGTTTTTCTAATTTCTCTCAAAAACTATATTAAAGCAATTAACGAGATTAGCATAGCAGTTTAACACAATCCAGAAGCAATTCTTTGGTATATTGATAAGCGAAAAATAATAAAGTATCTTGCTAACTTCGTATAAGTTAGGCTAACTGTTATGTCCGCAAATGGGCGAGATCTGACGATTAATTTAGGAACCAGAGTCTCGTTTACGACGGTGGTGACCTCAGGATCAATAAAAAGGTAGTGAAATGAGCGCGGATTGGTTTTCTCGTTCAAAAATTGGCAAAATAAAAGTTTTCGGTAATAAAAATAAAGAAGAGGTATAGGTGAATGATGAAATAAAATCATATTGAATGGAGATTGTCTGAATTATAATAACTATATTACATACAAGATACAAAGGCACAAACAATTAAAACACATTTCTATCAACTATATCTTTCTAAACATTTTTCCGGTAGAATATTATTATTACATATTATGTATATTTATTCGATTCGTTCGTTATAATATATATATATATATATATATATATATATATATATATATATATATATATATATATATATATATAGTATACGTATATGTATACATATACTAGCTATGTATACATCATACCTACCTACATATTTTGTATATAGTTAATAATAATATCTAACTTATATAATTTGATATAAATAACTTAGTTTCATATTCACAACCATCTAATAAAAATCTTACACGAGGCGCTAAAGGCAGCCCTTATAGTTTTTTCTTTTTTAAACTTTATTCTTTTATAATAACACCCAAAAATTGAGCGATATAATATATATATATGTATAGTATAATATATGTATTATATATCTTATAGCTGCCTCGCGTTAACGGTTTCTCTTTATCTATTTCTTTCAGCTCTCGTGGTGTAATATAATAATAATAATATATCTTTATACCTAAAAAGTTATATAGAATTCTAGATAATAAAATCTACCCCATTTTGTATATATATTATACAGTGTTTTAACAATCATCATTAATATATTATTATTATTATTATTATTATTATTATTATTATATTTATCAGTTGCAGAACAACGTATGTATAATTGTATATATATTTATATTTACTAACACGGTTACGTTTTTTCGAACTAATAATATTTTTATTATCATTATTCTCATTATTAATATCTTATTGTTATTCCATTTTCTTCAACTATTACCATTGTTTAAAATTCTTGGTTCAGATTTGTTTGATTTATTTATTTATTTTTATTTATTTTTCTTTTCACCGCAGCACGTTTGATCACGTATTTTTAATAAAGTACAGCCGTTTAGTAAGGTGTGATTATACGCAGGTATAATTATATACAGCTGTGTCGATCATGTACATACGTTTGTTCCCAAATTGATATTAGGCCTGTTCAGTCTAGTAAACGCGGCTACGAGATTAATTAGGTAGCTGCCGAGATTAATTTGTCATTCACCGTGTAAATATATAATAAAATCGTTGAAAAAATGAACGATAAAAAAAAAAAAGATGAAAAAACTAAAATAAAATAAAATAAGATAAATAATAAAAAAATCTAACAATTGCCTGCCTGTCTACCATTATATGCACGTAATAATTCAGAATCTATTTAAACGGTTATCATTTTACTGTTACTTTCAATTTATTTATCATTGGAATGTATTTTACGTTACTCGGTGTATTTCTTTTTTTATTTCATAATATTCGAATAATTAGCCGCATATATGTATATTAATTGATAACGTGGTAATATAAGTTGGAAGACCTTAAAAAATTTTACTCGCTATATTCAGGGTGTATAACAAGTTTGATATTCAGTTTCAGAACTTTTCTGTTTTTTTTTTTTTGTTTTTTTCGCAACCGTCCTATAACACGATCATATCTATATATACGTATATATTTACATACGTGGCCCAATGGGACAGTTTTACTTAGTAATTCTAATGTTTGTGCTTTATATGAACTATATACTCTGTGTAAATTATCCGTTTCGTCGATATATGTATATACCATAGTATATTATAGTTGACTCGCGTTAACATATCGTATGAAAAGTTCGCGAGTGAAAAACGAAAGAAAAATAAATGAAAATAGAAACTGAAAAACAAAACAAAAAGAAAAAAAAAAAAACGTATTACTTTCTTGTAAATCAAATACAAACGATTCAAAGAAGTATATGTATATATATGTATATACGAAGGCAAGACATGTGCCGTACAGTAACTTGCTTACAGCACCACTTGTGTACAATATTATTTATTCTAATATAGAATGAAGAAGAAAACAAATTAAAAACAAAAATGAGTAAAAAAGAAAGAAGAATTGAAAAAAAAACAAAAACAAAACAAAACAAAAAAAAGAATCATATACTTGAGTCTGGAATGAAAAACAATTCTTAGATGATTATATATATGTATATGCATGTGTAAGTTTGTACAAAATCTTCATCGACTATTAAATTATTATATACGATGAAACTAAAAGTTAAAAAAAAAAAAAACAACAGCAAAAAAAAAGATATTATAATTATCAAATTTGATTAGATTTGCATGATTTAGACGTAACGCGTAATAGACTTACCTCGAGACGATAAATAAAAATTATCGTCATAATGAGTTTAAAAAAAAATTTGCAGATTAGTTTTTCCTAAAAGAAGAGATGAAAACAAAAAACGAGAAAAAATTTTTAAATCAAAAAACATAAAAGAGAAAAACTGCACTCTTTCTCATATGGTGTACTGCACATATACTGCACTCTAGATATGGTGCAGTGTAACAATAATAGTCGCTTAAACCGATCATCCTAACGATATATTATATGAGATCGAACGTTCGCGGCTCTTTCTAATTTTTATAGTTATATATAATCTAAGATTTTGAATTATATACGTTATATCAGAACCTGGATATATCAGCATCATACGTAATTTATTTCGATGAAAATTTCGTCGAATTAAGAGACATCGTCGATGAATTCAGCCTTCTGGAAGGTGCGGGACTTACAGGTGCCGAAGGAGAAGGTCCTCCCGTAGGTGTGGTCGGTTTGGACCCTCTCCTGCTCCTCCTCATCGAAGAATACGGACTGATTCCCCGGTTTACGTGTTCGTGTGCGTACAACAGTACCCCGATATCGCGGTTTCCGGCTTCGAGAGCGATCTTCAATGCCGAACTTCCGTCAACATCAACGATAGAAGAGTCGCAATCCGGATGAGCCAGAAGAAGACGAACTATATCGGTGTGACCATGTTCCGCGGCACACATCAATGCTGTGCTACCATCTTCGTCCTGGATGTTCACAGCGGCACCGGCATCGAGTAACAATTTAGCCATGTCTTTACGACCATGAGAAACGGCGAGCATCAAAGCGGTTTGTCCGTGCTGGAAATTAAAAAAACAAGATTTTAAAATAACGTGCTGTTTCATTTTCTTCTTCCTTTCGTTCAAAATTTCGGTTTATACCTGTTTCGCTCTGACGTTCACATCAGCCAATTGGAAAAGTCTGTTTGCAACGGACGAATGGGTCGAGTTACGAACTTCTGCTAATGCGGCCAACATTACAGCCGTGTAACCGGCCACGTTTGCCGTATCGATATCGCATACTTTTGAATCTAGGAGAATTGAAACTACGTCGAAATTCCCGTGGGAAACCGCGTAATGCATTGCGGTATTTCCACTGGCGTCGTTCATGTTCACAATGTACTCCAGCAGAGAGCTTGAAGCTTCTTCAAAGCAGTCCAAGTAGTCCTCAACGTCGAGCGGGTTGGCGGTCGCTGTGCTAGAAACCTTGAACCATTCCTGCTGGATTATTGTAGTTGCGTTTTTGATCTGATGACTGATATTCCGACTCGGTGATTTCTTCAGATTATCATTAAGCACTTTCATGGCTGCCCGCATTTCGCGGGACGGTTCAACCTTCTGTCTAGGTTTGTCCTGGATCGGTTGGAACAGTGCAGAGTCGGGTATACCCTGTTTATTCTCTTCAACTTCGGACTTTTCCTTTCCCGGCGATGATTCTGACGATGATAATTTCTCATCGTTGATAATTTCTGCATCCAAATCTTCGAGTCTGTAAACAAATAATCTCATAATGATATTCTCTCGCGGTCTTTCTGTCCTCTTTCCAAAATAAAAACCCATAACCGTCTCGGATAAAACGCGAAGAATATATATACGACAACCGAAAATAAAAGCCATACAACTTAAATCCGCGAAATTCTTTTCATATTTTCGGATCGTGTGAACTCTATCCCTCAAACGGCTTTCGTAACAGAAATTTACTCGCAAAGTTTCGACTACAATGGGGGTATACACACAATAGATGCAAAAGAGAGAAAGGGGAAGAGAATTTTCTGTCTGGACCAGCCGTCCAGTAATTACCCGGTTTCTGTATCGTAGCAAGGTGCTTCCAATATGTCGTTCGACTGAACGTCGGTGAAATTATTAGATTCGTTCGAATACTGTTGAAGCATCGATGTCCTTCGCTCGATAACGTCTACTCTCACTTATCCACCATATCAATCGACGAACTTTCACCGCTCTATCAACTGACCTCAACAGTCTGACTGTTCTAAGGTCTTTAGTGCTGCAGAGGTTGAGAGAAAAACACAACCCTCCGAACAGGCTCAGACCAATAACAAAACCACGCGACTACTAGCCGAGCGAAAAGTATCGATCGAATATAATAACCGTCCGGGTTTAACAGGGCCGGGTTTTATCGCACTGTTAGTACGTATGACAAGGTCTGCACAATGCATCCAACCTCCACTGGAACGACCAGTCACCCATAGCCCGCAATTATGCTCCCATGGCAACGTCCCAGGTGCAACCATTTATACCAACACATAGATACATACATACACACGGTCAGAATGACCAAAAGTTGGGAAGAAGTTGTGCGCATGTCTCTACGAAGATCACGAAAGTGCACAATGTGCGCGCAACCGGGCGGCGAAATCGAATCGTCGATTAACGAAGACCGAATTAACGAGATGGCTTGTTAAAACTTACCGGTTGTTCGATTCGTACTGTTCTTTGTTATCAGTGTCGTACTTTATCACAGTCGACGATGGTATCTTAGTGTACGTATCCTGCCGTTTGAATTGCCTTCTGTAATCCGTTGGCGAGCTCAAAGGTATGTAAGAAGGCCTTGGTATTCGGGACACTTGATTATTGTTCTGATGATTTATGTTCTCGGAATTATTGACGATCTGTTTCGCCAGAGTTTTTATCGTATCTTTACAATTGTCGCAGTAATTTGCTGAGCAGGATATGCTGATGTGTGGTCGTACCGAATCGCCGACTGATACATCGGCGAACTTTTTCTTAGGTGTTGAGGTTCCGAACTCTCGTTTCTTCGGGGCCAATCCTGAAGTGTCCGTACCTCTGGCCGCAGTCTTTACCAAACCGTCGACCGTCAGTCCTATCGATCTTGTGGTCATCCTGGTCGGCTTGCTGTCTCCGTAGTTGAAGGAGTGGCTCCTGGATCCGAGAGCATTCAAGGATATCGACTGTGTCGCCACTGGGTCAGGTCCTGAGGCAGCATTCCGTGTCCCTGGACCCGGTTTGGCCTCGACGCCAACGTCAGAAGATCTTGGTTTGGCAGTAACACCAACACTGGAAGTAAGTTTCAGAGGTTTCGAAGCTTGGACGGCTTTTTCACACTTTTCAACAATTTTTAGCAGGGGTTTCGCCTCGGGAACACACTGTGTTTCTGTGGAAATCATTTGTACTTTTTTCGGGGTATTCTCAGCTTTGTAAATCCTCAAACTCTCGTCGATACCTTTCGCGAGTTCTTCAGCAGTCATGACATCTCTCATGGTGAGATCGGTCTCCGTACCAGTACTACGGGTTTTTATTTTCATTATTTCCTCTCTGGTTTTCGGGAGGATTTCATCGTAGTAAAAACCGCTGCGTTTCAGAACCTTCTTCCTTTGCTCGGTCGGAGATGATGGGTCGAAAATTTTCATCGTCGAATCCGACGAGCTCTTCAACCCGCTCAAGTTCGGATTTATTGTCTCGATTCTGACGTCACTTCGTTCCAAAAACTTTCGCGGTTTTATATCCGGAAATATATTCTCCAACTTTAAACCACTACGCGATAATTTCTTATCAGATTTTCCCATTACACTCGGAAGTATACTTTCTATCTGCAATCTACTCCTCTCCAACTTCTTCGGCAATGTGTTGTTCCTCTTAGGCGTGATCAGCAGAGAATCATCGATGCTTGCAGTCGTATGATCGGCTTGAAAATGTCGTTGGATCGGTGTGCTGGTCACCATTCCAGCATCCCTGGTCCTCGTCTGTAAAAAACAAGAAGAAAAATGATCAATATTCACTTGAAAACTGCAGAAAACAATTTTGAACATCGACAAAATATCTTCGAATCGTGACTCACTTGCTGATGAGACACTCCAACATCTCTGGTCATGACTCCGCACATAGTCCCAATGTCTCTCGTTGGTATTTTCGGATTCGGAGTGGAACTGGACTGATCTTCAGAAAACGATTGACTCCCGTACCTGTTCAGTGTATTTCTACTCTCAATTTCGAGCTGATTTAATTCCTTGATTTGCTGAAGGAGGTGCCTTTTCTCCTCTTTCAGAACCGATACTTTAACCTGTAAAGATCGTCGGTGTGATAAAGCCATTGTCTCGTGAAGTGCAGAAGGTATGGGGCGTAGAAAGTACTTGGGAATTTTCAGCTAATTATTATAGTAGAAAGGTAACCAGTCCGGAACATAAGTGGTAAGTGAACATGGAAGTGACGTCTCTGTGAGAAATGACTCTCAATATAGGTATACCAACCTGTAGCATGGGGATGGCTTTTACTTGCTCTTCCAAATCCTTCATCCTTTCCAACGCCATCGCCATCTGCTCCCTGATATTCTTGATGAGATAAATAGTAATAGATAAGTAACGATGCAGTTCGTAATGTGTACATGCTAGCCTAGCCTTGAAATATACGAATTGAAATAACATAAGAGCAAGAGAATGTCGTAGTCTGATGTCATCGCAATGTAGTATACATATATTCACGTTAACAAAAACTCGCATACCTAAATCTTCGCGGCTTCGACATATCTATTAGATAGAATATATTAGCAAAGAATTTTTCTTCGGTTACTTTTATATGAGATTATTTATTTACCTGCAACGCCCCGGTGCTGAGGTTCGAGTTACCACTTCCAATACTGGCATTGTCGAAATCCGGTGAGCTTTCAGTTTGCGGTTGATTTTGGGCTACAGGAGCTGACGACGATATGCAGCTATCTGAAACGGTGACATGTGCCCAAGTTGGTAAAGAAAAGCTTTTCAAATAAAAAGCGAATCGATCAGCGTGGATTATATAGCGATGGCAGGCATTTAGTGGCAGTGTAATGAACGTTTGAAATCAGCAACGTATTTCCCGCTCGATACTAAACATCACACATCACGGTGTAAACACGTTGTTAACGTCACGTGTTCTTTCGATAAGGTCAGATGGACCGCGTATACTGAGTACGAGGTGTTTGATTCGAGTCAGAATCCTGATGATAACAAACTTTATACTTTCAATGTTTGCATAAAGATAAGACAAACTCCAACTTTGACCTTGCTGTTGCTGTTGCTTCTGATCATTCTACATACGACGCGACGTTAGGCGGTGAAAAATAATAATTAATTATGTACATACATACTACGACGATGATGATGATATAACAGTACGTATATATGTATGTATGCTAATCGTGAACTATAGGTATATTGAATATCCACACGAAGAGAGAAAATATAAGAATTTCTTTTCCTTCTATTTAATTTTGGAACAAACAATTCTTCAAAAACAAATTACCGAAAGCTATAAAATAACTGACGAATAAGATCAAAGAGTGCGGTATAAATATTAGGCGCAAAGCAGAAAGAAAAAGCTCAGGCAAAACAATAAATTGGACTTATAGTCGACTCACTGTTATTTCGTTTTTTTTTTATCTTTAACTTACAAAACGGTAAACGTTTTCTAAGAAAACTTTTAACACCCATGTTTTTTTTTCTTCTTCTTTTTGTTTTCTGTTTCCTTTATTGCAGTTTAATTAGTTATATTAGATAGATTATATTTTATATTATTATTACGATAATTTTAATACCGATTATATATATACTGGCCGATATTTAATTAGTAGAGTAAAATTTGCATCATTGCTCGATTCGTTGAATGAGAATTAATTATTTAGGGGTTATTTTTTTTTGTTTTTCAAAAGCTTGCAATACGCGCGAAGATCCAATAGATAGAGATTATTATTTTATCGTTTTTTGTTGTTGTTAGTTTCAGAGATCGTGTTATGTATGTATGTATACTGTACTATATTATAGTTATATATTTCAGACTTTAGGTTGCTTTTTTTTTATTTTTTTATTTATTTTTTTTTGTGTTTTTTGTTTTATTTAAAAAAAAATCGTTTCAAACTCCATTTCAATTCCTATAATATTTACCCGATCTAAACGACACGACGTTCATCGACTTATGAACTAATTGCCTTGAGTATAAAATATTTAAAAGAACGAAAAAATTGATGATGATGATGATAACGATAAAAAGAAAAAAAAAAAAAAACAGATCATTCTGTTAACTTTCTCCTGGACGTCACATTTTTTTAAATTTATTTATTCATTTATTTTTCAATCAATTTTACGTAGTATCTCTCACTGATTTTCAATTTCAACGAGGTATATTTAAAAATTAAATTAAAATAAAACAATAATAATGATTAAAAGAATTTTTTTTTTTTTTTTTATTCCCAATCGAGGTACTCCATGTTTTTTTCGTATTCACACTACGGCTTCGCAAGTTTAACTGTTGCTTCTGACAGTCTAGCGCCGAGGTGGAATCAGAAATTATGGCTCTTAAGTTAGAGTGGGGGATTCCCCAGGCTCAACAGGTCGAACGTTCTACATCAGAGCGTCTTCGCAAAGAGCCTAGCTATAGAGTACATCCCGATCCTTCCTTACGATTGTCATTAAAATAATAACTTTTATCGTTATAGTTGTTATTATTTATTTCATCATTGTTATTATTATTATTATTATTATTATTATTATTATTATTATTATTATTATTATTATTATTATTATATCCAGAGCGTATCATCACCGGAAGATATTCTTCCGGATTCGAGAGCGTATAGCTGTTGCAGTCTTCACAATCGTGAAGAATGATTGGCAAAATTTATGATAGAATTAGGACTACAGTGAAAGGAATGGTTCCTAATTTTCTGATTCTCGTTTTTTCTTCATCCAAAGATAGATTTTTATTGTTTTTTGCTTTGTTTTGATTAATTTATAACCAAAAATACGCAATATTATAACTTCTATAGTTCTTCGAGCCATTAATTTTAACTGATAATAATCTTTAGCTGAAAGTTTCACATGCATTACGTGGATCATCATCATCATCATATTACATCTTGCATACGTAAGATTGTATTCGTAGAATTATAGTTATAACCTCCTGTTTAAATAAAGAGATGCGCTTATAGCTTGTCGCTATATGAAGATTCCACATTTTATTTGTTCTTGTTTTTTCCTCAAAACCTCGACGACTCGATTATAGCTTTACCGTTTAATATACAAAATTTCTGGCTTCTCCATAAATATGTATATCGAGGACTGGCAATCTCTCCGCGAGTTATCGATCGAATAAATATTTTTTTGAAAATACCAAAAGTCGAACGAGCCAATAACGTATATTACAAGCACAGGTTTAATCCTTCGCGGTGTGTAAAGGCTCAATAAACTCTTACATGCTAATCTAATCTTTGAATAAAAAAATAAAAATACGTAGATACAAGCCAACTATACCTAGACGGAATAAAAATCCGGGTCATATAATAATCCCTCGAAATAAGGAAAGATTATAAAATCCTGCAGATGGTATTCGGTTTAAACTCCGTTTCCCCTCTCCGAACTAAAATCCATACGCAAACGTGATCGTATACGTGTTACTACATAAAACGTCAGTTTACGAACAGGTGCATCAACCATATGGACTGTTCAGTCCAATATGGTGATCGCATTGATCCAGATAGATCCTTGAGACAGAATTTATAATCTATCGACGGAGTTTGATCGAGTGATGTTATAGCTAAGCGGATTAAGACGCTTGTTACACATCATAATGATCGTTCGTACCAAATTGGTACACGAATATAGAACTGACGTTATACGAAGAGAGATGATTCGGCGTTCGATGTTCTATATGATCATAAAAAGATGATATAAGACGCGTAAAGGAAGTCCAGTGCCCAGTGGCCAGTATTATATTGAATTTTCTGAAAGGAGATGTATAGGACCGCTGCACTGCGTGCACAGCCCGCGGTTAACCGTTTGCAAGGTGGGTCGGGAACGGGCTTTGTGGTGTGCTTCGGTGCGTGTCAAAAAGCACCTGTTTCCGTCCGTTGTATTCGTTCAGAGACCTGCACGCCGGTCTTACGTTAGTAAGTAAAAATTCGTTGTTTCCAGGTTACAATAATTACACTACTCCCACTGCTCTGCGCCATAACTGACATCCAAGTAATGGTAATTAGCAACGGAACAACTCGATTTCGAACCGTTTCATATAAGAAGAGTTCAGTGCCGGAACGTTCTTCCGTTAGGACACGGCGAAGACGATGAAGACCACAACCCATCTCCTCCATATTCCCAGTGTCATCATTTTCAAGACGTTACACACACTGTGCAGCGAAACGAAGACAGTTTATTAAGCGCAAATGCGTTTGTGCAACGCGACTACTAATGGTGTCTAATTGGAGTACAGAAGACTTATCACCACACGGCATTCAGCCCGTTGGGTTAAAAAGAACGAATTGTACGTCTGACAATGAGACGAGAGACTGTCGCGAATCTATTTCAATGATGTTAATAATTTCCTGCAATTAATATCGTCGGATAAATTTGTGGATTTACTATTATTGAACAAAGCTGTATGTATATCTATAGTCGATGCCTTGAACTGTTGATCGGTTTGACGCAGGTTTCTCTGCGTTGTCAGTGAGTCATGAATCGAGAGACCAGGTATTTCCGACAGCGATAAATCGAGGTTCGTCGGTAGGTATTGGTGTAACGAATTTGAATCGCTTAGACAACCCGTCGAGTCTCTTTTTTTTTCGTGAAACAAGAAGAAAAGAACCGAACGAAAGTTCGGTAAATCGGATTTATCGTCAGTCGGTAAGAAACTGAACCAGGGAAACTGAGCGTACGCTTAATTTCATAAATTATTGAACAAATCTGGATGTATAAATGAGGATTAACCTAAGGACTACTCTTACTGCTCTGTGCCGTAACTGACATTCAACCGATGGACAGATTTTCGACGACGGTGAATGAGGTTTGCTACTCACTTAATGCGATGCGGTTCACCGCGGCTGCGGGTTTCGAAATATCATCGAATACCATGTATATTACGTATGTATACTTAATTTTTTGCCTTTGCAATTTTTTTTACTGCGGAATTGATCGTGAAATTATAGAAATATAAAAACATCTGATGATGATATACCGTGTACCCTATTAATATCGATAAAAATAAAACAGTTGAAATTTATTTATCAGTATATATTAATTAATAAACGCCCGAATATCTTATCGCGAAAATACCATATACCTTGCTACGGCGCTATAGCTGTAAGCTAATATAACTAGACTATCAGTGAATGCAGATTATTCGATAAAATGTGTCACACGGTAACGATTGGTAATCTATATAATAATTCGATACGCTTGGATGCTGAATTTCGGTAATGTTCGAGTAACCGCACAAAGAAAGAATTAAGAACCAAGGGAATAAGAATCAAAAAAAAAAAAAAAAAAAACGATGCACAGATATACGTGAAAGTAAAAATCTTTCTATAAGTAATAAGTTTGTATAGTATTTGGCGGCGAATATAAGAGAAAACTGAAATGCGGCGTTCCTCTTAGGCTTTGTTATGATGATTATAATTACGAAGGCAATAGAAAAGTAAAAGAGATTTATGACCGTTTTGAATTTCGAACGTACTATTTTTTTTTTTTTTTTTTTTTCTTTATCTCGTTCTCTTTAACGCCGCGATAGTTACAAGAGTCGTTCTTATCTCGTCTAATTGCAAACGTGCAATGTGCAACTTACTAATTTCGATAAGCTCGACGTATACCGTTGTTTCTCGTGTTTGCTGCAGTAAGCTGAGAAATGTGTGAAAGCTGGAGCTGAGTGATAAAAGCAAGAAATGAAATGCGACCAAAAAAATAAAATAAAATTCAAAATAAAGATACTACTATTAAATGTTTGGAATTTTTTTTTTTTTTTCTCCATCGCGATTTCGAAACCGCGTATATACGACTGACTACGAGGTCGTTTTTCGAATACAATTAGCAAGTAGACGATGCAATTAGACTAATTGCGGGAAACGAAGTAAATGAAAAACAGGGAAACCTGACCGTTACAGAGATTATAAAATGTACGTTGAATATATACTTATATAAAAACGTGTTATATATGTATGTATATAAAAGAATTTCAATTTTATCAACTATTCCGATTACATAATAACGAAGATTTCTATATATATGAACCTAACTATATACTAAGATGTTCTAATTACAAATAACGATAGCCTTATCGACAATCTGAATCATACATATAGTATCTACCGAAAGCAACAGGAAGATATGGGAATATAGAAACGGTGAAAGGAAATAATTCACGAACTAGTTAATTAGTGGCACGAGAGTTGTAAGACTTGCTAAATTCCATTAAAATCGATATAATTATAATCTAAAACTGAATGAAAATTTGTCGATGGATAAATAATTCATTTAGAAAGAGAAATAATGAAAGCTGAAAAGAAATGATGATAAAAATAAAAAAACTCACCGTCACAGTCGGAGGAAATTGGCTCAGCCTTATTAATATTATAAATTATATTAAAATTTATGAGAGAAAACGCCGGGCACATATCAAACCCGCGTTTCAAAAATGACAGGTAAGTCTCTCCCCTGAAGAGTAACGAAATTAAGGAAAACTTATAGTCGAAATTTCGCGTCATCGACGTCACTTGGAAAAGAAAAACGAAAACAATTATTCCCTACTCTGGACAGTTTCTAGTTCTGAACACTTTGAAGAGAAGGACGATAATGAGAAATGAAAAATTTTGTACCCTGGGTCTGCGAGGACTTTGGGTTCATTGTTTGCTGTCCACTACTAAAATAAATTCAAAGTCCAATTCGAGGTAGGGATTATTTTTCAACGGTATTACTAATTTCGGCGGAAGGGTCAGTCAGCGTTTCTACCTGCAGGTCGAAGGATGGATGTTTCTAAACCATTAAACGACGAAACCAGCCAATCATAGAACCTCATTAGCAATACAAAATTCAAATTATTTTAATAATATTTTTCAACTGAAAAGGCGGATACACGACTTCGACTGTGATTAAATTTATGCCTAACGACTTGTAGCTCTTTTCCCATTCGGTGATAGTTCGGTTCAAGTGCGGCAACTTGAGTCACACATGCGTCAACCCAGTTGCCTGCAATCCGCCGCAGGTCAAGTTCTCTTCGTTGAAATTCAAGTTGCATAAAAGTCGAAGCATTTGCCCGACAAAAAAAAAATTATTAATTTTTTCGCTCGATAAAAACGAGTGATAAACGATAACCGATTACCGATAACGTCGCTAAGTTGAGCCCGAATCGTCGATAATGATCTTAAATCTGCTTACCGACTGCTTCGCCGCGGTCAAGTTGATTCGACTTTCTTGAAGGCCTTGTAGATCGTTTTAAAGTTGCCTCAAAGTCGCCTACGACATCGCTTATGTCTAAAATCGGTGAATGTTGAACGTTGCAAGGTCTGTTGTGACCTGATCGAGGCAAGGTGTTTATCCCATTGAGCTGAGAATTTTCCTGGGTTATTTTTGGCAGCTGGGCTTCGATCCCTGCCAAAGCAGGACTGACCTAAGGATACGGAAAATGGAATAGACTAAATTGATAGAGACAATCTTTATTCAAAATGTCGAAAGTGACAAAGAAGAATTCCATAAACGTACCAGTCCGAGAAGGACTTCCATAGACTGACATTGTCGACGTCGTTCCCGTTTCCTTCGTCTCTCGCTGACTCTATCGGATCCAGAACTACCGGCCGCCACAGCCTCGCAGTATCTCACAAAGTCTAAATCGATGTGATAACCGTAGGGACAGCAGAGACACTTCGTACCAATCGATCCGGAAATGTAGGTCTGTCCTCCTACTGCAGTTAACAAAAATTAAAAAATAAAATAAAATAAATAGGAAAGGAACAACCGAGACGAAAACTTCGATTTTGGGGAATAATTTAGGCTAAGGCGAACGGGATCAACGAACGAACAATTCAATGAAAAACACGTTGAGGTATTCCGAGACAATTAACAAAGCGATATCGTTAATGGTATTATAATTTTTCTTTCCAATAGATCGAACGCATATCGGTAAAATATTTTCTCTGCAGAGTGTCAACGAGGGGACTGATTGTGAGTATCGAAGTGTACAGTAATAATCGGTCAGTTACCCTGCCCCATAAAATCGTTATCTAATGAAACATAGTGTTTACTTGATCCGTCGTGAATCGTCTGAGCTCTTAGCTTCGAAGCCGATTGACTCTTCGTCGAAATATATTCAACTGTATGCAAATTATTGAAACTCGAATTTGATTATGAATATCAAATTAAAGATATACGATTTGCAACTAGGTAATTGTTCCTCGTATATGCGATATGAATTATACGATGGGGGGGTTAATGGCCTCAAGGATTACTGCACTGAAACTGAATCTGTTGTAACTATTGGCTGGAATCCAAAAGCGTTAATAATAATCTAAGAAAGTTCGTTAGCCTCGGGAAGGTGTATATACTCATAGTTTATATACCAGTTGGTTTTTAAAGGCCGCGTGCGATCTTGTTTTAAAGCGATATCCACCTACTCCCCGTCGTGATTCGAGAATGAAAAGAACAGCTTTTTGACATAATTATAATTTCTTTTTATTTTACCATTTCCGTTGAGGACTGGCGCAGTGGCCTGGATCTCGACAGTCAGAGACATCCTTTCCTCGGGCTTTGATCTCGATTTCTTTTGTCTCTGTCGTTTTTTCGATTCCAATATTAACAGGAAATCATCTTTTCGAGGGGTCTGAAAGATACATGGAAGACAAAATAAATTAAAATTCCGTTTTACTTTGTGTAGTTGCAAATTTTTGCAATTTTTATCGGTTCTTCGAGGTATTGTTATACGAGCCACGTGCTTTTATCGATGACAGATATGCAGTCCACGTGGCGCAAAGCCACGTGCGTAGGTATAACAAGTGAAATGATCCCACGTTAACATCGTTTAACTGTCTAGACCCTCGCGGTCTCTTCTACTATTGCTATTGATGATGATGACGATGATGCTGATGCTGTTACAGTAGCCAAAGCGACGCCACCGAATCGTGACTAATTATAACGGACGTTTGAATAAGGAACCATTTACAGATAATTGCAAACAGGCTCAGCTCAACCGGAAGGAGCTAAATCGTAAAAATAATATCACCGCACGTCTATTCTATTTACGGATCTCAAATGAAAGAGTGAAAATTAGTTTGAAGAGTTTGTCTCGTACCCTTTTTCCCTCATGATCATCAGTATTTTTTTTTCTTTCGAATTTTTTGAATGCTGAGAAAAATCGCGGAACCATTTTTTTCAAACTCGTTGCAGGCCTGCAATTAGGATCGATGAAGTGAAAATTCTTTCGGTTCATAAAAAGACGGTAACAGAGAATAATAATTAACGCCTAATTAGTGCAGTGGCAGGCCTGCAGGTCTTGGAACAATAATAATAACAATGAAAATAAAAAGTACGTCAGCGATGCGTGTAACGCAGGTCACGTGCTCGACGAATCTATTCTCCGTCATCCGGACTCCGGTGGATATATACTGTCGAGGATTTTCGACTTCTCAACGCAAGTATCATCTTCACCAAGGGGTCTAATTTTGTCACCCGGATTTCTGGTCTGACGATCCCGTGGGTAGGTGGTATGTGCGGTTGTAAAGTGTATACGTACACGTACACCCATACCTAGTCCGATATTGCTCGGGCTTTGGGAGCTGCAGTGTGACAGCAGATAAGAGGAGTATCAAGAAAGAAATAAGTAATTGTGTTGTACATATGATGATTGATACAATTCAAAGCAAAGCCGTTGAGACGGTAGAAGCACCATTAATTCTTCTTTCGAAAACTTTTACTGCTAAATTTATACCCCGGTTTTTTTTGGGAGGAAAAATAAAAGGCTGGCGGTGACATTGACAATCAAATATGGAAACAGTCGTGACACGATTCACGCAATAACATCCTCAAAAAAATGATTTTTTTCGAGGCGATGAGCGTCTTTAATGGCCCCTTAATGCTCGCGTTAGGTTCAGAGTCATTTGCGCAGCAGTTTAGTCCGATATTTGGTCGACAGAACTTCGTCAGACGTGAATGTCGTTAGACTTATGCGGAAAAAAACGGGTGTGGTATTGGGAAAAGGGGTTTCAAATTCTAGAGTTTGTTTGAAAGACTTTGCAAATGGTTGTGTACTGTTTTCAAATCGTTCATATTCGGTCTGATCAATAATATAATAAAAACAAAAAAAGCGTATACAGTTTTTCGTGTTTCCTGAACTGTCGACAACATTGTGCCTTGACCGATTCAAGATCATGGATTTATGGACAATAATTTTAACCGTAATAGCGGGAGCATTGTGCATCTGGTTGTTCTTCACTCGGAATCACAATTATTTCGAAAAACGAGGAATCCCATGCGTGAAACCTAAACCGATACTTGGAAACTTGACTGGAATAGTATTCATGACAAAGTCTATTAATGATATTATCGAAGAGATATACAACTGTAATAATGAAGCAAAATACGTTGGATTTTACGACTTTTCAACACCAGTAATCATTTTGAAAGATCCAGAGTTAGTGAAATTGATAGGGATTAAAAATTTCGACAGTTTTCCTAATCACAGAATGGTTTTCACATCGCCGACCGAACCGCTGTTCGAAAAAAACTTGTTCGTACTAAAAGATGACCTGTGGAGAAACATGAGATCACTTTTGAGCCCATCGTTCACTTCAAGTAAGATGAAAACGATGTTCAAAGTAATGTCAAAGTGTGCCGAAGACTTTGCCGATTACTTATCTGAACAAAATCCACAACCAGATGAATTGGACATGAGGGATACATTCGGGAGATACACCCTCGACGTTATTGCATCTTCGGCGTATGGATTGACCGTGAACTCCATGAAAGATCGTAACAATGATTTCTATCTGATGGGACAATCGGTGGCAAACTTTTCTAAATCAACGAATTTCATGTCTCTTATAATCTGGACTTTTCCATCGATTGCCAAGCTCTTCAAACTTAAACTCATCGACCGTAAGGCCTCCGAGTTCTTCATGAATGTGATACAAAACACAATAGCCACTAGAGATGCCGAAGGGATCGTGAGACCAGACATGATACAATTGATGATGCAAGCCAGAGACAGGAGAGAAATGTCTATCGAAGACATGGCTGCTCAGGCTTTCCTTTTTTTTCTTGGAGGATTCGACACTTCTGCAACAACTATGAGTTTTGCTGCCCAATTGCTAGCGCTGAACCCGGACGTTCAGAGAAAATTGCAAGCTGAAATCGACCAAGTGATTGAGAATAGTTCCAACGGAGTTACCTACGAGGATCTCCACTCGATGAAATACCTCGACACAGTCGTAAAGGAAACATTAAGAATGTTTCCACCCATCGTATTTTTGGACAGAATTGGACCGAAGGATTTCACCCTTCCCCCATCGCTGCCCGGACTCGAACCGTTGCGTGTAAAAGCGGGTCAAAATATTTGGATACCGATATACAGTTTCCATCATGACCCAAAGTATTTTCCAAACCCGGAAAAATTCGATCCCGAAAGATTCAACGAGGATAACAAGGCCAATATAAATCCCCTAACGTATTTGCCTTTTGGTATAGGGCCCAGAACTTGCATCGCCAATCGTTTTGCCCGGATGGAATTTAAACTCGTCTTATTTCATCTACTAGCCAAATGCAATTTGTTAACAACGTCGAAAACACCGGCAACGATTGAACTCCGCAAAAACAGCGTCGGTTTAATGCCTGAAGGTGGTTTTTGGCTAAAAATCGAACCAAGATAATAATCAAAAATGATATTTGTACAGTTCAGTAATGATCGCTGCAATCATTCTAACAACTGAATTTCCAGGGAAACCTATTAACTATTATTTTTAATTTCAATACAAAAAAAGAACCTAATCATTGTTCCTTACTTTCTAATGTATAACCCCGGAGCTGTAGACGTTCCATTTTATTCGAAAATAAACCTTACTCGATCAGCACAAATTTCTACACTCTCGATTGTCGATATCTGTTCCCTTCCGCAAATGGAACCCTCCTAATCTGCAGGTTTTGGTCACCAACCCAAACTCCAAATTACGACCTCTGTCACATACACCAATACTTTTAATTTCATTCCGATAGGATCCTCGCTCCTGGTCGACTCTTGAAAAGCAGTTTAATGTTCGCTGATGTGAAGAACCTGTAAGAAACCGGTCGGAACCTTGAAGAGGTGTGCGAGAACGGCGATTCGAGGGTCTGCAGTGAGAAGGTAGGTAGGTAGGTAGGTAGGTTTATATATTGAGTGTAAAACGACTCACGTAAAAGGAATCATGTAACGATCATTCTGCACAGTTGAATGGAAAGTGAGTCTCTCGACTCGGCTCAATTCAGCTCACAACTCGGAGCTTAGCACAGCTGGTTTTTAACGCTCCGCTTTTAACCATGGCCTGGTTTAATGTGGTATAACTTGGATGTATTAAATAGGTAACTCTTCAAGTGTAGAGGACAAGCTAACCGATCCGCACTGTTCGATGTCAAAACTAAAACTGAAACTGTTACTTCAAGCTATGATTCTAGGATTAGGGTACACGCCGTGAAATCTGACGCCGGAATGAGAAATCGATAGATAATAACGTGAGTCACGGTTGATAAACGCGGTTTTTTTCTTTTCATTTTTTATTATCGATAAGAGGATCCACTACACAGGCAATTTTATGCTATACTGTATAGGTGCAGTTTACGTTTTCATTCAATATCATAACTGGACAATTTTAACTGCCACCTGTATCTCACGCGATCCTGAAACTCGTAAAGTATCTTGTCAAATGAAGGAAGAAATGTGAAATCCGGTTCTTTCCTCACTCCTCGAAAGTTGTAAAACGAGAAAATCCACGATAGTGTAGATACCTACTGATGGCCAGCGGTAAATTAAGTAACTATTTCCGCGTCGTATACGTAATTATACGATTCATCTTTATATCTGCACGTTACAATTAACTTAAACTGGGGAGTTGTAACGCATATGAGATAAGTTCGTGTCTTTCCTCTGTAACAATTTGACAAAAAATAGAAAAGAAAAGGAAAAACCAAAAGGAATGTATTTCTGAATTCCGCAGGTGGAAAATTTCACGCTACAATTAAACACCATGCCGCGGTACGTATACGACGCGAGTGTCTCCGTTCGAGTAAATTAGTCAAGTTCAGGGATAGGATGTTTTTACTTAAAATAAGCTTAATGGGTTGAGATTTTAATGAGCCGCAGTGTGTATAAATAAAGAGGGGGTTCGGCTCCTCGTAGCTGAAGAAAGTAAGAAAGAAAAATGAAACAAACAAAACGAAAAAAAAAAAAAAAAAAAATGGGAGGAAATAGTAAGAGACAAAAGTGGCGTAGGTAGGTGCAGTGTTAAGAAACCGTTGAAATTTTTTGAAACTACACGACGCGACATAAGACTCGCGCGGGCGAAACGTACGGTCTGGGTTTTGTCTAAACTAAACTAAACAAGACAAAACTTTTGGTGAACCTATAAAGCACCGGTTTTCTTGGTCTCGTACCGATATATATATATACATATAATATAACCTTCGAACCTCGAACTTTTTACTCCATTAGAGTTTTTTGTCAATGAACCAAAAATAAACTAGAACCGGATGGCGGATGCGGATGAAAAAAACAAGCATAAAGTATTTTTATCATTTTTCACAAATGGCTCTCTGCTCACACCCCGCGTAAAGTGAACTCAAAGTATACCCACCGGAATAAAAACATATTAAGAAGTTTTAAAATCGGAAGTCTTTCCCGGAAAGTAAAACTCTTGAATGAACTAAATATAGAACATCACCTTTTGGCTACGACTGTCAGCTATAATTAGAGAAAAAAAGGGAGAAAGAGAAAACCCGCGAAAGGAAAAGAAAAACACACGGTTTTGTTTTCCCACTGGTGGCAATTAATTTTACATCGGAAAAAAAATATATTTCTTGTTTTTCATGATATAAATTGATACCGATTTTATTTCGCGGAAATTGTTTAGTCATCTCTGCAGCTGAATCCGACGATTTCCAGCAAATAAGGAAAAAGAACAACGAAAAACAAAACGTGATCTTTCAGATTCAAAAACACTGATTTTACACGGCACGGAGATTTCGAGAAAAGCTTGTTTTAGAATCGGTAGTAAAACCAGAACAGCAGCATGCGTATACGAGGATCTAAGTAGTTAAAACGATTTTCGAACAACCGAAGGGAACTTGATATACATTCTGTTAACTGGGACGTCGTATAGATGAATATAGACTCGCACAAACGAGTTCGGTTCAATAAAAGAGAGAAAAAAAAAAAAAAAAAAAAAAAGAAAAACCTTTATTACTCGACGTATGACATAAACGTTTCTAATTGCGAACTTACGTCCCGACTGCAGCCTGCAGTTCTCTTCCCAAGTCAGCTTATGCAACGTCATGTGTTTCAAAGATGATTGTATACTATTTCCTGTATATACTATTTAAGCGTACACTCGCAATACCAGATGCGTTTTATCGTCACGGTTTTGCAACACGAAACCCCTATACGTATATCGATATAATGCGATACTATTATATGGATCATATACGTTCAAAAGAGGGTAAATTAATTATTCTCTTATTGAAAAATCCATCACAACGACGACGAAGTACTTCAAGTTTCAAATCAATACAACAGCCTTGTGGTAAAAACCACGCGATTATAACACTCTTATCGATAGTACTCTGAATCACAACAGTTATACGCCTCTCAATAACTCCCTCGAGAGAATTACGACGATGGATTCGCGCGACAAAAATATCCGATGGGATTCATTTAGATGAATTTTTTGAACAACGCCTTTTTTTGCCCCAGACAGTGTTGAGAAAAACAAAAACAAAAATAATAATTAGAAAACATTTGGAAAGAGATTAGTTATCGATTGATAATTGCCGCGTTAAGCGCCGTCTCTCTTCAGGTGTGAATTAACTCCGAGCCTCGGTGTGTATGTACGTACGTAGTATCCGGTTTATTTTAGTAGCTATAAGTAATGTTTTCTTACTTTCGTATACTAGACACGGTTAATTAAGCGGTTAGCGTCGTTGTGTATTATAGTAGTAAAATAGTTGAATGTAAATAAACCGGCCTTGAAATTACTGGTTAGGTGTTTAATAAACCGTAAAACTGACGTCAGTACATCAATACTCGCCGCGGTCTATTATAATATAGTGAAGAAAATAGAAGAGAAAAAAAAAAAAAAAATACAAAAATAACAACACAAAAGCCGAAAGTCTATGATCTCTCGGTATATCTTACGATTTTACTCCATATTCTACGTAACCCACGACGTAATTCTTACGTCATTTTTGATTTGGAATAATAAAAATGAAAAGAAAAAGGAAATCACACTTTCGACTATCGGACTGCACCGGCTACAGCTACGTGTTCACTACCAAACCCGTTCTTTCTATATCTGACCTCAGGGCATCCCTCGTACCGTACTGTCTACCCACGTTGAACAATTTCTCCAACCTCCGTCAACCGACAAACTAATTATACACCGAGAAACAGGCACATGTATGATAAATCCGTAGTCCTTATAAGTCTCGATGGAGAGTAAAAAAAAAACTGCACACTTATAAGTTGCAACACTTTTTTTTTGGGTTGAAGACTTTGGTTCCTCTCGAGTTCCGGTGTCGATTTTGCGATCAGAGTTTCGAGTAATGCTCCAAGAAGATGCACCTCTTAATGCAAATTCGATACTCCGAATAAAATCGAGTCACCATTAAAGTGTGTATCGACGATTGAAGACGTGTTCAGAGTTTTCCTGGATATATTCGTTGCTTTTGGTCATTATGATCGTCATCCGAAATGACGAAGTTTGGATTTTCAATGATATGAGGCGTGTCTGAACTCTAACTCATAATTCGTGTGGCCAGGTGTTTCATTTTTTTTTTCTATTCCATTTTGCAACACGGGTTGAGTTATACAACGGTTATAATTACATCCATATAGCAGTTTACGTACACACGCATTGTACACGGAAAGGTACATACCGCAGGGTATAACGAGCCTGCAGACCTTTGCACGCTTCACAAACGAAATATTTGAAACGTTAATATAATTACCTATGTAAACGTTTGCACTCACTTTTACCACACCTACGGAGCCATGGTGTTTCTACGAGATATATAATAGATAACCGCGCTTATCTCCATGAGCAAACACTGGTCTCAGGTATTACCGAAAGTGTCGTAAGGCTGAGTGAACACGACCATACCGTTTGGCGAGAAGACGGCCATAGGTAATTCCGGAGGTAAAATTTTGGTCGATGATTATTAATTAACGCGGGTTTTGGGAACTCCTCGTCGGGGGTTTATGATGTTAGTAACGCTGTACAACTTGATTCAAGACATCACAGGTTTTTATTCCTGTTGAAGAAGAAAAATTGGCAAATTTTTACTTCTGCGTCAAGGATATACATTCCCCGCATCTCTGCACGAGCAAATTTCAAAACAATAAATTGAGGAACTCACTGCACACAAATTGTCGAACATATCCGTCAACGATTACGACCTATATATGATCGCGTACTATTATATCTATGACGATACTTGCTCTGCGTATGTACGCTTATAATCCAAGTTGTTGAGCCACCGACTGGTGCATGACTGAATCCGTAATACATACTTGACTCAAGTTACACCGGCGCGGTGGTTCCACACCTCGATTTTAAGCGTGGGCATTATTTCTTGACACTGCAAATAATGTGCCATGAAATCGTCGTTTAGATTATGTAATTTTTACTATTTTTTTTTCAGTTTTTGCATAGTTTTATTATTTTGCTTCAAATCGTTTGCAGGACTAATACGAACGTCGTGGGAGTGGCGGACCGTTACCCCGATCATCGCGAAAATTTTTACAAACAAATTTTTTATCGCTACGATTCGATCCGTGAATTTGCACCATGTGTTATTTTTATATATCATTGTACATCTATATACGTGCGCAGGAGCGGATATTAATTAATTGAAATTTATTTCATCCGCGTGTTGTAGGAGGAGGACGAGGGTATAAATTAGCACAAACGTAATATGCCCACTGTGTCTGTATACATATGAATATAATAATATAACACTGACACAGAAAAAATTGTGTATCTTGTATTTTTATTCCGTAGAAAAAAAAAAAAAAAAAAAAACTTATCTCATAAATGACGTAGTGTAACATATTCGACCACATTATAATAATTTGTGTTGCTGATCTGGGTCTGACCTTCTGACGTCTGGAATATTTCATTATTTTATCTCGTTCTCCGTCGTTTTTTATTCTCTATTTGAATAGCCAAATCGTTATTTTATTCAAATTTCTGAAGACGACAATCGAACATCATTTTTAAGTGTTGTAAAAAAAAATTTCTTCATACACACAACCCAATTTATACACTTACTCGAATCTCCGCTCAGTTGGTCCAGCTCGAACTCTGGCGCAAAACCTTCTTTTTCCAGGTTATAAAGATATCCATTAGTGGTGTGCAAAATTGTATAAAATTGATGATCGAAACACGTGGGATAAAAGTAAAAATATAAAACTGATCATGTGATCGATTCATATCCGTCGATTCTTTGTCGCGAACACATCGTGGCACAGAAAAAAATTAACAACCAAAAACAAAAAAAAAACAATCAAACACCGTAATATCGGTTCTTAGATTCCGGGCACAGTGGTTGACGACTTCTTTCTGGGAGGCTGCGTCTTGATGCCTGGCAGACCCAGGTCGCCGCTGTGAGACGCGGTGAATTCTACTACATGGTGGGGGAAGCATTGAGTACAAGGTTCTCGCATTTCTCGTAGGTAGGTAGATACGGCCAACGGGCAATAAGGTACAGTAAAAGACCGTGAGTTTGATGCGGTGGATCCCGAGAGCCCAGGGGACTCTCGGTCCTTATTATATTGCACTTGAAAGTCCCTTTTAGACAAATCTCCAATCCTTACAACCAACACTAGTTCGACCCAAACTCCGGCCATACGGAGGAGAATGGTAGGTATATAAACCCTGCAAAGGAACGGTCGCAGGTCAGGTAAGAACCCATAAAGGAACGAAAAGGTCTCTAAACAAAAAGAAGAGAAGCAAAGCAAAGCAAAGCAAAGCGAAGCTCTTACTTCACTCTCTTAAATAACTGAAGACTTGGGATCAAGGAACCGCGTTTCCCAAATTTTTACTATTTTTACGATGAACTTGATGATAAACGAGGTGATTTGACGAACAGTTTCTCACCCCTATTTGTAGTCTAACTCTGTAAGTATCGATCCTAGGGTAAAAATGATAACGATCAAACTTCTGGGGAATCAGATTTCCCACAACCTTCGTTCTCATTATTTTCACTCTCAAGTTTAAAGTGAGCGAGTTATTCGAAAAGCAAAAAACCAACCCTCCGAATCAAGATGGCGTCGTACGGAATGAGTGGTTTTTCCCAAAAATCGAGATTTACACTCCCGAATACCCCGCCCTAAGTATATGAAAAACAAAAATCGTTTCCCCCAATTATTTCCAGGTAAAATTCTAATTTGACTGGACTACGAAGGCTGGAGGCGTTTTCGTGAAGGAATAATATACCTACTCTTTCCTTTCACTGAAGTTAAATCATGTCATAAGACTCTGAACATCTGCTCCCAGGAATTCTAACATGTGAACACTCTGGTCCGCTTCATAAAGATTTTTCTGGACTGCTAATAGACCGCTAGCGATATTTTGGGGTGAAGAAGCTTCGAGCGTTAGGGAAACGGATTGGAATAATGAACTGATCACGTCTTTTGTTGCATGAATTGCAATTTTTTTTTTTTTCTACCATTGCAATCTTTTAGTGATAGAATAAACTGCCACTTATATAGTCTGATTGAAGAACGATAAAGACACATCTGTGTTCTGGGAGTTAATAATAATTAACGTATGCATATTATGTAAATAATTTGAAATACTAATTATAAATGACGGTTATCGAATGTATGGTAAATATTATTAGTTAAAGATATATTATTTACAGCTGTCTAAACATTATACCTATATACCTATATACCGTCGATTTATACTTTTGTTGATAAATCCGTCACGTAGTTAGATGGTAATTCGTATATACATATACATATACATATATATATATATATAGGTATAGTGTAATAGACGACCAAATAGAACGTTGAGTTTAGGTGACCGCATACATATAGGCCGTACGAATTTCGTAGTTTTGTCCTTCGCGAGGTTGTGAAACAAATGCGAAGTTCTATGCATACATAGGTATATAAATATATAGACGTGAAATTATTTATGCAAAATATTAGTTTTCGTTTTATAAATTTTGAAATTTGCTGTTATATATACTTACATTATACAAGAATCTAATGTATTCCCAAAATCTATCGATCTCGAATACAAAATTAAATTAAAAAATGAATAAATTAGACGTGAAAAAAAAAAACAAAAAAATTTAGCTAACAAAGAGACGCGTGATCGATGTGGGTTATACGGAATGCGTCGTGGGTGGACCTGCTTTTCCATACACACACAGGTATACAAACACGTATGTGTATATGGCATATTATTAAATATACACCTATGACGGTGCACAGCCTCCTCTGTAGATTTTTTTTTTTTCTCTATAATATCGTTAATGTGTTACACTTCTACGAAGTAATAATAAAATATACGTAGGTATGTATAACTATACGTGTATATAAGTATGTATATGTTCATGACCGTGGATAAACCAAAGCCAGCGACTCCCATAAGTCGTTGTATATATATATATATATATATATATATATATATATATATATATATATATATATATATATATATATATATATATATATATATATATATATATATATATGTATTTATACATATACATAAATTGATTCAAATTCATTTTATATTATAGATTTAAGATATTGGACAGTGTATAATATATACCTATGTATATATATATATATATATATATATATATATATATATATATATATATATATATATATATATATATATATGGGATATCGATCGGTATAACGATATTATTAAATTTAAATTGTTTAATATGTAACACGTTAATGTACACATACACTATACAATGAGCCCCATTGCAGGCGCCAAATTCATATCTCGTCGAATTTCAATGAAAATCAATACTAGAATGTAAAAGAAAAATAATAAAACATTTGAAAAGGGTGAAAATTATATGAAACTAAACTTATAGTAGGTAAAATACGAGCTTACATATTAGCAATTATCTATAACTGTCCCTAATTACAGTCATCGTAATAACTATATACCTATATAGGTATATTCACAGAGTTTGGTACGAATGGAATGATTACATGTATATATGCATATATTTATATATATATTTTTTGTTTTCTGCTATATAATTTTCATTAACTATTTTTAGTGTTTTTTTTTTTATTTTTTATTTTTTATTTAATTTATTTTTCAATTTACTATTATAGATATACATAAGTCTATGTTTATTTATTAATTTATTTATTTATCATATACCTATATCTATATAGTATAATATACCAAACTCCGTCAAAGAATTGTCAATCAATTTTTATTATACCCATATGTATTACACATAGTATATATTATGTATTGTATACTATATAATATCATTATATAGTACGTTATACGCCAGATATATTACGCGTTGATCGATTTCTGCAGCATTTATATAATCTATAGCTACAATATATAATTATTGAACAGCAATAGGTATGTATAATATTTTTTTTTTTTTTTTTCGTTCTGCAGATTATTAATTACACCATGTCCACACTCATTGTAATGACAGAATTATTGATAATACGTAACAGCACAAAGAAATTAAAACAAAATATAAAAAATCGAAAAGAGATCAACCAAATTTGCAAAAATATATTATACATGTGTGTATATCGATTCGATAATAAATTACATACTTTACCTAATATCCATATGTATATTATAACGTATACATAATGCAATACAACCATAAATATGCCCTTTATACGCTCTTATGCGATAATAATGACGAGATATTATTATTATTATTATTATTAATATTATTATTGTTTCTTTTGTCTCAATATTATTACTTTTATTATTAGATATTATCATTATTATTTTTGTTTTTGATATTTTCTTCAACTGCAGCTTGAATTTATTATGCAGATCATAATACCTATATTTATATATATATATATATATATATATATATATATATATATATATATATATATATATATATATATATATATATATATATATATATATATATATATATATATATACATATCAATTCAATTGTAATGTAACGTCGCAATTCAATTTATAATATGAAATAATTATTCTATATCTATGTATAACTAATATAGCAGAAATACTTATTCATAGAAATAGTATATTAGACTATTAGAGCGATAATCAGTTTTGTCATTAATTTAATTTTCTTTTATACCTAATTATAATTATACATATATATTCGAACGAATGATTTTGTTTTTTTGTCTTTGCTATCCGGCTAAAAATTTAAAATAGAACGCATATATTATATATATATGTATATGTATGTATATGTATACAACGGGGTATAAAATGAACAACCAAATTACAAATAAATATAAAACGTGTATATTTGATGATAATTTATGTATATATATATATATGTATATTTATAATGCTATTCGTTAAATGCCGGAAAAAATAATGACAATTATTATTATTATTATTAATAACATTTTCCTTCAATTATCGCAGTAAGTTTTTGGAACAAAAAAAAACTTGAAAAAATTAAACAACAAAAAAGTATTTTTGTCGTTGTTCTTCCTTCCTTCTTCTATCCTGATTTTGGAATACAATTTATGATGAAACTTTAATCACGATTATACATATATAATTAAAAGTTGAAAATACTGTCTTCGTATATTATATTTCGTTTGATATAACTAAGAGTCTATATATATAATGATGATTATTATAACAATATTATTAATTGATAGGTATACATATATGATAATCTCTATTCAGTATAGGCATACAATCATGTATATGGTAAAACATGAAATAATAAAAAAAAAAAAAACCAAAGTGAAAAATTAATAGTTGCGGGTGTTTTTTTTTTTTTTTTTTTTTTTTCTTGCCTTCTTTCGTTAATACATATATACATGAAAACGAAAGCTTACGACATATTATATCATCAATCTCGTGTATATACCTAATATGCATATATTTGTACATATGTATACAACTGCAGCTTGTTAAGTAATAAACTGCATCGGGTATAATATAGTATAGATATATGTATGTATATTTAATTGAATTGTTTGGAATTTAATCGAGTATATGCGAATAAGTTATTTGTACATGTATATGATCGATGTAACATCAATTATATATGTGAATGAATGATATATAATTAATACATCAATTGAACTTGGAGTAAATGAACTTCAAGTATAATCCCATGAACTATATATAGCATTATATACATTTCTATATGTGTAACAGTACTAGTTGTAGTAGTAGAAGTATTAGAAGTAGTAGTAGTAGCATGTAATAGTGCAGATTATATTCTGTATCTATATATACCTAGATTAGGTCCTTAATTTCGTCATATTCGAATTTTATCACTTCCAATATGAGCCTCCAGAATGTCTCCAAATAAATAAAAAATAATGTAGCCAAGAGCTCAGCTTCTTGGCTCAATCCTAAGTACTTACATAAGTATATAGTTCGACAAATTCGATAGATACTGCAGCTGAGTTATTCAAATGGGAAAAATTCGGCAGCTCTGAGGAGTTTCTCAGGATATAGGATTGAGCTAGAAAACTGAGCTTTTGGCTACATTCATTTTTTGTTTATTTGGAGACATTATCCAGCCCATGGGAGCGATAGAATTCAAATATGACCAAATTAAGGACCACTCTAACCTGGATATACCTGTATAATAACAAATTTACACCTATAATTTATAATTACCATTGAATCGAGAAAAGAAACAAAAATTAAATAGAACCGATTTTGAGAAATTTTGCAGAAGAATGCAGACAAGAAAAAATGAAGAAAAAAACAAAAAGGAATCTGAAACTTTCCAAACTCCATGATAATAATAACATATTAAACTATCGGTGTAAATTAAAATATTTTTTCTACAATAAATTATTATATCTAAGGATAACTTTATAAACTAGATAAAATTATCTAATTATATACTAAGATTAAATATCACAATCTATACGATAAGAAGTAATTGTAATAATAATTTAGGATTTTTTATTTTTATTTTTATTTAATTTAATTTTTTCTTTTTTGTTTTTTTTTTTTTTTTTTTTACTTTTTTTACTTTTTCATTTTTTAACTTCCCTCGTGTTTAATCGCGTTTTCTATTTCTTCTTTCCACACATATACATATTTTATCCTGTATTCAATATACTTATTATATGTATACCTATATGTATACGACAAAAATTTATTACGTTTCTTCATTTGTCGTCTATAATATTGTTCATTATTATTATTATTATTTTTATTTTTATTTCTATTAATATTATCATTATTATTATTATTATTATTATTATTATTATTATTATTATTATTATTATTATTATTATTATTATTATTATTATTATTATTATTATTATTATTATTATTATTATTATTAGATATACTTAAGTAGGTATGGGACACGCAAAAACAGCGTGTAATTTGTTTATGTATTATTGTATAATGTATGAGAACATTTGAACAGAAAGAAGAAGAAATTTTTTGTTTTTTCTCAAACTTAAAAAATCAAATTTCAATACACATGACATGTAGTACATACCTTATTAATAATAATGACAACAATAATAATAAATGGCGTTCTACATATACCAGTTCATATATGATATAACATGTAGATGTATATGTAGAACGTACTGCAGTCTTTAGATTATAAAATTTGATTTAAAGCGACGTATAATTATAATATATATAATGTAATGTATATGGTATAATTGTATATACCTATATAGATGATGATGCGAATATAGATATGTATGCAATAACTTGTGGAAACACTTTTTTTTTTCGTTTTTTTTTTTTTTTTTTTACAATTAAATTTTCTCAAATATGTTATCGGTATGTGTGTGTCATACTACATATAACCAGGTATATATGCCCATATAGTATTATATATTATACCTATATATATATATAGTATTTCAAACAAGTTATTGTATAATTTATTTATTGTATCGTGTGGTTTATTTATTTATTTATTTCATTTTAATTTATTTCATTTCATTTTCATATATACGTATTGTATATGTATGTATGTATGTATGTATGTACCTATATATTCATATTTAACGAGAAAATCGTTATAATTCTGCAGTTGAAACGTTATACAATATAATATATGTATGGTATGTGTATACACAGAATTATGCAGTTTTCAATATCATGTACTTTTTTTTCAATTATTTATTTATTTATTTTATTAAAGTTGTCTAGTTAATTATTACTTTAAATCAGGTATAACAAAGTTTTTTTTCTACCCATATACCTACATAATATACGTTGACGTATATATGGTATACGTATTTTTATATATCGCGATGTGAAATTTTTGTTGTTGTTTGAATATTAATTAACAGCTAGAAATGTTTCCAAAATCAAGCTAACGTTTTTTTTGTTTTCCTTTTTTTTGTTCTTTACTTTTTTCATTCTTGTATATTCAAAATATTTCATATACATTATATAGATGAATGAAAAGAAATTATCGATCTAATTTAATTTAACCCGTACGTTTAGGTATACCTTTTGTTCGCAAATCAGAAAAAAAAAAACAGAAAAAAACAGAAAAATTAACCAAATTTTTATAATATAACATATCATAATACAAGTCCAGCTGTTTTATAATAGTTTCACAAAGAAATTCACCGCGTGCTTATACAACTATTGCAATGTTTTTTTTACTTATTCATTTTTTTTCAGTTTTTTTAGTTATTCTATTTTATTAATGTATTTATTTATTTAGTTTTTCTTTTCCCTCTTTCTCTTGTTTTTTTTGCCCCCTTTTTTTTATAACGAAAATCCCTTAACGATATAATTGTTACCTAGGTTGCAATGATTTTCTTTTCAATCGTTAACGCGTATGTGTGTATGTATATTTATGTTATGTATGTGTGTATGTATATCAATTTTGCATGTTCCATGTTATGGGCCCACACATGCAGTTAACACAAAAGAAATTAATTATCAAAATTACAGATCGTTTTGTTAATTTAATTACGAGTAATTCGAAATACCGAAAAATGGAAACAAAAGAGAGAAAAAAAAAAAACAAAAACAAAGTGAATCAAATGAAAATCAACTAATAATCTCAAGACACAAACAAACAAACAAACAAACAAAAAAATGGTTTATATGCGATGTATTTGACTGGGTATATTTGATTGTTGAAAGAAATATCGTTTTCATTTAATAATTTAAAGTATAACTAATATACCTATACCTATTTATAAAGAGATAATATTAATTGTTATAAGCGTCGATTGTTAAAAAATAATAATAATAATAATAATAATAATAATAATAATAATAATAATAATGAGAATAAAGTTGAATAAAATAAAAGTAAAAATCTAAGATCAACTACATAAAACGTAAACGATTAAATAAAACGAATGTAAGATAATGTACAAGTACACACAAGTATTAAAAGGCTTAAGTATTAGGAAATGATGGAAAAAAAAACAAAACAAAAAATTATAATTATAATTGTTGTTCGACGAAGAAATGAACAACCGTACATACGTAGTAGTAAATAATAAAAAAATTAAAAAATAAAAAAACAAAAAACTGGCTCACGATATGATAATACCAAAATGAAATATGAAATCACTAGTAATAATTATTTTAATAATATTATAATCTAAGAAATAAATTAATCCTATTTTGTTTTTTTCGTTCTTTTCTTTTTCGATACATATATGTAAAAAAAATATAATGTTGTTCTATTCAATTAGTCGTTCCGATTTTAATCAATATATTTACTGTACTATTATATTAATTGTTCGATATTATATAGGTATGTATAGGAATAATGAACCCGTGAATAAAAAAAAAATTAAAACAAAAAAAAAAAAAAAACACAAATATACACATAAATTAAATTCGAATAATTTAAAGCTTAAATAAAAACTATACTCTAGGTATGTATAATGTACAAATTGTAATTAAAGTAATTAATTGAATTAAGTTATAAAAACTACTGAAAAAAAGAAAAAACTTCTAAAAACGTTTTGGATTTTCGTTTTTTTTTTTTTTTTTCTCGAATATCATTCGATATAAATTATACAGTGTGAGCGAAACGGTAGGTTAATGTAGGTATATCATGTATATGTTATTACTTCGTCGCGATCTCTTTCTTTTCGGTTATACAGTATTTATATATTCACAGGAAAACAAAAACGAAAAAATAAAAAAAAATAAAAAAACGAACGTACTGTGGCGTTATCGTACGATTTAGCCAAAACAGAAATAGAAAACTGAAGAAAGAAAGAGAAGGAAAATTTTTGATAGAGAATCCAATCGTTGGTAGAAAAAAAAAACGAACTTTTTGTAATTAGAAAACAAAAAATTAAGGGATGAAAATAAAGTAGATTCTGAGCTTCGTTTGAATAACCTTCTCCACAGGCTTTTTAAGATTCAGCCGTAAATAATGATAATAATAATAATAACAATAATGATAATGATAGTAATAATAATGATGATAATAATAAAAATAATAATAAAGAAAACTGAAAAATAATCACTAATCCGAAATAGTAAAAGAGGTAGTTTGTTGAACGAGGCTTAAACCTTTAGCCCGGAGTAGGTAGACTCTTGTGTCAGTGGATGTTAAAATTGTATTGTTTACGGTTCGATGTAATGCGTAGCCAACGACTAACAGCCAACGGTTCAGGATGGCAATTAGACCAAGATATTTCACTGAAATGTGGATAAGGTGTCGACGTGGTGGTAGCCTCCACTTGAATGGCAGTTGAAAATTCCTGTTGAAATTCGTGTTTGGCTCGTTTCATAACCCTGCTGCTTATACCGCTGTTCAAATGATTGTGATTACCGATCCGTTTTCCGTTAGTTATCTGACTTGTATTCGCTCCCGTTGTCTGCGTACTTTCAAATATACTCAAACACGGCATGGATGAGGCTTGTGGAGTGAACGATGACTTTCCTACCGGTGAATGTAACACGGTATTGGCGTTGTTGTTGTTGTTGTTTACCGAAGGAATTTGCACTATTATTTGCGATTTACCCGCACCGTCGGCACCTTTGTAACCGGTTAACGGCGAGTATATTGTTATACTTTCGGTATCCAATTCCAACGGTGTTTCAGCCTCTAAAATGTTCGATATCAATGGCTGATTGGAGGGCAATGATAACGGAACGATAGACGACGCGGGCGATACTGTCGCGGGAAGTGGTGCAGGTATAAGCGTTGCAACGGGTGAATCCACGCTGTTTTTAACCGGAATTGGGGAAAGTGATGGTAGTAAAACCGATATTGGTGTTGTTATTGAACTTGAGGCGCTAGTTGAGTTGACCATTGATGATTCCAGGCTCAGTTCTTCGTTGGCGAAGTCTTCCTCGAGTTTAGTCTGTCAAAATAGAAAACAAGGAGAATACTCTAGGCAGTTTTTTTTCTTCCGGTTGTATAACTCTTAGGTAAAACGCCGCCTTTACCTTTGGCAACGGGTACATGTCCGGCAGCGATAGAACCGGCGGTGAACTCGGGGTGGCCGTGTCAACGGCGACATTTGTAGCCCCGATAACCGAGCTATTCAAATTCGAAGGTACGGTCGATGAAACCGTTACGGTACCGGTCAATATCACTTTCGGTTGCCGCGGCGGGAGCTCCTTCGCAGCCCTGTGATCGGCGAGGAGTTTATCGAAGGTTTTACTTCTCCCTGTAACCGTCCTCCGCAACGAGACCGTGTGGGCCTTACAGGTGAGCGATCGCGTGCACGGTTTGCCCGTTTCTTCGTTCCAAACACCGCAGTGTCTGTCCGGGTCATATTCCCTGTCTTTGAGCGAGGCGCGTTCGGTTTTGAGCTTTTTCCGACGAGGCTGGCTCCCGTTACCCGGACTTTTTACCGGGCTCGATGACGCTACCGTTGAAGCAGCGTTCGGTATTTGTATCGGAATGTTTTCGAGGGGTGATCGCGGTGATGTGAGAGGTAATTGTGGTTGCAAATTTGCTTGTTCTGCCGTTCGTTTGTTCGTTGAATTATTTGTTTTACTACTCGACGGTAACGATGATGTCTGGGCTTTTTTCAACTTCGATACTTTACAGTAGGCGGTTTTTGCCAGAGGTTTTACTAACGGCGTTGCCGGCGGTGGTAAATTCACTGTGCCAGAAGGATGTCGTATTTCTGAAATAACACAACAAGTCCACGTCATAATTATTCAACGAATATCCATACTCACAGCCAACTATCAATCTATGAACGTCAAAGAACAGAACTACCAACCCATGTGTTGTATAAGAGCTTGTGGCTTTACTATAGCGTTACAAATCTCGCAAACCACTCCATAAAACGCGTCTCTTTCAGGGCAAAACCCGTATAGGTCGATATCTGAAATGTTAAAATATAAAATAACGATAAAGTTACGGATGTTAGAAGCTGTCTCGCAGCTGCCTTATCACTAACAAACATCATAATATCACATTATGCAAAAACTTTTAGTTAATTCTCTGCCATTACACCGAAGACAAACTAACAGAATAACTTATCTGGAAGTATTCTTGGCTACCTGATGATAGTTGAAAAATACTTATATTTTACTATTACTAAAAGTAAAAAAATACACACACACACACACACACACATAAATCAATAAAAACTAGTTTAATATTAAACATATCTTTGGGCAATTGAGAAATAAAATTGGTAACGATAGAAATGGTGGGTTTTTTTAGGTTTTTTTTTTCTTTATAATTATATAATAATAATGAACAACAATTCTACAGGATTTACATATTACAAAGGAACAATGCTTGTGAATAAAGAATAATTATAGGCTACTGGACATCGTTGTAAAGTTCTTTCTCTCTCTGTTTTTGTTTAGTTTGTTTTATTTGTCTTTACCTTCCGCAGCAAGTCGCATAATCGAGCTTCTAGGTTCATCGTCAGTCTCATCGTCACCTAAATTACAACAATAATGAACGTAATTAAACAACGACAAGAGTATACTAAATAATATAAAGAACAAACCTTAATTGAACAATAACAACAACAAAAAAAAAATTAAAAATTAAATAAATGTCAAATTTTTTATTTATTAATCAATTTAAAATTTTTTTTTTTTTGCAAATTTTTTCTCGTGACTTGTAAAATCATAAGAAAAAATGGTATAAATAAATAAATAAAAATCATCCATAAAATTATTATCGAGAGATGAAATCAATGTCTGACAAAAGAATGATGAAAAGTAAGGTTAGGTTTGTTAGGGATCGTCACTGAACGCCAATGTTTGAAATCTGTTTGATAAATGCCAGTGTAGAATGTTTTACATTATAAATAAAGACCGGACAATCTACTTACTCAACGGTTTGTCTCTGCCGATTTTTTCTATCCAACTTGACCATGGTTGACCGTGAAAAAATGTTGGGCTGTCACTTCCCGACATGGCAATAGCGTAGTATCACGTAGTATTTAGTATTGTATAGTATACGCGGTTTATAGGTTGTAGAGCTCGGAGATCACGATGTTTCTATTTGTTGTGTACGGTCCGGACGAAGTAAACGTGTTCTCTTTTAGTTCTCGTCCCAAAGTCTAGCCTATCTAGACTTCCGAGTATATATATTGTAGGTATATACAAACCCGACAATAACCAGTGTCGAGGATCAGTTTTCAGTTAACGTAAGTAGATAGGCAGGTAGTTATGTAGGTAGGTAGGTAGGTAGCTGGCGATCAGTATTTCTTTCTTATATAAATTATTAACGCATTTATATTTATTTATATTATGTATATGTATATATCGGTATCTGCGTTCGTTGTTATTTACTTTATATAATCTACTGTATTATGACAAAATAATAAGAATTATATAAACAAACAAATAATTTATTTAATTATATTTATAACATCAGCTACGAGTTAATTTTGTTATTTTATTTTTTATTATACTGTTTTCTTAGTTAAGTAAGTCGATTATACTCTCTCTCTCTCTCTCTCTCTCTCTCTGTTTCATTTACTATAAATTTTTTATTTACTTATTCATTTATTTATTTATTTATTTATTTACTAGGTTTTCTGTTCTTTTTTTTTTTTTGTTTTTTGTATTTTTTTTTTTTTTTTTTTAGCTAATGGTATATATACATATGTATATTTGTTGTTGTTTATTTTAAAGACAAACTATAAACCCAACGTTTATACTATGTGTGTATACATATACGGTGGGATTCAGTTAATTAAGTTTTTAGACGACATGTTTGATGTTTGCCTGGTGGACGACCAGAGCATCCTCTCTTCTCCTACTATTTATCGGATCTCCAGCCGACTCGCCTTGGCGAGATGCTGTTCCTAAATTCGACTTATCGATACTTTTTCGATATATTTTACAAGCTGGGAGTCAAGAAGGATTATGGAACCTAGAAGGCCGTGTCGCCTTTCATCAGAGACCGACACAGAGCGCCTCTGTGTCCGACACGGTGCTTTTTAACAACGAAAAAATACAACCCAATCGTGTGATGAGGCGCGTATGTGATCCAAAATTGCCAATTGACAATTTTGTGATGTTATTTCTGGGCTACTTTAGTGATTATACTCTATTGAATTGAAAATGTACTCTGGCGGCTGTGTTTGAAGCTAAAACTGACTGTTCAGTTTGTCCAGTTTATTCTCAACGAACTACTGGCTAGCTATGTCGTTAGACTGAACCGTTTTCCCGCCTCTCTGATATGAAATTCAAAAAATTTCGAAAAGCCATCAACTTAAGAGAATTACTACCGGAGAGTAATACACTCTTCGATCAACGACCTGTATAACGTAATGATATTATTAGTTCAAAATCAATGCCCTCTGGTCGTGAAAACAGTATCATTAATCTTCAATAAAAATTATTAATCAACCAGGAATTAGGAGGACAAAAATACTCTCTAAATATCAGTCAAAATTCTTATTATTATGTGTCGAAAAAATTCTGTTCAATTATACAACAAATATACAACAATATATAATCTATAATCTATAATATATGTATAATCGTAGGTATTTACCTAAATTTATCTAACTTAATTGTAAAAATGGTTTTGAAGCAGTTTAATATTATTTAGAAATAATAACATCGTGCTTTGTATATTTAATTCGTTAGTAAAAACTGATGTACGAATAGGTATTCAAAATATTCTAAATTTCAAATTAAAAGTAATTAAAGACGGGTCCTTATACGATATATTACGATACAACTAAAGCTGATTATAAATGCAATTTTTTCGTTATTTTTAAACGACAATTAGATTGAAAAATTAATAACTGGCGCAAAAATAACATCTTCGCGAACGGATAGATCGACATCTCATTTCTTTCCTTCGAATGTACCTCGATTGGAAACACCCGGCCTCACAACATTAGCCGGATTAACAGGATTCAGATGCGCCGCGATCTGGTCTCTGTTTGTGTACCAAAAGGGTCTTTGATCTTCTGGCCAGGTCTTAATCCTATCGACGACGTCGGCTTGTCCCAAAGCAAGTACCGGAAGCTCGCTAGTTGTAGTTGTCGTTGTCGGTGTCGTTGAAACTGGAGCCGCCACAGCCGGCCCGGCACCGGGCGCTTGGGGGGCTACATTGCTCGGGATTTGAGCCGAATTTGAAGTTTCCTCGCCTACTCGATTACCGACGGATTGTGTCGTCGCAGCCGTAGTCGACGTCAAATTATCCTGCTCTTCCTGGAACCGGGGAAGTACCTGAGGATAACGGTGACTCCCTGAACCTGCGTACGGAGATCTTTGACCCTCCCCAATCACGACGAGCACCGAAATAAGAGCGGCGTACTTGATCATCTGTAAATGAATGAATGAATAAATAAATTGTATGATGTATTTTTGTCAGAGAAACGAAACGAACAGAGAGTCTTTTTTTTCAACTCCTTTGGATGATTTTGACGAATTCGATTCAGTCGTGAATCAATTTGAGTCATAATTTTCTTTTATGACGAATGACGTGACGATGATTAACAAAAGCCGTACATTAACGGTACTCACCATTCTCGCAATGTCTAGACTTCTAGTTCGATATAATATTGCCACGTTGGATAATTTTGGCTGATGATCGTCTTTGTCCGGTGGTCGGATGGTTCTGGCTGGTAGAGAAAGGATCGCTACGGTGTATATAAATTGTGGACCTAAGTTACTCCCACCTCGTTTACCTATACTCAACGTTGATTGGAACGCGACGATTCTTTCCCATACCTATTATGCGCGTTTACGTACTGGGAAACCTTGCTGTAACTTCCCGCTAAATTCTCGAAACAACCGTGACGATGGACATACCAAGACTTATGCAAAGCGGTCCCGACCAGTTTGGCAAGATTTATATATTTCATTTACGGTCAAAATTAAACCGAAGATCATCATTATCATTATCGCTATATAATCATCGTTCTTATTTCTTCTTAAGAATATATATGTATATTATTTGAGTACGATAACGATTATCTTTCGTTGTTTTATATTTCATCGCATGAATGGAACGTTACTGATGATACGGATGCCCCCGAGGTCATGGGCTTCGAGGAAAAACAAAACATGATCTAATTTTATGTACAATTTAGAATCCGCATTATATTTAAACCAACTGCAACGTCTCGATTTCCATAATGTACAAAAAATAAAGGAACCAGAGCTTCGGAATTTGACTAATTTCATGAATTTTTTTTTGGTTTTGCACAATTATTATTATGCTATAAAAGATATACATATGTTCGATATGCGTGCGAAGCATTGGAGAGTCTATTTATATTTATTTTTCTAATTTTTTTTTTCCCTTCTTTTTTTTCTTAAGCAAGTAGAACTCGCACTTGAACCGACCATTAGCTGGACTCGATACTATTTATATTATCTTCTTGAAAACTGGTTGATAAAAAAGCGAAGACCTTTTGTTACGTGAAAATTAAAAGACTGATATTTGAATCTAGGATTGCTTTGCAAAACCGAAAGAAATTCAGAAAATTAATTCTGGCAAATATATTGGAATGTAAAATATTCTTTCAACAAAAATTTATATATTTTAACAATTATTTTACAGTTTGTTATGAAAATTCGCAATATATTTAACCGTCAATTAATTATATTTAAATTTATTTAACCGCAATTTTTATACCGTGACGAAAAAAACATTCTCCAGTATTATACGATCGATAAAATCTATATCTATACGCGATTTGCAACTCATCCTTACGATTAAACTCAGATCACGATCATCGGAGTTGGAAAGTACCAATAACTAATATTATACCTCTATTGAGTGTCGTATTTACACACCAACTTTTCCGGTTTCGTATTAATACCTGTATACGCTAGACCCACCTACGCAATGACATGCAATTTTGTCCTAGCAATTTATCAATCATATATATTTCTGAAACAATGGAAAACCCGATCAAACATTAAAGAAAGTATAGACTACGAATGACCATCTCTGGTTACGAACTACATTAACTTATCTCGTCAAACCCGTCAGGAAATACCACAACGGATATAAATATACACTCCGTTTTTTTTTTTTTGTCCTCTTCTTTCCACTGAATTGCGTAGAATTTTTTTTTTTTTTTATAACGTAGATGAGAAAACAGGAATATCTGGTTTTCCGCGTGTGATATTTTTTTTTCTATCTCGACGTTCCTTTTTTAGTAGATATATTTGCATATAATTATTATATCTACCCACGACGTCCTTTAGTGCAACGGTTTTGTTTCACCCATATTATTCGTCATTTATTTTCTTCACACTGTACATCCTATCCCGCATAATTATCTTTATATTAATATTTCTAATGATGTACAATTATGTATCGTAATTGTTTGCCTCGGGGAAAACCCGATTTAAAACCAAGCCCTTTCTCGGTAGCAATGGATTAAGTGTCGATTTCATATACTGCACCGAGGATCTTGAACAATAGGTGTAATAATTAACCGATTACGTTAACGACGGATTTCATATTCGTTAAAAGTTACCAGACGAATTATAACGCCGTTGAAAACTATTCAGCGTAGTAATGTACGAGTCGAAGATTAATATTGGGCTTCGATTTATCTGTTATTTCGATCGGAGTATACCTAAAAACACGTATGACCGTTTAGAAACCGTGAATTTTTCATTGGTATGTTAAAGTTCATATTAACTAATGACGCCGATGTTTGTAAATAATAATGTGAGCATTATTCAGGGTCTTGTCTCTTGCGATAGAACATATTATGTCTTCCTCATACGGGTTAACCACCAGTTTCCGATAAAATTCTTTTCAACTGCAGCTATTGTCTTATTAAACATTCATTCACTTCCAAGAATATCGCAATATATTGACTAGCTTCGTTCGCGAAATAATAATTCGGCACGATTCAACGGAATGCAAAATATTCAAATCAATTTTTCCACGAAATTAATGCTGGAGATGGGTCAGATGGATATTATACTCAAGGCCTGCAGCAGGATTAAGGTGACTGTGTTAGTTACCGAGAATCTATTAACGAATTACAGATACACAGAGCTATAAACCTGAATCGATTTGCGAAAGGACACACGATCTGCTTTAAATTGATTTTATTTTTTTCTCCAAGTTTAGTTTGTGAAATTTTGAACTGCGTACATACAACGACATTTCATTTTAACCTGCAGTTTCACATTTCGTGATTAATCATTGCGGTTGAACGAAACTAATGAATAATTTCTGGATGAGAAAAAACCTGGGAAATAATATTCGGTGCAATAAATGTCGATAATTTATCAATTAAGACGGTGTTATAGTTACATTATATCATATTGCAACGTCGATATATGATTGCTTGCAATGTGTAACTAGTACAGTCCAAGGTCCACGTGTGAATATAATGCTGATCGTGAAGCTGTGATTTTTTCCCTATCTCGAAACTCGTGGTTGCTATACGCCGTTATTGATGAGCAACAATATTGCTCCCTCAGCAATTTGCCGGGGACAGAAAAATTTACGCTGATGCACATCGTGTTTTATATAGTGTCATAGGTCGATATCTATGTTCCCGTTTGCATCGATTTTTATGAATTTCGATAAAACTATACACTTGCATAACGTATTGATTGGAATTTTTGATGATCACCTACAGCCGTTAATTTTTGCAACGGTATATTACACCTTCGATGTAATGTGTAACTTAGATATTTTTTGTTCCCTAAGAAAGTGGGGGACTTCCATTGCCACTAGGCAATTGTGATTATATTAATTTTGTAGAATTGTACAGGTATAATAACAGATAATGAAATCCCCAAAGTGAAACTTAGAAAAACGTACCGAGAACATGTTTTTCGGGAATCCCCTATCCCATACGGTCCGCGTCATGGTTTCGTGGATCATCTATTGTGAGATATTGGCTCGATTCACACGGGGAGTAACTACTCGTTAATCTTACTTATAACGTTTGAAGATTAGTATTCAGACTTATGCGGGCCGAATTTAAATTCGATCTCAATACATGAACATAAGCGTATATACCTATAGGTATATGCAATGTGTTTGAAAATAATTATGTGCACCGCTGATATTTTCATATCTATTCATAGATGCTGCAGTAGATTTGAATAACAATTCTATACAGAAAATGATCACAAGAATTTCGTTATTTTTATCCAGCTAAAAAAATGTCTTATTTCAATATCATTTTAATTCGAGTAATTGACTTTTGGAGACGAATTTTTCGATAAGGATTCGATAGTAAATTATTATACGATTTTTTGTAATCTTTAAATTATTACCTGATCAAAATTTGGTCGAGTAGATCATGCAGAGTCCGCTCACTATCGCAGAGACATCAGAGTCAGTATAAAGTTGTTTGTGAATGAGTCGGATAAACTGATTATCGCTGAGGCATCCGGTGGCAGATAGGTCAGATCTGCAACATGCGAGACTAGTCTGCAAATTTTCGATAAAAATCTGCACGTGCCGTACAATGTAACGTATGCTAAATCAGCCAAAGTAAAAAAGGCATGTGACCTAGATATCAGCTCTTGATGGGTATATAAACCCTTGCAGTATCGGTTTGTGTCACTGCATCTGGAAGACAACCAGCAACAATGTGGTCTCCTCTGCTTTTGTGTCTCCTTGGTAAGTGCTGAAATTTTCTTATACTTAATCCATACTAACTGATCAATTCTGATCATGATATACTTATAAATTGTGCAAAGAAAAACTGAAGAATTACTAACCACTTCAAGTTCAACACTCTGAATTATTCGAAATTCAAAGTGAAATAATCCAAACTTTGATCCGCTTACACCTGTGTTACGATGTAATTAATTTTTCTGATGTGCAGTGGGAATCGCTTCCGCTAATAATAACTTGGCATGGAAACGTGGCCAAGAGTACACCTACCAGGTGCATGGTCGCACCCTGGCTGGTCTTCATCAGGTCGCTGATCAGTTCACCGGTATCGCCATCAAGGCTCAACTCAAGTGCCAGGCTAAAGGCGATGACGTGCTGAGTTGTAAGATTCAGAATGATCACGTCGCCGACATTCACGCTCAGCTACCAGGAGGATGGGACTCTCCTCTTCCGGAGAATAAGGTCAACTTCGAGGACGCTGGATTCGGTGGAAAACAATTCGAGATTAAGTTCAAGAATGGTGCCATCAAGGACCTCGTCGTCGAGAAGTCTCTTCCCACCTGGCAAGTCAATATCATCAAGTCGATCGCCAGTCAGCTCCAAGTTGATACTCAGGGACAGAACGTGATGAAATCCCGCTACAACCAGGAACCTGAAAATAACAACGCTTACGGATCCTACAAGACCATGGAAGATACTGTCACCGGTAAATGCGAGGTTCTTTACGACATCAGCCCTCTGCCCGAGTACGTCCTCCAGACGAAACCTGAACTTGCTCCAATCCCAAACCTGAAAGGTGACGGACAGATCATCGACATCGTGAAAACCCAAAACTTCAGCAACTGTGATCAACGCATGGGATACCACCATGGTATCAGTGGATCTACCAACTGGGAAGCTGGAAGCAACTCAATGGGAGATTTCCTCGCTGTAAGTTTGCTATAAATACTGAAACGCAGTGACTTCATTCGAGCCGTAGATTTTTAAATGAACTTTGTATTTTTCTTTTCAGAAATCTTCGGTCAGCCGCGTTGTTATCTCCGGAAAGCTTGACGGATACACTATCCAGTCGTCAGTTACTACAAACAAAATCGCAGTGAGCCCAACTCTTCAGAACAGCCAGAAGGGTATGGTTGTCAGTAGATTGAACGTCACTCTGGAGTCAGTCAACCCTGCTAATGGAAGCCCCAAATCTCCATCAAACCCAGAATCTGCTGGAAATCTTGTGTACAGTTACAACAGCCCTTTTGAGGCCAACACCAAACGTCGCCAGAGCCACAACAATGACGACTCAAATGAATCTTCCTCTTCCTCCTCGTCTTCTTCCTCATCTTCTTCCTCCTCTTCTTCAAGCTCCAGCTCTTCTTCTTCATCTTCTTCTGAAGAGGACCATAATCAGAAAAACAGTGGAAAAAACTACAGAAACCAGAACCAGGGTGGTCATCGCAACCCTCGTTCAGTGAACGCAAACTCCGACTCAAGCTCTAGCAGCTCTAGCGATTCCAGCAGCTCCAGCAGCGAAAGCGACAGCCTCAGCAGCAGCGAAGAATACTGGCAGACAACACCTACCTTGTCATTTGCACCCGAAACTCCCATGCTACCACTCTTCGTCGGTTACGAGGGAAGTTCAATTCAACAGTCCGGCAAAGTAAATCCAGTAGCCATCGCCAAGAAACTTTCCAACCAGATCGGTGCTGAACTTCAGAAGCCAAGCGGCATCCCAAGCCAGGACACCCTTGAGAAGTTCTCTAACCTCGCTGCCCTGCTCAGGACCATGAGTCAGAAACAGATCGACCAAGCCTTCAACGAAATGTACGTACCATCCTCCGAATCCTCTGGCAGCGACAACAGCCAAAGCCAAAGCATGAAGCGCGCCGCATGGAATGCCTTCCGTGACGCAGTTGCTCAGGCTGGTACTGGTCCCGCTTTCGCTTCCATCCAGAACTGGATCTCTAGTAGGAAGGTGAAGGGCTCTGAAGCCGCTGAATTGCTAGCCGTACTGCCAAGCACCTGCCAACACCCAACACAGGAGTACATGAATGCTTTCTTCGAACTTGCAACAAGCTCTGAAGTCACCAAACAAGCTCACCTCAACTCTACCGCAATCTTGGCTTTCACAGATCTTGTACGTAAATCTCAGGTAGACGAAGACTCTGCTCACAACCGCTACCCAGTGCACAGTTTCGGTCGTCTGTCTCCTAAGAACAACCGTGCTGTTACCAAGCAATGGATTCCTTACATCGCCAAACAACTGAAGAGCGCTATCCGCGAAGCTTACAGCCCAAAGATCCAGGTGTACATTCGCGCTCTTGGAAACATCGGACATCCCGATATGCTCGCTGTCTTCGAACCATTCCTCGAAGGAAAAGAGGAAGCTTCAACCTTCCAACGTCTAACGATGGTTCTCTCCATGGACAAACTGGCTAAGCTCTACCCCAAACAGGCACGCGCTGTTCTCTACAAGATCTACCAGAATACTGGAGAATCTTTCGAAATTCGTACCGCTGCAGTATACCAGCTGATGAGGACCAACCCACCTGCCAGCATGCTTCAACGTATGGCTGAATTCACCAACCAAGATACCAACAAGCAAGTCAACTCTGCCGTAAGGTCTGCCATCGAATCCGCTGCCGAAAGTGACGACTCTGAACTGTAAGTATAACTACCGTTAATAACAATTCATTACAGTCAGTCGCCTAAAATTACTGGTTTTGCCTCTAGCTCTCAGAATGCACGCTCCGCAACTCCTCTCCTCAACACCGAGAACATGGGACTTCAGTACTCTCGAGCACTTCTACGCGAATACAGCGCTGAGCAGATGAACGCTGCCTACCAAGGTGTTTTGGGTTGGATCGGAAGTGAAGACAGTATTGCACCTCAGGCCGCATTTGCTGCCCTTTATCGCAACAAGGGTGGATTAGACATGCCCGCATCCCAATACGCAGCTGCAGTATCCAGCGTTGACGACCTCCTCGATGTTCTTTACGACCAGTTCGAAGACGACGACGACAACGACAGCAACAACCGTAACAAGAACAACAAACATCAACAGAAAAACAAGCGCAACTCCAGCCCATTCAGCCCCGAAAACATCTTGAATGCACTCAACATCCAGAACAATGACCAGGAACAACTCGAAGGAAACATTTTGTTCAGCTCCCTCCAATGGGACCGTTTCATCGCATTCGACAACAACACCATTGAGCAGCTCCCGAGGTGTAAGTAAACTATACTTTTTAATAGAGCATGTGCTATGTGGCAAACGATTTTTAATTACAACTTACCTGTGAACATTTTCAGATGTCAAGCAAGCCGTTGCCGGTCTGAAACATGGCCAGCAATTCAACTACACCAAACTGTACGCTGGAAACGAACTGACCATCAGTTTCCCAACTGCCATGGGTCTGCCTTTCGTCTACTCTATGAGAACTCCATCCCTCGTACAATACGGTGGTGATCTACAGGCCAACGCACAACCCAGTTACGATGGCTCCGACGATGAAATCTCCATCCCTGATTCAGTCAAGATCAATGCTAACATCCAAGCCGTATACTCAAAGAAAATGATTGCCAGAATTGGATTTGTCAACCCCGCCAGCCACCAGCACTATATCGCTGGTCTTGACAAGAACTTCCAAGTTAACTTGCCATTCAGCGCTGAAGTATCCGTCGATATTGAAAACAGCCACGTCCGCGCCAAGTTGCAGCCCATCAACAACGACCAGAGTTACAACCTGGTACACTACAGCAGCTGGCCCTACACCGCGAAAACTGATGTTCTCAACGAAAACCCAGCTTCTGAACAGAAGGGACACCATCTCATCAATGTTCGTGATACGCAGAAGAACGAATGGACCTTTGGCCAGAAATCCACCGGTTTCGCTTTCCGTTTGAAGGCTGAAAGCCAGGACGCTCCTCAGGAAAGCACTTGGTCCAAGGTTGCACGCATGCTCGAATCTGACGAGGCTCTATCACCTATCGCCTTCTTCGGAGACGAAGACAGCATTGAACATTCGAACTACAATCTCTACTTGGATGCTCAGCACTCCAGTAACAAGGCTGTTGTACTGACGGCTTCCTACTCCAACCTCACCATGGGAATGAACGGCGATTCCGAGTCAGAATCAGAATCTGGCTACCGACACCCCGCAAGCCGTAGACATGGCAACAACGACAACGACTACAACAACGACGACGACAACGATGACGAAAATGATTCTGATGACCAAAATGTCGAAGCTTCTCAGCCTACCAATGGAGAACCTGACAGCGAACACCGTCAGAAACAATTCCTGAAGAAGGCCGCTGCCGGTATCAAGGACGCATACGCTCAGGTTATCGATGTTGGTGCAGAGTTCCAGGGCAAGAACAAGGCTCAGTTTGCTGCCACGATCGCAATGGCTCGCAGCAGTGTTGCCAACCGAAGCCGTGTTCTAGTCTACGCTGGCGCAAGCCCCGCACAAGGAAAGAGTTACCAGTTCAATTTGGCTGCTCAAGGCTCAAGCCCCAACGTACCCGTCATGGACTTCGTCAAGGCTTTGAAGGCCGATCCAAGCAGCAAATTCCAAGCTGACATTAGATTCGGTGAGAAGGGACAGACCGGTGCTAGAGTACAAATCAAAGGTAAATTGGATCAGTCTGATGAACGCAAACAATATCTTCGTAAAAACCCAATGGCCCGTCAATGCGCTGAAGAGATGGAACAGGGTAACAAGGCTCTCCCAGCTTGCCGCAACGTCACCGCCCGCGCAAACCTCTTCGACGAAGGAAGCTTGACTGTCAAATACAACCAGGTACCAGCCTACCTGAGGAACATCTCGGCTCACGCCTACGGTCTCGTCCGCCACCTGACATACCACAATGCCTACGAAAACACCGTCGATCCGGAAAATCAGAAGGATGGCCAGATCGATTTCGAATATGAAATTTCTCCCGACTTCGAACACGTCAATGTTACCATGAACGCACCTAATTTGGATGCTAACATCACCAACTTGGAAATCGCCGATTGGGCACGTCCCTTCGTTGCTGTAGACCCCGTTCAATCCGCTGCTCGCCGATTGGGAAGACAAGCACTCGCCGGACAGTACAATCGTAAGTTGATACAGCGAAGTCTGATGTTATAATATTATGGAAAAGTCGTGTCAAGTCTGTATTTTAAATTTCTTTTGCAGCAACTTGTGTCATCGACAACAACGAGGCTTCCACCTTCGACAACAAGACCTACCCCATCGAACTTGGCAACTGCTGGCACGTTGTGATGACCGCAATCCCCGACGACGACGACGACGATGACAACTCTTCAAATGAGCAGGACCAGGATATCCCAGACAACATGGAAGTCAGCGTTGTAGGACGTGACGTCAACGAAAACGAAAGAGAATACAAATTGTATTTGGGAGAAACCGAAATCCAGATGTCTCCCAACGGTGACAAACCAGCGATCAAAGTAAACGGCCGCGAGGTTCAGCTTTCCGAAAAACAAATCCACCGTCACAGCGAAGATGGCGAAGTTCAGTTCGAAGCTTACCGTCTACCAGGAGGTTCCGTAGTCATCTATTCCGGAGCTTACGGTATCAAGGCAATCTACGATGGATCTCGCATCGCTCTCGTTTTGAACAACGAATACCGTAACCAGATCCGTGGTCTCTGCGGTACCTTCACCGGAGAACCAGCCACCGATTTCACCGCTCCAAAGAACTGCATCCTTCGCCAACCCGAAGTATTCACTGCCAGTTATGCCCTGACCAAACAAGGCCAGTGCGAAGGACCTGCTATGAAGAACTCCCGTAAAATCTCCGAAGCTCGTTGCTACGCCCAAACCGTCGTTCACGGTAACGTTGTAACTGACCGCCAGGCCGGACGCAAATACGAAAGCAACAAGAAATCTGGATCATCATCTGCGAGCAACACCTGCACCAAGTACCGCACTATCGTCACCGAAGAGAACAACCAGATCTGCTTCTCTCTGAGACCATACCCAACCTGCGCACCAGGATGCCACGCCACCAAGAGCCACAAGCAAACCGTTGGCATGCATTGCATCCAGAACAGCAACCAAGCACAGAGCATGGCCCAGCGTGTCAAGCAAGGAGCCAATCCTGACCTTAGACAGAAAGCCAACAACAAGAACGCCAGAATTTCTGTGCCTTCTCACTGCGCTTCAGGTGACAACCAGTAAGCCATGAAGAGTACGTCTAATTAACAACTCAACGATGTGTATTGATGTGGTATACCTTATATACGACGACCGCGAATATCTTTACGGATTATGCACGTAGTACAAAAGTTAAAACTTTAGAAAAATTTTTATTAGCGATTTGAAAAATTATATATATATGTAATACTAATATATGAAAAAAAAAACTGTATTTAGAATTCAGTAGATATTTAATAAATGAATATTATGCAAATTATATCACGTGTCGTTTCCCACTTATTTCCCCAAAATTGACAATTTTTTTTTTTTTCTATCTTATCTTGAATTATACATATATGCGGAATAAGGATTCAAGGTCTCAGATAATAAATTTGTCTTTATTTAAATTACAATTACATTAAGTTACACCTACTATTTATATGCGTGCATATACAGAGAGACGAGCGAATTGTTTCTTTACTGTATGAATAATTTATTCCTTGCACTAATTATTATGACACTGATGTTTCGATCTGATTTTATTTTTTTATTTTCTTAAAATTTTTTTATAGATCAATGATTTTAGGTTAACTATATGTATAGGTATATTCGCACTAGTTTGGATCACAGTTGTCTCTTTATAATTCCAGCCATTCGATCAAGGTGTTGGGTATATTAGTACGTTGATATGACAAACGAATTTTAATTGAAAAAAAATCTGTAACGATTTTTTGTCTCTGTTTTTTTTTTTGTTTTCTTTTGTCTTTTAGCCCATCTCTTAATACATCTGCGAATTATCATTATTCATTTATACTTAATTATTGATTAGAATTAATGATAACGATTGAGAATCGATTCTTTTTATTAATTTATTTAATTTCTGATTTTGTTTTTGTCAATTTAAAATATCATGGATCCTTCTCATTCTCATTCGTAATTACAATATCTAGATATATAACTTGCACATCAATCTTATTTCATTAAATGACTAAAAATTTTCCATGCGAAACCTCGTTCATCGGTCTTTTTCCATTTACTTTATATTCCTTTCTTTTCAAATACCAAAATTGCAATATGCCCAAGACGCGAGAGATCTTTTTAGACTCTTTGATATATGGCGTTCGTCTACAGCTACACGATACTCGACATCTTATTTCCATAAAGCCCACGATTACAAAAAAAAATAAAATAAACATAATAAGCAAAAAAATGAGAAATCTGGCAACCGTCTTCGATGAGGAAGACACTGTATTCAGAAACCCGCAAAGACGTTGTATTCAAATATCATAAATCACCAGAATCCACTGTCCAATGAATTTTCTTTTCGTATGATAAAGAGATAGCTGGATACAGAGGATAACGAAAAGAAATTTTTTTCTTTCCCGAACACAATCGAACAAATTCACTATGAAATGCATTACAATTTTTTTTTCACGATACTTGACTCTCACGTTTACGATTATACCTATTCAATACCAAATTCATACGTAAATTAATATTCATTAAAATTGTACATAATTTATATCGATGTTTATCTTATTTATATTTATTCATTTATTTATTTATGTATAATATGTATATAAACGTATGTATATCGTCGAAATATACCTGCGATTAGTGACAATTAAAGTTACAACTTTAATTGCTCATATGAAATTGTACATCAAATCTAAACCAAATTGCTCCAAACAGATTTCAAGCTGAGATATATCTAATGGGGTGAAAGAACAGGAAAAAAAACTTTTTCTTTTTTCTTCAAACGATCATATTTATTACGGTCAAGAATCGATTGACGTCAGTTTGAAGCAAGTTGGTCCCCCCTTACCTGCAAACCCTAAAAAGACCAGCCCTATTCAGCCTATATTCTATCATAACAGGACATCCCGAGTAGAAAATTGAAAATTGTATAAATATAGTCTAGCTTTGAAAAGTTTGCAAAAATTTGATAAAAAACATTGCAGTGTAGAAAAAATCCCGCTCAATTCCGATTCATTAGTCGTTAAAGTTTGAACTCGGTACGATCAAGTTCATGATTCTCTCGAAATATCCCGAAAGTATATTTCTGTGATCCCGACAAATAAAATGCCCGGACCATTCGGCTAGATCGACTTCTATTGCAATTACTCAATTTATTTTCTCTTCTTCTCTCGTTTCCCTCTTCCTCAAACAACCGACCATTATTTCTAATCGTTATTTTCGTCTCAACGAATGATAAACTTACCCTAAATATGTTATATATACAATTATTACGTTGGGTATAGTAATGAACCACGTCGTAATTATCACCGAAAAATTTGCGAAGCTTTTTACGACGCGAAGCGTTCATCATCGAAATATACCTATATCGGCGAAGTACTTGATGTGTACAAAGAAAAAAAAAAAAAAAAACAATTACACGTGTGGAAATGAAACTTTCTGGAGGGATGTGACGACACGATCCCGCGTTGTTACTGGACTATAACATCGCCGTTATTTTCCTTAACGGAGTCCATATTCGGAACATAGTCCAACGCCATTAAACAGGCAAAAACTGTCATAACCATTTTCGGTTTGACCTCGGTTATGTCTTCGGGAAGTGCGTAAACCCTAGCTCCGATTTTTCGGGCCATTGATATCGCGTACTTAGCATTGTCCAAATTTTCCGCCTCGGTGCCACCCTCCTTTACAAGATCGTAATTAATTATACCAGGCTTGATGGTGTCGATCAGATCGATCACCACCTTAGCATCGGATATGCTGTAGTCTTGAAAGCTCTTTATACTGCTGGTCTTACCCGCGTCTTGAAGCTTCGAATTGACCCATTGAACTATAGATTTTTCTACTATCGGATTTCCCTGGTTTCCAGCCAACGATGCGAGGATCGATAGCGTGTAGGACCTCATCAATTGCCAGATCAATGCTAAGGTCAACGTCGCGTTACCGTCATTCAAATCTTGTCCAGCTATACCGACGAGTGAAAAATTCATCTGTTTTCCAATCGACACGGCGTAATTACAATTCTCTAGTTTTTCCATAAACTTTCTAAGCTTTGTGAACTTTTTGTGAACTTTGTTCCAGGTCACTGTGCCGGGCTTTATTATGTCGTAAAGTTGGAAGATCACGAGACCGTCAGCCAAGTCGGAGTAGAGCCAGTTAACGTACGGATTTATGCCCAGAGAGTTCATCCAGTTTCTGTAAGTTTTTTCCTCTCTAGTTTCTTCCAACGATTCCAGCCCGTCGATTTGGGTTACTGGATTGTCGAGACCGGGATGATTGTTGAACAGATTCGCAACGAAGGCCAAATTGAGCTTGTAAATTCCGTTAACAACGTCACTCGGAGTGACGAAACTACGACAACCGAGTTTCGAGGCTTGTTGCAACATTATTTCCGCCCTGGTACTGTGATTCGGTTCCATAAGGGCTTCTAAAGTTACATCGGCGTCTGATGGGGCGATTTGTTTGATCAAATGAGAGTAAATCTCCGAGTCGGTGATGTCCGATTGGAAGTTATTGCACCGTCTAGAAACCCCGGCTTTTTGAAGATGATGGTTAACCCACCGAAGGAGTATCGCTTCCGGTGATAATTTCAACAAATCTTCAATCCGCTCTCCGTCTTCGAGTAGGATCGTCAGACCGGGACAATTTTCAAGAGTTATTTGATTGAACAATCCGATCCTGATGATCTGCCAGAGTAGTCCGAGGACGAGGTGAGGAGATCCTTTCGTCAGATCGTGGGCGTCGATGTTTATTATATTGCAGCCGATTGCTTGGGCCGATGAAAGCGCCAGCGTCAGGTTCTCGTGCTTCGTGTAGAGGGTCAAATTCTTCTTGTTTATGGTTCTCTCGTCGATCGTATCGGGGCAGGAATGGTTGATGATTTTACTGCAACAAAGAACACAATGGTAAATCGGTCTGCTGAAAATCTCGACTACAAGTCCAGCCGGCTGGTTACAAAAGGCGCAACGGTACCCGAACGTTACAAGTTTGAAGACAAACTTCCGCGCTGCAGTATATCCGTTTATCTGATGGCCATGATGGAAGTGAACGTTATCTAATCTTAATAGTGCCGGGCACGATCGGTCGCGGGTTCAAAAAGAGCGTCTGGGGGACTTACCAGAGGAGAATTCCGTCCTTTACTTTGTCGTATAGCGTTTTTCCCTCCGGATCAATTGGCAGAAGGTGTCTCAGGTCTGGATCATCTCCTAAATTGGTGTTTACCCAATCGCTGAAAGCCAACTGTTCCTCAAGTCGTACGGAATGGGTTGTTCCCTCGCTGGAAGCTTCGGAAATACCGCCAAGTGTCTCCAGATTCTCTTTCTTGGACACAACTTGTTTGAAGGTCGATCCCAGCTCGTTCGCTTTGAGCTCTTTGCACAGCGCTTCAAACTCCTCGAAAGACAAACGTCCCTTATGTTCCAGCCTCTGCTTGTCGTCGTATTCTTCGATCATCTGACGCACCTTGTAACCCGGCATTTTAAAGCCACATACGTCCAGCGCGCTCCTGAGCTCGGCCAGATCGATGTACCCATCTCCGTTTTGATCAATCTGAAATTAAACCGAGAAATGAGTGAAAAAAACGATTTGTTAACCGCCCAGCTGTTACATCACTGATATTAGAGTCTATCCGTTTAAGTTTTTTTTCCTCAAATTTATTACCGAACAAGCCCAGGTCTTTCCGGACCAAAATGAACGAAGATCGACGTTGTAATAAATTTGAGGGATTTTTTTTTTTTTAATTTCTTTACGTTTTCTAGGCCAATAGGCACAATAAACGATCAATTTGATGATAGCTCGGTGATTGATTGACTAGGTACTTGAAGAGTTGGTAGGTTCTAGTCGTCGTTAAGTATTGTGCGTTATCACGAAGTTGAATTAACTTACGGAACTGAACACGTTGAAAAAATCCTTAAAATATTCCTCCATAACATCCCATTTCCGCATGGAATGAATCTCCATGATTGTGAATAAGCGAACGACACAAGATCACGCGAAAAAAAAAAAAAAAAAAAAAAATACTAATAATTAGCACAGAAACGTTCGCGGTAACCTGCTCAATTGTAATTTCGAACAGTACTCTGCAATGACTCGTTCGTTCGTTTGCTGCTGGTGCTGCTTATCTACCTTATCGGAGGTACGAAGTTTCGATAAAGAATTACAGGAACCAATACACCTGTGGCCATTATATGACAGCACAGATATATACAACTCATACCGCGGCGAGCGTATAAAAAACGAATGTAATAAGTATAACACTTATTACATATATTATTTATTATTTTATCAATCTCCGCGATGGTATCTAAACGATCACATATATGTGACATTCGGAATTACATTTTCGTACTAATTAAGGATGATTGATTAAAAAAGATCGTCTCATTATCCGCTGCAATTAACGTTGAATTTTTCGACGTTATATCATGCCATATGGAATTTTTGAATCAGGAAATTCTCGTAGAAGATATATATTTTCATTTTCAGTAATATTTTTCTTCTTCTTCTTATTATTATCGTTGAACAAAAAATTTTGCTCGATAATATCGCAGGTATTTCTGATCGCACAGATATTACAAATATATTGTTGTATTTATTCTTTCAGGCTACCTATGATACTCAAAAGCGATTGATAATAATTCGGTGAGATCAGCGTCTATTATCTGGTTGAGATATTAATTCACAATGACTCAATAGATATAGTTGTATACGATACCTATTCATTGAACGAAAATAAAAAATAATATATTATATCTGTTCTTAACTTTTGAATAGAAAATTTTTTATCAATGAATTTCAAGGATATTAAACGACGTTGATAAAATATTCACAAAAAAATCGATCGATTTAATAATTATACCTATATATTTGTTTCACATCGCGTGAGGATATAGCCACGCATGTCCAGTGATCGGGCACGCAAGCCTAAAAAACTGTCAGCTGGTAAGTTTCGGGGTGATGATTATACAGGCATACTAAACACCGCTTGATAATTAATTTGAATAAGACATCATACCGCATGGCTCTAGGACGAAACCATAAAGGCAAAGTTCCCGCTTTCCTAATTCAACTAAATTTTGGTTCGACGTTTCAATAGCAAAACTTCGGAATTATCTACTTCGTGTGAAATATGTAGTACATATACTTAAGCCAGAGGTTTTCACAGCTGTAGACAAGGTCACGGCGTTTATTGAACCATAAATTGACCAGTGATGGATACTAATTTAGTCACGTGTAATGGATCACATATTATAGCTGTGGTATCATATACCTGTGACGACTATACTTCTTCACAAAGTTTCTCAATCATGACTAGTCGCCGTAAGCTACTCATCACGCATAAACGAGTCTTTGGAATGAATCATTATAATTACTAACACATCTTGCTCACGCAATTTTAACCATTCCAATCACGGCAGGCCATGGACTGATTCATAATAGAACCGATTGAATTTAATTTCTGAAGTGCTGAAGTGACTATGAGTACATTGTTCAACCTTGGAAAATATATTTCTTTCTTTTTTTTCCCTTCTTTCCTCGTAATTATAAGCCGATTTTCAATCTCTGTCATTCGATTAGTTTCAACAAATCCTGGATATATATTAACAGGAAGCCAAGTGCTAACGATCTGTTCTCTATGATAACGGTAACTTTTTTTCGGATATTGAAACGGTTGGTTTAAAAAATTGATAAATGTTGACAATTTCATATACAATCGATGAATATTTTTTCCCCGATGTTAAATGAGCTGGCGATTAATCAGTATATACGTATATTTTGTCAACAACGACGTTGTTGTATTATTAACCGGGACCATTATCTCCCTCATAATATGCGATGATCGGTTATTTTTCAATTTCATTATATACGACCATTTTTTTATTTTTTTATTTTCTTTTCATTCTGAACATGACTCACAAGCGTGGCGCCGAACCGTTGCGTATTATCGCATCGGACGTTTGGAATTTCTTGTAAATAAGTACAAGACAGCTTGTACTGGGTCTATAATTACGCGAGATGACGTGATCGTAGTATAACAGTTAAAGAAGAAGAAAGACAAAAAAAAACAAAACCAATGTCATAAACTGATTTACAGATGCGTGTGTAAACGTGCTCATAGACACTTCTGTGCACACATGTGTTGTTCCGTGCACAACAGAAAAGTGAAATAAAAGTGGAAAGAATTCCCATCCACGAATTTTTTTGTATTTGTCAAATTCCACTGCGTACGGCGCAGTTATTTTCCCTTTTACTGCTTATGCGGGTTATCTGGAAACAATGCTGCTCCCAAGTGCCACGATATTTCTAGCTCAAGTTGGTCACAATTAGAAAGAAGTTACTCCAGCTATGGAGTATAACGTTGGCTTCGGAACTAGAAAATCCAAATCAAAAAAATTTCCTTTTGTTTGTTTATCTTGTCGTTGAAGTTTGGACGTGAGATATAACGTTGCTAAAACATTTTTAGTATTGAATTCTAACAACGGATCGTGGCGTTTGTCGTAGACTAAAAGTGAGAGCAGTTTTCTTGTTGGTCAATATTCGAAAGTCAGTGTAATATAAAACTAGATATATTGTATACACCCATACTGTGGGAAAGTGCAGCAGCAGCAGCAGCAGCAGCAAAAGCATCGAATCAACGCCGATTGAATACCTGATTATTGGTCCATCGAAAACTTTGACGATTATCTATATGCGAATGTTGATTGCTCGTACGATTTGACATATACGATGACGAAACGAACGATATTCGATCCCAGCTGGACTGATTTTTAATTTACGATGAGAAAGAAAAAAGAAACTATGAGTAGGACGTAAGATCCTACTGTAATTATGTCATTTTTTGCAATGACGCAGGTTCTTAACGAATGCAAATAATACGATAGGACTTTAGCCCACGCGTAACACTTATAGGTAACATAAAACTGTTCATGGACCCACTTCGGAATCCATAAACCCACATAGGAAAATGTCTCCATAAAATATTCCGCTTCTGAAACGGATCGTAGCTTTACTTAGATGGAAATATCGATCTACGATATATAACGTATAACATAAACCAGACCCTGATACAACATGGAAACGGTTTTTATTTTTATTTTATTTTTATTTTTTTCAAATCCGCTTCGTAAGGTTCGGCTCTAGCTGAGTGAGAAACATTTTTCTTAACAGCTGCTGTACGTGCGTATATACATCGACTCACATCTGTTGTAGCAGCTTAATGAAAGAAAACTTTTCAACCATAGACCGATCTCTGCAGCAATTCGGTTACGTGGTAGGTATTATAATATCAATATCATATACCAGTTTATACATCTGCACAAGGTTCTGCCGTTATTTCAATTTTTCTAAATTCGTCCCAGTGACCTTCTCTATAATTTAATGCATCGTGGACACCGTATACGAGCTGTACCACGTGGAGAGAGAGAGAGAGCAATATCAGCTGCAATTCACAGTATACGTCCACGTGTACCACGTGTGTATAATACACGGCTAATTGATACTTCCGTAGATAAGTGGCTAGATCCTCTCCTCCTCAAGAGTCACAAACGTTTCTTGTGACTCTCGAATCTCCTCGTACCTATATCCACCGGATGTCGTATACCCATGGAGATTTTTAATTCTCGTTTCTTATAATAATCGAGTTACATCGCACGATTAGCTTCTCATACAAAAAAAATTCATTTCAAATTGGATTTGAGTTCATTATAGCTGCTGCACGGAACGAGACAACGGTTGAAAATTCTTTGCCTTAAACTAGGACGAAGGCAATCTTAGCTCTTCTACTTTGTAAACCGAACACGGAGTGAACGAGTAACGAGGATCAAGTTGACCTGTACAGTGTTATATAGAGTTTTGATTGAATTATGCAATAATAGCAGAGCATAATTCTCTCGAGATGGGTAATACGGTTGCTACTGCAGCCTGAGACATGTAATTGCGGTTTTCATATCTGGTTTGGTCACCGATGACTCTTCGAACTGCAGTATACCGAGCTCGCACATATACATATATTTAAAAAGATCATTTTTCTGGGCTTTTTAATGGATCGTATAGCTACGCGATATACCACAACGTTACTTAATACGTGCAGTGGTCTGATCAGACTGATAAAAATTTGTATAAAACTGTTCCCTCCCCCCCGCACGCATAATGATATGAATTGAACGAGTATATATAATTTTATATACAAGCAGTTAACAATAATAACGTATTCAATTAACTAACTAACCAATTTTTTTTATTAGTCGATTTTAATTCAAGTGAACAAAGGAACTCTGCAGGTGTAATTATCAGGTTCTCAAAGAGCCAGCGACTCGCAGGCTCTTAATTCCTGAGAAACATTAAAAAAAAATTTTAATAAAATAAAAATCAACTTCCTATAATATAACACTTGCTGTAGATACCGTAAGCGTGAACCCTGTAAAGGTAAGAACCGGGTCAGAGATACAAAGTTGAGAATTTAACGATTTTGCAGGAACCCTAAGCTAACCATATCTCGTACCTTTCTCGATCGTATCGAATCTCAAAGCAAGCCGAAAAGTTTCGGGAATTATTGCAACGGTTACATCGCTTCATCCCAGAGTTGTTCCGAAAGAGAAATTTCGTTTCGTGTACGTTGTTTGTGTCCATAAAAATAATTCCTGTATAACTTGTCATCTCTTCTACTCATATGTATATAAGTTTATCAATTATCATTTGATTCATAAGACACTCCCACGTCCGCTGATCCGTACATCCCGTCCACAGTGCATCAGTTAAATATAAAAAAAAAAAAAATTAAAGGAAAAATAATATATAAATACGAATCCTCGTGCGTCAGACGAAATGCGATACTATAAATATCACAATAGATATAGGGGCATACGGATATTTTTAGTCCATTGAACTTTGTGTTTTTAGGCACGATCGTTGAAAAACGGAGTGCCTCATACATTCGACAACGCAAAAAAAACGTCGGATCAAGAAAAACGTCTCAAACCATATAGGGAGCACGTTTCGAAATCTCAAAAAGTCCCAAATGAGCGCGTTTCCAAACTCACCCAGTCCCAATTGAGCCCGTTTCCAAAGTCACCCAGTTTCCTAACTCGCCCAGTCCTAATCGATCTTATTTTGCATGCATGCATGTATATACATGGCTTCATGCACGTTGCTGTGTCTTTATGTATACTTGGAATATTGAGAGTTAGCAAAATTAAGTCGAAAATTGCTTCTGGTAGCGGGAGAACATTTCATCCGAGGAGGTGTGCCAAAATTACTGGCAGGAAAGTTGTTCGTGCCACATGTCGATTATTCGATTCTTAAATAAAGAATCACAAGGAGGGGACGGTAGAAGGTAACGAATAAATTGATCATCGGTATACCTGGTTTATTGCAAAAAAAGTAAATTTGTAAAGTAAATTTTTTGTATACTTATAGTAGGCATATTTATTTCTGACTACATAAATTAAAAATCCTGTCCTTCCGCTATGATAGCCTAAATAGTCTACCAATGCAAACGTTGCGGATATAAAACGCCAGCTTGATCAAAAAATGCGTAAAAATAACTCGATATTATTTTCGAAAAAGATTTGCAAGAAATAAAGCCCCGTTATGTCTTTATTTTGCTTATAAAAGGGGTCCAAAACGATGATCGAAGCGCTCTGCTTGTTATTTAACAGATTCGAAACAACGCCTTTATAATAACACACCAAGGTGTGGCATCATTGTGGCACGCTTAGCTCTTTACTCTGATGTCAGTATTGACGCAACCGCTTTAAGTATTAAGTGTTAACTTAAGGCGTCCGTTAAGCAGTGCGTAACATTCTATACGTATGTATAGCAAAACTCTTTTAGCATCACGTTTCGCTTTTGTTTTCTATTACACTAGCACGTGAAATGAGTGGCTAAAACTTGATATAGCTTTGGCTGGCCGGTATCCTCATCCAGCAACGATACCACCTACCTTGACACCGATCTAATTCAGTATATAAATTCACGTCCAAGAAGTAATAGAAATTATAGTATATGGATATGCCTGCAGTCGAATCATCGAAACATGTCTTACTCACGCATGAACAATGGTCACATTCCAACGTCATGTCAGATTTGTTCAGTGTTGAGGTAGCAAGGACATGTTCGGAATCCGTGCGCAAAATATCAAGGAATGTGATCGATTCATTGGCGAAAGTTGCAACAAAGAGTTTCGAAGATTGTAGAAACTTGAACAACACCGTTAAATGGATCCAGAAACGATTTGACTGACTGACTATGAGCATAAAACGGTCCGGTTCGGTGAACCTGACTTATCTCGCGACTCGCAATCATCTTCCTGCAGAGTCAGAACGTTTTACTTTGCATTTATACATACGCAAACCGATTAAATATTCATTCCTTTTTTCTTTGTTTTTGTTTCTTTGATTTCTCGTTTTAATAACTGCGTAGCTACCGTTTAGCGATTCCAGGACATCGCGATCGTTTCATCAAACCACAATTATGACAAACCCGGACGCTTACTGAGATAGTCGTAATCGTGTTTACTAAATATAGAGACAGGATGGTATGGCATAGTAATATGTTCACGTTGAGTATTCGATTGTGGAAAAAAAAATTCCCCGGTATAAGAAACATTATAAACGATCAGCGTAACATTTTTGTTAAAAAATATAATGTATATTTTAAGCGAAACGGGACGATCACTGATTAAAAAGATAATTTATACCAATGCGGAGAAAAACCCGATGTTTCCCTTACGATGTATGTGAGTATGGGAGCTTTATTAACGCGTATATCATTTTTATTTCACTTATTCAACAATATATAGTTTGTAATTTTATCGTGTAAGACGATATATCCGTTCTGAGTCAACGATTTCTAAACACCTTCACATTTCACTGGTTAAAATACTGATTAAAATTTCGCCGTGCGATCGCGTGTGAAATATTTCAAACAAGAATGAATCTAGAATATTAATAAACAAGTTTTTTTTTTTTTTTTTTTCAAGTATACGAAAGCATATCCCAGAGTTGGGACGGTTTTGTCACGGGTCTTGGCTGGGAGTTGAAAAAATCGGAGAAACCACAGAAAAAAAAGGAAATAGTTTGTAGTCATACTTTAGAGTCTTGGAGATAACTTTCAGAGCATTGGACAATGAATCAGATGTCTTTCTGTCTGGTTGTTGAATGACGTGGCGCGTAACGTGCAGCGGAATTTCTGATTTGCAACCGGATGAAAACTCGCTGATGGTTTTCTCATTATTGTACTACGCCCTGATGACCGTCTTGTCACTATGACTAAACTCATTCATATTCTATTCAATTCTTAATGAACCTTCATCGCGTAATACCAAATAAGGAATATAAGCATCGTGTGTTGCAACATGTGCAGTTTTGCCCGCATAAAATCTGGACTAGATTTCAAACGAGTAACGGAATTCAAGCTAATGACCTGACGAGTAGATCCTCCGTTAACGAGGAGGTTAAAAATTGTCATATCAAAGAACGATGATGATTTTTCTTCATTAAAACGATCGTACACTTTGACGAACGTGACTAGATTATGATGGGATCAAATTTTAGCGACTTTCGAATGAGTATTAAATTTTTTTTCCGAGCACATCATGTATGTAACATTATTTTAATACCAGCTCTTACACGTTTCCAGTTCACACGAACATACAGGATGGAAACTTGTCGAGGATTATGTTCACGTGAGAAAACCCTCAGCATTGTGTTTCAAGTAATTCTCATAGAGTCGTGTACGTAGGTACGATGAAAGGTTGAAGACCATACGGCGTTGGGAAAGAACTGAAGAATTTATACTCCGGATCATCGACTGCTCTACATTTAAATGAATCAACTTTAGTTTACGATCATTTTGCGATAGGATACGCTGCATAAAAATACATTATCCTGTAGCTTCATGATCGCTTCTTGTACTGCAACCCACACAAGTCTCAAATGCATATCGTAACGTCTTGCCGATATAAATACGCGAGAATAGAGCAGTGGGCCCTGGTCCCCATGGTGCAAAATACTGGCAATCGGTCATTGAACCGAAAGAAACTGACCAGTCTGTTTCAGCCAGACTAAAATTCCATACCCACACGATCACATTCCAATATAAAAAACATCATGTCCATACAGACACGAATGTCCTTGGTAAGAAACCTTCTTTTCTCGATCTATCTGCGATAGAGAAAAGCAAAAACAAATTCTTGTACTTCGTTACTGCAAAGAAACTTTGACTCAGGTCAGTTACTATCGAGAAAATGACTCTTCAAACTCGACAGCTGACTCCGTAGGTGTACACAGATATATCGTCCTTTGTAGTGATATGAACAGTTTATAGTTACTATATTTCCATGAATCACTGTGTCAATATGTTTATGCATCGTGGACTGTGTGTGTACAATCACTGAAAGCCCAGCTCCCTAGGGTCTGGGCTCGAACTAACCAAACTCTATTTACAATCTGATCGAATCAGAATCAGCAAACATTTACTATTCCAGTTCGTAGTGAAAGATATCTATTTATGTATTTTTGCTTTTAAAAATACATAAACATGAATTTATCCGCCGCCACTGTTATACATCGTAAGGTTCACACTACGTTGATATTTCATATTCACTCAAACCCATTGGCAATTTTTTATGCAATTACATTCCGGTAGCCTTTATCCTCAATTATGGGGTGAAAATAAACGTTTGATTAAAGAATTATCGCGCGTACGTTTTGACCACATCCTCTCATGGTCTTTCTTTTTTCAATGCTCATGGGGTCTCCGGTCTGACTCATGTGTGCAGGAATTAGGAGGGCTGGAAGTAGAGATCCTTCGCCTTTCTTCTTCTTCTTCTTCTTCTTCTTCTTCTTCTTCTTCTTCTTTTTTTTTTATTTCTTTTGGTCAGGTATAGAGTATACGAGAAGCAGGTAAACCGGTTTGAGGTTGAAAAAATGGCACGTGTCACCTGAAGCAGTAGACTAATTCCTTTCAAGCTTCAGCACTCAAAACGAGACTAAAGGACATGATATCCACAGGCGAAAAAAAAAAAAAAAAAAAACTTCAGGATTATAATTGAAGATTAAATTTTTGTATTTTCGTTACTTTTTATCTTGAAGAGTCCAACTTTTTGGTACTTCAATCTCCTGAACTCGATTTCTTTGACTTTAAAATCCTCCCATGTTACAAAATTAGCAACTCTGCAGTATACCACCGCGATGCGGTACAATCCAGGGGGCAGATACACACATGGTACAACGTTTCGTTTCTTCATTCAAAGACTTCAAAAATATCCGACTCTAGAAACTAGGCAATAAATGGTTCAGCTAGTCGCGAGCCGTTTGACGATAAGAATAGTCGCTTAAGCTGTAGATAAACATATTCAGCCTTTTATGGGCACGAATATCTAAAGTCGCGTGCCACGAGGTAAATATTTCATACAACAAATAGATTTGAGAAAGAAAAATAAGTAGATAGAACAATCATCAATGATATAAATAAAGAAAAATTCTTCTGGTTATAGAAAGACAATACGAAATTAATATTCTTTCCATCGATTTTTTGTTTCTTTCTTTTTCTTGTTATGCAAGAAACTATTCTTATCATTTCTTATACGTACAGAACGCAATTTCGTTTCATGCACTTTGCTATTTCAGGTGAATGTATGTTACATACAAGTAGCATACGCGCACGCATTCGAAGAGGTCCGAAGTAGGGAGTGGTTCAAGGAGACCTAACATTGAAATTCAATGCTCACCGCATTGTCAACGCAAAATAAGTAAATAAATCGATACAAACAAAAAAATATGAAAAAACTAAAGGAAAGGGGCAAACAAAAAAAGACGGTTTCAACTCCACAATATCACGTGTCGTATATCTACCTACATATCTCCTTGAGGTATATACGGATCGAGAAATGTTATACTGTTTTATAACAGTCAAGGTGAATGATCGACGATCTTTCTCGATTTCTTGATCGTAACGAAAATCGAAACTATTGAATAGACGCGAGTTGGGAGCCAAATACCAATTCGAATATCTCGAAATTTTTTTTCAAATTAAGGTATACAATCGTGGGTTTCAAATCATTCGTAAAAGACCGTAGTTTCATCATCTAACTTCAAATCCCCGCCGTAGTTACTGTTCGCTGTCATAATGCGAACCCACGAGGGATTAAACCGGCTCAATCCCAATGTCCATATCCATCGCCCCGCGCCCCGGCATGGGACATGAACGGGTTAAGCTAAGTTGAGCCAAAGCATGGGGTACCTAGTTCGCTACATTGAAGACCTGGCGATAAGGCGCAGGCGATCAATATATACATACAATAAGTAAGTGCTGAAAAGCGAAAACTTTGAGTATAAATCAAGAGAAGGGTATAAAATTAAATTCCGCGAGGGTAAAGCATCGAGCTTTTGAACGACCACATTACACGGCCTATAAATTAACCGACGACAATCTGGGAATTATAAAACGTGGATTATTTGAAAAAAGGATTAAGATTCGCCTTACCACTTGAAATTTTTCGAGGAGTTCCTGTCTATCGTCTATAGCGGTCGCCATGTTGTCAGCTTTCGTTCGCGGCACTTGGCGCGGCTTAAGGTTGGACTATAAACTTAACCCCGTATATCGTGTATTGAGTAAGGTAAAAAAAAAAAATAAATAAATGTTAAACGGTGGTGTGTTACACCGGTGAAATTTGTATGCTATACTATTTTCGTAGTGTACTACGAGCTTAACGACACTATGCGCGCACCTCACTGCGCGCCGTCTCAAATATGACTGAATTCTATATTCCGTATTCGAACCACAGGCGAATACCACCCGGCACTCGGTAGAGGCGGGCACGGTATGCGCATATACAAACACAAATGCACTTGGTGTATATTTACGAGTGAATACCAAATACCCATACAACTTCTCCTCACTCTCACGAACCCAACTTCACCATCTGAGTCACACTTATTAGCATTACGTATGGGTCTGTGCGGTGGACTTTAGTGGTGAATTCACTTGAATGTGTGTCTCTGCCTGTATCTGCACTGTACATACAGCATATACATACTTATGTATACACCTGTTATTACAATACATGTATATCGCTTTGTTTTTTATGCATTTGTTATTCCTACTGCGAACATCTTTCGAGAATTCATCATCATTCCGTTTCGAAATATTGAAGAGTTTTATTTTTTACCATGTAAGTACTGCGGCTCTGATAATTCATTCATTCATTATCATAGCGATCGTGATACAAGATGCACTGCGTTTGCAGTCGATTCCACCGGATTGGGGGGTTGGACCGTTCAATGTTGGCTAAACGCTCGTATTTGCGATAACGCAGATTTCACCGATAAGAGTTCAAACGTTTGAATATACTGCCAACGAGGGAAAACAATTGTTCGATACTGCAGTGGCTTAATGCTTCGCGTACTTTAAAAGAGCGGCAAATATTATGCCTTACTTGATATTTGAATTTTATATTTGGTTCGTAGTATGTAGATCATTCGTCAAACGAGTACTGGCTGTTTACCAGCGTTCACCACTTGGCGCCAGGCTTTCTCGCAAGAGAAGATTACCAGCGATACATACATAAAATAAGATGCTATCTCAAAGTGCAGGCTTATCTTATCTGTTTGAAAGTCTCTCGACTGGAATAACGACCTTAAGAAATATTTGCAGATTTGAGTTCTGAGGAAATGAAATGTGCGAAAGAATTAAGAGTCATGTTTTTCTAGTTCAAGGTTTGAAACCCTTTTTAGCCTTTTTTTCAGCTATCGATAAAGGTTTGTCATATTCAGTTCTACAAAAATGTTGGATTTTCTGCTAGCGTAAATAATAGCGAATAACTAACTGGGAAATAAATGTTCTTTCTAGATTTCCTGAATATATTTGTTTCTAATGAATCGAATGACTATCGTAATCAGATCGTTATCTTCGTATTGTCACGTTTGAAGATAAAATGAATTTTTTTTCAAGGAAATTTTCCCTCGAATGAATCAGACTTCTCGATAATATATATGAATTTATAAGTTCGTGGTTTTCATATGTAGTCCGAACTTCCATACATTTTTCTAAAGAATTATTGAAAGATATTCGAACGTCAGTCACTGCAGCGGTTTTCCTTCCATATACCTAGTCATACATAATTCCAGATAATACGGTTCACAGAAATTTAATCAACCCTCCGTTGTCACACTTACGAAAAGTTACGCGCTTGTCACATTAGGTCAAATTTACCCAACTGATTATCAAATGGTTACCGAAATGAGAACTATCTGTCCCATTGGGACCAAAAAATTATGACACATACTTTGAACATTGTCGAATATGTAGCAACAGTTGTTATATAAGAAATCAAATGATAACATGTCCGAAAAATTTCTATCGTAGGGCAAGTAACGATAGATATGTGACTCCAGAGTTGGGCGCCAGGTGAATTTCGTTCAAGGTGACGAACGAAGGGTTAAACGAACAAATAAATATAATGGATGAATAAATAAATAAATTTGATTATATAATACGGGAAAATAGTTAGGAAAAGGTAATTTCACGATATATACATAATACTATATTTCACTATTATTACTCTTATTATTATATTCAATCTACACAGGGGAAGTAACAAGCTATACAACAATTGGCCCGTATCCAATCATGATGTCAACATAATATATGATATTCTACAATGTGTAATAATAATAAATGTTTTACGCCATTTCATTTTCGTTATTTACTTTTTGTTTTTTGTTTTTTTGTTTTTTGTTTTTTCATTTTTCTATCTCTCGTTTATATAAATATTAATTTAGTGCAAGAAAAATAATAAGACAATTCGACAGTACATACCTAGGTATATGGAAAATGTAACAAAAATTGCATTATTATTATATATATATCGACATATATGATATACATATATATAGACAAGTTTAAAAATGTTTAAACTATTTTTTCTTCTTCTTCAAATGGATTTTTTCTGTTGTTCTTTTTTTCTCTTATAGATTAGGTTCTTAATTTTTTTTTTTTGATTCGTCTACACGTCGCAAAATAAATAATCGTATCTGTTTTAGAGTATAGGGACCATTTTTCTCACGTTTTACATAATTGAAAATATCATCTCTTTTTTTTTTCCTTCGTCGCTTTTTTTTTTTAAATCTTCTTTTATCTTTTATAATACATGTATATATGTATATTAGGGTGACACTTATTTTCGTTTTGGTTTGAATCTTCCGCTTAGAAACTTTTTATGCCCTCGAAGCGAAAGATTTAAAAGCAAAACGAAAACAAGTGTCATCGTATAATATATACATATATGTATAGGTATAAGGTATGTATGTACGTATGTATTTATCTATACTTATATAACCCGCAGCGCGTTATAATGTTGTAAGATAATTTTTATCGATTATAACAACATATTCAGTTATAATAATTATACATTACATTATACTTATAAATTGATCGTATTATTATTAGTGCAGCTTGCGCTTAGACGTTATACTTATTATATGTATATAATTATATAATACACAATTAATCACACGAAATTATTTTTTATAATACTATATTTTTGTCATATTAGTTTTTTTTTTCTTTCTTTTTCATCTCGTGATCGGGAAATTTCTTTTTTCTTTTTTTGTTTTCTTTTATAGATAAGATATTCCCGTTTGTGTGTGTAACATATGTATATATCTATAGGTATGTCGTATAAATATTCTAACTTATTGAATAAAACATTATTATAATATTATTACATTTATCTTAATTATTATTACATATATTTATTTTTTATAAATTACACTTAACTATATAATATATATACCTATAATGTATAGAATCCGATATTCACGTATACGCGAATTATAATATGATGATGATGATGATAATGATGATGATAATATGGTTAAATTTATCTTTGCTTTTCTTCTTTTCTTTCTCTCTCAATTCATCTTTCTTCTCATCAATTTTATATATAATATATGATATATAATAATATTACCCATATAATAATATTTAAGTCTTAAAAATTTGTCAGAGTGCGAAATATTATTGATATATTATATTATAGGTATATTATAATATATAATTTTTTTTTTGCGATATTATATATAATTTTTATATAATCGTATCATTTGTTATTGTATTCACGCGTATATATATATATATATATATATATAGGTATATGTATAATATATGTTTATGTATATGTGTAGAAATTTAGCGGGTCATTCGAGTCCTGTTACAATTAAGTAATATTAACTGATAACGTTAATGTATATATGTATGAAAAAAAAAAAAAAAAATTAAGGAAAAAAAAAAAAAATAACTAGAAACGAAAAGAGAGACAAATGATTCTGATATAACAACGAAATATAATGAATGAATGAATAATAAGAATAAGAATAAAATGTGTGGTCTTCTTTTCTTTCGAATCACTTTATGTATTTGAATTCGTGAATATAGGTATATAATGTATACAACCTGTGAACGTAATTTTTAATGTAAAAGCTTAGGTAAATAAATAGCTGCATTATATCCGAATGTTATCATTACTATTTTTTTTTTTTTTCATTCGTTCTCACTAATTCTAAAAATTAAATGAAAAAATAAGATATACAATAATATAGGTATATATAGGTATATATATATATTTATTTTTATTGTTTTGTTTTTCGTCGTTTCTTCAATTTCTATCAAACAAAACTATAAAGTATATTATACCTATGTATATAATGTATATATCCGTATGGTATAATCAAATTATCTCTAATTTTTTTTCGCTTACTGTAATACCTACATTAAAACCGGAAATAATAAATCATAACTGAATTTAATTTAATAATATTAAAAAAAAAAAGTTTTCTCTATTCGGGTCCTATAGAAAAATCCTTGGATGAGAGCTAGAGCTGTTGTCAGTCCATCTTTAAGAGAAAAAAGAAAAGAAAAACAATGATAATGTTACAATAGTAGTGAAATATTAACAACGAATAAATCGTTCTCAAAAAAAAAAAAAAAAATGAAGAAGAAGAGAAGATAAGAGAAATCAAATTAATCCAACAAAATTTCGTATCAAGAAAGACATAAATACATACATATATAGGTATGTATGTATCTACAGGCTGAAGAACAAGAAGGATTATTATGTTTGTAAAAATAAATCTATACCAAATAATTAATATATATTTACAGATGCTTATACAATTATTATATTCTACTCATCTAACTATATAGCCACTAATATAGGTAAGTATTCTATAATCTTTGATTAATCGCATTTAATATCAAAGATGTTATTTAATACCATTGTATTATTATTATTATTATTATTATTATTATTATTATTATTTTCTTCAAGGTATAATATGTATATGTATTTGTGCCTGTACCACAAATATATCGTTTTATACATTTATTATATATGTATATGGGTATTATATGTTTATACTATATAATTATTGATTAATCTATCAGATCGATTACGCCGCTTAAATATGCAATGAAAAATCTAATTGAGAGCCTAGAAAAATATACGTGAGATAATACCTAGTTTTATGTATATATGTATATACTTTTCTTTATTTTTACTCTTCATTAGTACCTATGTATAATTTTCAAATTTAACTATATAGGTATGTATGTATGTATAAGTTAAATCTGCGAGACTATTACATCGATACTCATACCGATATCGTAAATCTTGGAAAGAAAAAAAAAGTGATATCGTAATGTATAAAATCACGAGTTTTTTCTTTTTTTTTTTTCGATCTCAAACAGATGTATGTACATACATACATACGTGATTCGTATAAATCGTAACAGGTAAAATATTCATATAACTCAATACAGATATATATTGTATATCATCAACTAATTAACACACTGTTAAAGATGATTTTTTTATTTTTTGTTCTAGGTATATCTTATGTATGTATGATAAGGTTCGCCTAATTCGTAATAAAAATGATATTCCATTCGAGAAATTTTAATCATTCGTTTACTTATTTTACCCTATTATTCAAAGTTTTTTCAATTTCATAAAACATGATCGGTCAACACCGCAGCAATTATCAATTGATAATATCATTTCAATGTACTTTTAATACAAGTGTATAATAGTTGTTAATTTATTCATAAATAATTACAAGTAGATATTTTAGTTCGAGAAGAAATTTATTATCTAATATTACGTGTATATATAGGTTGTATGTATATATACGACCAGTCAATCAATCGTTTTCTATACTATTATACAAAAGACACGATTATTAAAATTAAGAAAATTGACAATTTTTGAACAAGAAAATAACTGTAAATAGTATTACTATATCGGTAAAGGTTTAAACTAAATAATTCCATGGATTATAGAAAATTATTTCAAATTATCTGAACGATATTTAATTAAAAACTTTATGTATGAATTATAGGGATCTTATTCTGTAATTATCTAAGAAACTTCCTATTACCAATTAAATCGTAATTAATATTTCACGAACAATAATTCTACCATAAGGATATCGAATATTCTGATTTAAGAAACAAAAAAAAGAAAAACAAAACGTTAGGAACAAATTTTATGTTATGAAAATGAAACGATAAAACTGGGCAAAGATTTTCGAGCAAAAAAAAAAAAAACGTACTTCAACTGCGACCTGCGGTGTTGGCCGGCGAAGTTACGATATAAAAAGACAATGAGGAGATGTTTGATAATTTTATAGTTATTAGATTCGTAATACTTATAATAACTGTATAAAGTTGCGTGGTATTAGTACGTCCTGACGAACGTAGGAGTTTCTTGTATATCCGGTTCTGTATCCCCGCTGTTGTATCCCTGAGATTGAGAAAGCGAAAGAAGTGCATCCAGCCCTAATGATTCATCGTTGGGATCTGGCCCTGGCAACTACATAGTCAGGCACGACACAGAATAAAGATATTTTCTCGATGGAGATAAAACAAAAATTATTTAATAATAATATAAACTAATGAAAATAATAATAATAATAATAATCTGCATTCAAAAAAGCTACGAGATACTAAATTTGCATGACTAATAAGAAAAAACTTTTTTCAAATATTAACAGATAAATTTAACTAACATGTAATACGTTCTATCGTACAATAAACTTAGGCGCAATTTCATTAAATAAAAAGTGTAATAAACTTAAGGTGATTTTTTTCTTTATAATTGTTAAATGAATTTTAATTTCGTCGTGTCGTATAAATATTTCAACATAATAATAATAGTAATAATAATAGTAATAATAATAATAAGTAGTTACAATGATAATAATAATAATAATAATAATAATAATAATAATAATAGTTGTTGTTGTTTCAGGTTTTTTAAAATATAAAATACAGGATTTAAGTATAGTAACAGAGATAATGGTCTGGAATTTGTTCTCGTCATTGTAGTGTGTTTCATCTCTTTTTTTTTTTTTTTAATTATTAATCGGTCGCAAAAGAAGACGAAAAAAAATAATAGAAGTGGGGGGTAGGTATGTAGGGTAGGTGAGGTGAGGTACAAATTTTTTTTATGTTAATTAAAAAACGATAACACATAATCAATAATTATAATCATTCTCAATTGACAATAATAAATGGGTAAAAATAGGTATGTATTTGTACTTTATGTATAGGTATATGAATAAAAGGATAATTTCAAATCTACAATAGTATATTATGTATAAAGTGAATGAAATGAGAGAGAGAGAGAGAGATAGAGAAAGAGAGAGAATAAGAAACAGCCGTAATTTAAATTTGCAAAATTTTAAATGGTGTTGCAATAGAAACGAAAAAGCGGAAAAAAACAGAAAAAAAATCATACAGAAAACAGCGAAATTAAATACTATTAGTCAGTTTTTAATTTTTTTTTTTTTTGTTTCTTTTTTAATTCTTTGTTTTTATCGTACCGTGATATTCTGTTCCCCATCTTTGCAATTACTGCATATATAATCGTCCTCTTCCGCGATTTCGGCTCGATCCAAACCAACGCAATGCATGTGGAACCATCCGTCGCATCCACCGTCACACTGGACCCAGTCGACTTCTCGTCCTGTGGAATAAATAATTATTTAAGAAAATTATTCACAGATAAAGAAAAGGCTGTATGTCTTGATTTATTCGTTATTTTAGAATAATTCTATTACCGCTTGGACGAAGGCAGCTAACTGCCGCGCAGTCATCCTCCTCATCCGAAGTATCTTGTTTAGTTTTTTTCCTGTTACCACCCCGTTTCTTCGGACCCTCTTCTCCCTCCTTGCGTTTCATCTGTAAAATTGTTTGATCTGAGATCGAGCTAGCCGAAATTCTACAGTTTGATTTTTAGATCGTTAATAAAAAATAAGACGTTAATCGGAATTTCGAGTAAAATAAAAATTATTATTATTTTTTTTTTTTCTCGAATACCCCGATTCCGTTATAAATTTTCAATCACCTTTCTGGGACCTCTTTTCATCGGTCCAACGGCTACGAATATCTTCTTCTCCTTATTAAGCCCTTTACGTTTCACGATGTTCTTATCCTCGACTTTTTGCCTTCCGAGTTTCTTCAGCAATTCAAATTCCTCAGACTTACGTTTTCTACCCCGTTTCTTAACGTCTTTCATATCGTGCTTAAATGTGGCTTGCACTTCCTCGAACGTTGCGTATTTTTGAACGCTGCTAGGTATGTTAGTATGGCTTAGTATCTTCCATATGTGTTGCGTCTCGTCCAGAGCCACTTCCAGCAGGTCACCTTCCATCATTAATTCTTCTAATCGGCTTCGAGCGCTCTCTGACAATACAACAGCCGCGTCAGGATCCTGGGCCTGGAGTTTGTTGGGTTGAAACTTTGAAACTAAAATAAAACGAAATTAATATCACGCTTTTTAGACCCGAAAGATGGAATAACTTCAGGTAAATGTATCAAATTTCAATGTATGACAATATTATATTAAGCAACGTAACAAACCGAAATCCGTTCATTTTTTATTTTTATTTTCTTTTCCTTTCACGAAAATAAAACAGATGACAATATAATGATGATCTATTTTATTAGAGAAAAGGAACAACAATTTACCGTACGAATAATCGTGTTCGTTACTATTAAACGTACTACAAGTAGGCTCGTCGTCCTCGATCGTTACAACCTCCTCGTCGTCGTCCTAAAATAAATAAAACAAAGAAATTGATAAAGTTTGTTAATTTTGTTATTTTCAAAATTTTCATCATCAGTCTCAAAACAAACTCGAAATCTTACAGCAGTGCTCGGTACGCTGTCGTCGGAATGTACGCCGCTGAGCGGAGCGATGGCTTGAACTCTCTGGTGCAGTTCTGGGTTATTAGCAGCCTTTTTTAACTCGCTGCTTATTATCTTCTCCGTTTTTTCCCGCGCTGCTGCTTCGACCAATTTCTGAGACAAGACCGAGAGCTTGGCTAGCGCTGAGGACAGTTCGTCAGTAGCCAAAGCCTGCCTGGCACGATCCTGTTTGTGTAAATAGAAGAAACTCATTAAAATTTTTATCTTAGTACTCTTTTCTTCTCTCCTTGGGAAATTCTTCTTCGCGATACTTACCTGCCAGTTCATAGCCCGTTCTGTGAGACACTGGAGAGCTTCGCCTTCGGGTAACCGGACAGGAATTTTCTGTAAACTTACTAAAAGTGCTAAAATAGTCTCTAGCCGTGGTCTGCGGGATCTTAGACAACAGGGACATAAGAATTTAGTCTCTCGAGACATGGGGAGCTTCCCTTTGTATGTAGTTTTTGGTAAAGGCACGCAGTTTGCTGAAAAAAGAATACAACTCGTTATGAATGGAGAAAATTTGAAGTTTAAAGAATAATGAGCCTGATGATCTTACAGTGGAACCAATCCTTGCATAACTCGCACTGTAGCATCAGTCCAAACCGTGGTCTCCGGCAAACGCAATATCTCGAATCATCTAACTCAGTCTTGGTCAAATTCCTCTCCCTAAGATTTCTCATCGCTTCCATTTCGCGTTTTTCGGCGAGTTTAAAGGCGGCAACAACGTTAGCTGAGTCGTTAGTATCGTCCAATTTAGTATCGCAGACAAAAACGGCCCCTACGCTCTCGTCCCCTTTATTTCTCTTAGTTTTCATTGCCTGAACGCCGACTCCGATCCTCGGAGAGAGAGCCTCCATTAATGTGTAGTGAGAATTCTTCCTCAAAAATGTGCGCGCCGTTCTTTCCTTCCATACCTTTGCCTGGGATAATGTTGACTCGAGAATAGGTAACGGGTCTAAATGAAGAGGTATGTTTCTTCCTCTGCGTACCAAATCGTCGAGAGTATCGTAATAGGGAAAATTCTCCTTAGCTTGTATATCCTCGACGTTTTTAGTCCAATTTTTAGCCTTTGTTAATATATCTTGTAAATTGTCTAGACTTGGTAAATAGGCGTCTATAGCATCAGATTCTTTGAAAAATTCTTCTATCGTTACTATAGTCTGACGATTTTTATTCTGAAGATAAGTCTTTGCCTTCTCTTCCCACTTCTCGATTTTTAACATCAAATTCTTTAGCTTTGAAAGTGTGTTTTCTATGCTTATATGAGGTGGGATGGTCATTCCTTTTTCTAATAATTTAGCCAGATCCTCGTGACTAGCTGATTTTGGCTCCTCTTGAATGGATTTCACCTCTTCTAGCCACTGCGTTTGCAACAGTCTCTGCAAAACGGATTAAAAAAGTTAAAAACCATGTTTAAAAGTCTTTTTAAACCAATAGAGTCTGAAAATTAAAAAAAAAAAGAATGTACCTGTTTCAGTCGAACGAGTTGCGGCAACTCTATGCAAATAGAATCACCAAAATCGATACATTTCTCAAGTTTATCAATGTCGGAAACTTCTTCTTTGGATTCTAAATCCTCGGCGTCTTTTTGAAACTGTACAACTTGATCTAATATGTACTTAACGCCGTCGGACTCTTTCAATTCACAACAAAGATTTGTTATTTCCTTATAAAACAGAGTTAACTCTTCGACCGTGAGCTTGTATTTAGTATCTACAGACTGCCTGGTCCTGTTAAAAAAAATGTAAAGAAGTATAAGGTAAGAGCGGATCAATTCTGTAAAAAAAAATAGCCAAATAACGTAAAGAAAAATGCAAACCTTGTCCTCTGTTTGTTATTTAAAAGCTGCTGAGCAACACTGGCGCATTTTTCAGCGTCTTGTACCGCGGTGGTAAGAGCAGTGAGGAGTTCGCTCTCAGGAAACTTCTTGCCCTCAGCTTCGCTAAGCAATTCTTTGAGTTCTGTAAGCTCAATTTTATCTCCTTTAGGGTCCATTGCCTCCTTGACCTTGGTTACCCATGAGTCAAAAGACTCAGCTTTGAGTTTAAGCTTCTGCAACATTATCGGTAACTCATCGAGCGTGTAACGATATCTTAGAGTATGTTTGTCCGGCGGGCAATCGCACAGGTCTGTAAAATGCCTTAGGCAAACCAACTGCGAACTGTGGCAAGCGCACGTCACAGCACTCAAAAAACAGGTCGTTTTACATGCCTCGCACTGCCTTTCGTCGTCCGGCAAAAGCTCAAAGGCTTCTCTTTCTGCCTCCGTTACGCCCTGAAATTAATTTACCAACACCATTCGTTATTTTGAAAATGAAAATTTGAATAAGTCGAGTAAAGTGAATAAAATTTTGGAAAAATGATGTTTTTCTTTTTTTTTTTTTTCAAAATTCACGAATAAACTTACAAATGACAAGAAAATCTGTTTAAGCATGACAATTAATTAACTAAATTTGTTATTTTAGTGTACAAGGAACAGCGGAACCCTTCAATCGTTGGAATCGGATGCGTCTTAGGCAGGGATATTGTAGTTGAAATAGTAAAAAAACAACACATTATAAGATTGTATCTAGTGAAATATGGTGAAGATTGTAAACGTTGTGTTAAAATTATGGAAAGAATTGTATAAGTGAATAAGAAATCGAGACTCACTATAGTCTTATCTTTTAATATGCTGTTTGACAACAAACTGAAAGTATGTAAAAAGTTAATTTTTAAAGAATTGGTTTTCATATGACGTTAGCCCTGAACGAGATGTCGAAAATTAATTATGAATGAAAAAAATGTAAATAAATTATCCTTATTTGATATCTGATCAGCGTTTCGCTGTTTAAATGTTATTTAAGGCTGTGGTATTAAAGCACATAACCTGGACTCACCGAATCATGTTACGTAACTATAGTTAGAGGGTCAGAGCGTCGAGTGTGATAAATAAAGTGTAAAAAATAAAAACAACCAGCGTAGTATCTTGCGTTGAATAATATGAACAATAGCTTTTCGTTCCAACTATCAGAGCGCAAGCTAAGTAAAGTAACATACGTAAGCAAAGACATTAATTAAATGTATAATGCGAACTAAGATACTATGATGTTTCATGAACTGGCAATACATCCTCCCTCTCTATGTGTACGTTGGCGTGTGGCATGTGGGGAAACATGCTACTACTCTTTCAAACTAAACAAAACCCAACCATACATACCTGATTCATGATAACTCTGATACCTAACATATCTTTACATAATTTTATAAAGGAACGTACACGCATACACAGGTAGGAGAGAAAGAGAATATGGATCAATTTGATCTGCGACGTATGACTCACTAGCTAAGATGCATTTAGACGATAAGTAATAACTCAAATTTTTTTTTTTTTTTTATATACAATCATCCAGGCATGAAAGAAATATGATTTTACTCCAATTTGGCATATATAGAAATTTTATCAGAGGACATCATCTTCTTTCAGGATCTCGATATTGCAATTAGTCTGAACTTCCTTTCATTATTTAACTAACACGTTTCGAATTTTTGTACAGATCTAGAGAATGTTAATTAAATAAGGTGCTTTTTTTGTTCTCGATTATACTTGGCAGATAGTTTCACTAGAAGTTTGTTTGCTTGAATAGAAACGCTTTTATACATTTGAAGTTTTGATCTATGTATGATTTTTTAAATCAAACCTACTCCGATTCTCAAACTTTTAATATCTTTAATAGATTATATTTCAAATTTTTATTTTATTTTTTTTATTTTTGAATATTGATCTTATATTGTCTTCTAAGAAAAGAAGGGAAAGCGGCAATTTATTGCGATGTATAATAAAGCGATAAGGAGGTATCAAATATAACTTATTCAATGATATGAGCTCCCGGCTTCAGTTTAGAATACTGCAATGCAATTATAGTTTCAAATATTTCTAAAAGCTGTACATAAAGCCGTTTCAAAGTCAGTTCAATGCCTTGGTCTAAAATTTTTGACTATATTACTTAAAGAAGAAAATAAAAAACAACATGGGAAGAAGATTGGAGCTTTCTATAATTTTTACCAATCGTAAAATAAGTCCTAAAAACGAACGGAACAACATATAATCCGGAAAAGATGAGGTAGAAAATTTTCAAAACATAATCAAGCTCACCCATTCCAGAAGATTTTTACGAAGTTTTTTCTCATCGTCTACCATTTGCAGCATATCGTGATAAGTTGCTGTGGCTATACCGATATCTAAAGAGTCTGGATCCAGGGACATTTTGCAGACAAGTTCGTCATGTGAGAAGACGCAAAAACGTCTCAAGTTGGAGTAATGAGATACACATTCACGGCCCATTTTAAGCTGTGAAAATAAACATAGAACAGAGATGAGATTAATCATGTTGATATTATCTGTACTGTAAAAGTATAGCTCAGAATATCTCATAATCATTCTCACCCAATCAGCCGGTGCGAAATTTACTGCCTCTGCAAAGTTGTAGCCTTGATTAAAACCGGCGTGATAAGCTCTGGGAAAAGTAACAACAAATTCGCCGGCGTGTTGATCAGTTCTGAATACCGGAACACCTGGATAACAAAAAGAGTAATTATGTGTTAATAGAATCATGAAATTTGGAAATCTGAAAGCAAAAGAAAGAATCTGAAAGCAAATATTATCCTATTTACCTTCGTTCATCAAGATGTTTGGGTTCATAATTGTGACGAGTTGATGCAGGAGGTCGGGTTGACTGTGGAATAATTCTGGAGCAGCAGATTTCATGGAATGTTCAAATCTCTCAGCCTGGGATCCGGGGACCCCGTACCAAGTCTTGGGCTCTCCCCAATGCAAGTAATTGATGGAATAACTCCAGTGATCTTCGTTGTGCCAGCAGAAGGTGGCAAAGCACATGCCTACGTACATCCAGGGGACTTTCATCCCGCTAATATCGGCGTTAATGTGTCCCAATACGCTGCCCTGAAGCACTGGTAGGTTGTTCAAGTTCCACGATGATTCAGCGTACTCTTGATCACAGGTGAACAAATTGACGCTTGTTTTTGTTGGAAAACCAGACCCGTGATCCATTGTGTGTAAATCTGCGCCGTACTCGACAGTAACATCTTCGTCTATCGAAGACACAATACGCCAGAACTCTTTCTCCACTAAAGGAGTTGGCACCATCTGAAAAGTGAAATCATTGGGGTGAGATTCTGTTGGAGAATGATGAAAAACAAGCATTGGAGTCCAGGAATTGACCGTATTCACTTACATGCACAGGCATGTTGAAGTAATCGCTTTTAAACTGGTCAGCCATCTCTCCAAATTGTTGTAGTGTGTATTCCCTCTGGGCTTGTTCAAAGCCAAAGGCTTCCATGGGCTTTGAGACCTCCTCAGCAACGCATTTTGGGCACCTCCAATCCCCCTTTGGTATTTCTGTGAGAGGTGGCATTAGGCAAAATGTGTGATAACTGTCGTCGCATCCATCACATAACAGCATGCTTTCTTCTGTGTCTCCTCTTCCACAATTATGACAAATGTATTTGGCGAGCTAGGAAATGGATGGAGAGAAAATTTGAGTTATTCATTGTCCAAGAGGATGAATTGCGTTTTATAGTGAATGAAGTCTAATTTACTGGGTCAAAGTCATAGTGCAATTTAACGCCTCTGGTTTTGCTCGGTTTTTTAACATCTTTGGTATTAAAACCGGCCATTTTAGGACCGGGTCCATAAAACTGTAGTTTTTTAAGCTCCTTGCTGTTGTCCTTGTCCCTTTCGTTGTCAGAGTCACATTCATCTTTACAATCCTCTTGTTTCAAGGGAGAGTTGTTGTCTGTTAGTAAATCTGGCTTTTCGTCTGTACCGGCAAACCGCTTTGAACGTCTTGAGAACTTTTCATTTGGTGGTTTTATCTGCTGGCGTGATATTATACCGTGTGGTTTGTAGTCCCGGTCCTTTTTCTCTGTCATTTCTGAATCTGGTTCCATTTTCTGGATAGTAATAAACTCCGTTATTACAAACTCACATATATACCTTGTTTAACATTCATCATTTCTAAGTGAGGTGGATTTCTGTTCAATTAATTTTGGAAAGACAAATAGTAACTGGGATAATGGTTAAAACATCTTTATTGCATAATTGGGAGAATAAATAACATGTACAGTAAAAAAGGTGTTTTGTGTCCTTGGCTGTGAAGAAGAATGGGTTGTGAGGCAGATTTTGTTGGAAAGAAAGCTCCTGGACTTTAGTTACAGTAATAAATCGAGTCTGGTGTTGTTTTGGAACTGAAGTAATGGATAAACTCGGTGTTCTAAAAGCCTGTGACTTTTATCTTTCTTCCTTACAGAGCCAGTGAAGATATATAATTGAGACTAATTTTAGTCCTTGAATAATACAACATGGAATAGTTGAAACCATAAAAGGTTTATCAGTGTTAGAGACTATTGATCAGTTTGTTCATTTTTTTTTCTTTAGCAGTATAATAAACGGTATCATACATAAATAATGAGGAGGTATACATAACAATTGTAAAATCTATAAATACATTGCTATATATTTGTGTATATATACATATATAAAAACTAATATACATATGTAATAAAATCAATTCTTCTGTATCATAAAATAAACTGAATATATATACTTACAATATCTGTGAGTGTTTTTCCTTGTTTGAAAACGTCAAAGGGGTATAAAATTCTTTCGTAATGATTTTTTAAAATACTTCCTACACTTCGACCAGACGGATATCCTATCCTGTTTGCAATTTTTGCCCATCTTCTTTCTTTTGTAACTATTTCTATGCCACCTGGGAAAAAAAGAATAAAAAATGAAAAGAAAATAAAAAAGGACAAAGATAAGAGATTAGTTAATGTTTCTGTTATTAAATTATAAAGATTATGAAACGAATAGCATACCTTCCTCAGTGACAATTCTGTGCAGAGAGTATAAGTCTAATGCTTTTCTTTCAACGAGTGGAATTTTTAATGAAGATCCTTGAAGTTCCCAGAATTTAGCTATTTGGTCTAAAAAATTAAGCTTTATTCTGGTCTTGGCTTCGAGTTCATTTAGCCTCTGGATTCTTGGTACAAATTTGAATTTGTCAACATCAACCGCAAAGGGTGGTTGCCAGTTCTATAATTATTTAAAAAAAAGAAAAGTAAATAAATAACGAAAAAAAAAAAATTCAATGAAAATAAAAAATAGTCGAGGTAAAAATATTTCTATAAGTTTTTCGAATTTATTCGGAACATTTCGTTTACACATATCAAACGATTTCACGATCAAAATAATTCGAAGTCGTAACGGTTATTCGACTTTTTTGAATTTCGATCGTTAAAAATCCAACTTTCCCCTTCCCCTCCGTTTGTGTAGCATCCTTTGTTTCCCACCCCTTCCGCGTATTGATGTAAGTCCCCGTTCTATTGGTTTAGCAACGTAACGGATAATGAAGTTTTGCTGTGCCGTTGTCTCTCGCAATCGGGGCAAGGGGATAATTAAATCAATCGATAAATAATAATAGCAACATGATCGAATGATAATAATTCCCTGTCAAATATAACGAATGTCTAATAAATGTCTCATCTATTTGTTTTTCCTCTCTCTCTCTCTCTCGGTCCATCTGTCTTACAACTACTTCAGAGGAAATGCATGGGCACGCTTTAAGGCGAAAAAACAAAATGGACAGGATTTTCTTATCCAAGATTATTTATTCGCTCGCTTGTTCATGACGGGAATGTTTTTTTTTTTTATTCAATTTCATTTCACTTTATTTCGTTTTGTGGGGAGGAAAAGATTAATGAAAATACAAAATCGATTGATAAAAATAATTGAGGATACGATATCGTTACCTAATAGCATAACGTCGGATTTTTATTTTCTTTTCCATCGTACTATAAACTCCGACGAAATAAATTCGTCTATTTGCTAAACATACATATGTATACATATACATATGTAATATGTGACGAACGACCATCATGTGCATCGCTATAGTATGTGGATGTAACACCGTTCGTAGAGCGAGAGAGAAAGAGAGATTAATGTCCGAGCGTAAAGAGTATAGTTTCGAAAAAATGGAGAGAAAGAAAGAAAAGGAGAGAAGAGTAAAAAAAAAAGGAAAGAAATAAAAATTATGTATATGATTGGTACAAGAAATGGACTGAAAATTGTTGAGGATCGGTAACGTGTATCAAGACTGACTGTTTATGATCAGGGAATAAAAAGAACTGTATTTTTCTAACAAATTATAGGAATAAAGGGTAATAACGTTCCGAAATATGTTATTAAATGATAAAACGTGACGTCACAACGTAGACGACGCTGTTTCGTACGCTAGTTGTCATTCGTTTCGGATGTTACCCGCAAACGTTTGGCGATGATTTTAATGGATAATAAATAAACTAAATCCAGGGCTGATGAGGCGCGCGTCTTGGGACGTTGTATTATTTAAGTTTTGAATGATAAACTGGAGTTTAATAACCGATGAGCTAATAGGAGTTGGGGATTACCCTTAACTTTTATTGCGATATGATGCGAAAGCGAAGCTGCAGCGTTTTAACAATACTTGGCCAGCTCGTTTATCGCGTTGCAATTATAACTAACAGCACTACTCACTGGTGGTGGTTTTATTTTGCAAATTCCTGACTTTTCGGCAATCGGACGAATCTTCGAGATGTAGCCAAGGGGGTCGAGGAATTCCTCGGCTGTTGGCTCGAATACTGGTGCCTCCGGTGGTATTGCGAACTCAAAATCCGTGTCACCTTTCTCACTCATATCTTTACCGTGATAAGTACCAACAAACCGAGCCTCGGAACCGATATTTACATCCACCTTAGAGACCATCACGTAATTTTGATCACACAACACAACACACCGCTTTAACTACACGTACACACGTATACCCTCCTAACTATACATGTAGAATATTTTAGTAAATGCGTGTGATTTGTGAAGAGCACTAATACACCTTGACACGTGACAATACGTGACAAGGGATCGATTAGGAAACTTCGGTGCTACTCAGGTATTAATTGGTAAAACTTTGTGAAAACTGTTTTCAGTGCAGCCATGGCTACGCGGATGTCTTATATTTACTATTAGCTAGTTCGCGAAAGTGACAATGCATCCACACCACACACGAGAGAGACTCCTCACGGGTTGAAGATACTATAGTAGAACGATGTGATGTGATACAGGCTCCTCTATCTGTGTAGAAACATTATACACCAACGTACAATATCCACACCAAGAGCCAAACCCTGCGCAGGCGACTCAAACAACACGATCATCCCCACCACAAAATGGCCGATCCAACGCTGGCCAACTTTCAGAGGTAACAACGCCTCAATTTACACCCTAACCTATCCTGCAAACAACAATTATTCCTATCCATAATTCGTCACACGACGTTGAAACTTTCTAAAAAAAATAAACGTGCTATTCTACAGCACGAATTTTGTATACGATATCAACCACAACTTGTAGTTTGAACAACCGACGATGATTCGCAGAGGAATCGATTGAACCTTACTGATTGGTGGGGAGAGAAGCTTCCGCGAAATAGATTCGGCAGGTTATAACGTTGGCAGAACTGTTCGGACAGAACAGCAGTTTCTTTAGTTGGCTGTTCTGTTAATTTTTCTAGTAATCTGATATCTGAAGGTAGTTTGTCTTCTACTCTCATCCGGGATCGAGTGGTAGGTGGTGTTTTCTCGTCAAAATTACATAATTATTAGAATAACTGTGATTTTTATCCTTCTAAATTGATCCTAGTGCCTCGGCTATTCTTTTATTCGGCTAATTTATTCATCCTCTTGTCTTACGCAACAGAAATTTTCGTAGCTCATCAGTGAATACGGTTGTCGATATATCTGACCGTCGTGGTTCGATCGAAATTAAACATTTTCGTTTAATTTTGATAAACTCATTATCTTCGACTATTTAAATACCGAAAATACTACGCACAAAGTAACACGAGTTAACCTAACCCGTGTTGTTTTATCGTTGCAGTTTTTTTCGTCAAGATGGGAAAACACTTTGGAGAACTAGCTAAGATACGAGGTATTGTTTATTACCGACTGAGTCCGTACGAGCAGAAGGCTTTCGCTGGTGCCATTGAGCATGGAATACCAAATATAGTTCGTAGAATAAGGGAGAACATCTTCCGCGTTGCGCCTCGTTAGTATTTCTTCCATCAATCATTATTAACGATAATCACAGCCTGTGATATGATGTTTGACTTAATTGTTACAGCTTTCATAGGAACGTACCTGCTCTACGACTGGGGAGAGAAGGAACACGTACGTCTTCAGAGGAAAAACCCCGCCGATTATGAAAATGATGTATAATAAACAAGGATTATGTTAATAGTTTATTCATAGGATATGGTGGTACACAATCTGAATTTAACTGTACAGAATATCAATAATTAACATATATATATGTATAAATTTATGTGGAATATGTAACACCGTCCTATCCCCGCGAATAAAGTCAGCTATGAGTAATAACAGTTTCGCTAAAACCTTGGCAAACCTAAAATTATGGCAAATCAAACCCCATGGTTGGAGGATTCGAAACTAGAACAGATCATGAGTTGATGTAGACTTCCAGACATTTGATATATGGACTGTGGAGGGAGCTAGAGAACTGGGAGCTTCTGCCTTTCAGGCGATCGAGTACTCGTGCTGCCTCCAAGGCGGGTGCCCCGTGAACGAGGAACACAGCGATGCGTGGTAACAGTAATAAGTAAGGCTATTTCAGTTTCTCGCAGAAACTATCATACCAGGCTTGTACAAGAGAAGCCCACCTTGGCACTTGTAGTGGTGGCTCGGGCCTCGGAGTCGGTAAAAAAACTCCTACAGCAAAGAGTGTTCTAAGATACGAAAAACTGAATAGAAATAATTGGAAGATGAAAATAAAAATTTACGGTGAAAATAAAATTAAATAAATAAATAAATAAAACGATCTGTTAGATGGAGTGCGATAGCGTCGGAGAAGCCCGTTTGAATTGACCAAATAAATTTATTAAAAAATTAAAAAAGGTAATCTTTATTTAGCTTTATAAAATACCTATTCTGAAAAGACTGCACATTATTTTTCCGGTACGGATTAGAATAAATAACACCGGTCAACACGAATTTTTAGTTTGGGTTCTGGATGTCAAATTTTGATTTCTTCCATGTAACTAATAAAAGAAAAAATAACAGTATTAGATAAAGTTTGCTTTTGTAGAAACCGGACCGATATTTCAGATTTCAAGAAAAATTACCTATCTTTTCTAACATTCATTGTAAATAACAATTAAACAAATTTCAGTTTCAGAAAAACTGTATATGTTTGTATATTCCTTTTATTATTTTTGACTATTATCATAGTTGAATATTACAATAGTTAAAGGTAACAGAAAGAATATAAAAACATATATGCTTTGGTTGTTCAATAGATCAATGATTAAAATCATAGATTTTCGTAAATATTTAAATAATGTTTTCCTGGCTACAAAGGCAAAGTTTAATTTTTTCATCGCTTTGGTGCATGAAGAATAGAAAAATCATTAAATAAACCCAGACACGAGAATAATTTTTTTGCATCGATTATTTCATCATTCGCAATCAATAATAAGTCTGCATAGATTGAGTATAACGCCATTTAACTCGTCGTTTGATTATGGTGCCTAATAAATACACATGCAGAAAGCGTGGGGTTCCCCGTAGATCAAATAAGAAGCGAGTACGAGGCAGACGAGACGCCGTGTATGCCGTCTTCGTCTCGCGAGCTCTGATTGGTCAACTCATAATCGTCTCAGCTTAGTCGCTCAACGGCCCTACGTTAATACACGACGCACCGACGAGCGAGCGTTAGTCGTCTTCGGTTACGGGGTGCAACAAGTCCTCGGGTCGCGCTTTCCACGCGGAGCACAAATATACCGGCTATATTCCCTCGGAAGATAAGTATAAGGAGTAGAAGAAGATGAAGATGAAGGAGCATAAATACAAAGGTAATTTATGCACAGGTAACTGTTCGGTTCTATAATGTCTCCCCATTGTGAATATAGATTGATGAACCTTAATGAATAAAATTATATTTACGAATGAATGAATGATTGATTGATTGATAATTACGATATACTTAGATGCACAGAACATAAGCAGGTAGGTATACTATAATAATTTAATTGCATATCTCAATTGTATTTATTTATTTCAATGGCTCGCTATGCACAAACACTCGTCATTATAATATTATTTATTAATTAATAATAACTATAATTCAATGATAATAAGAATAATAATAATAATAACTATTTCATTTATTATTACGTTAATCAATAATTTTATAGTGTTTCTCAGTATAATTTAAATTGTTTGTTTTTTTTTTTTTCTTTCTTTCTTTCTGTTTTTTTTTCTTTTTTTTTTCTTTCTCTATTTTCTCATTTTTATTCCTCATCATCACCGTAACCACCACCTCGGCTATTCATACTGTACTTGCGTATAGCCGTGCGCGTATAGTTAAGTGTTTAATAATAATGATACTAATAAAAGAAAAAAAATAATAATAATATTATATTATTTTAAACTTTATTCATACTTTTTTTTTTTTGTTATTTTTGTTATTTTTATTTTATATTCTTGTAAAACATACCGTACAAGGTGTAATAATAGTATATATATATATATATATATATATATATATATATATATATATATATATATATATATATATATATATATATATATATATATATATATATATATATATATATATATATATATATATATATATATATATATATATATATATATATATATATATATTATATGTATAATAGTGGTACTTTATTTTTCTTTATTTAATTAATTTTTTTTTTTTTGTTCTTCTAATTTACGTTACATACGATTTTAGTTTAGTTTAGTTTATTTATTTATTTTTTTTCTTGTCTATTTTTTTTTTTTTTTCCTCTTCGTTTCAATCGTCGTATCTTAAAACTCGCGAAAATTTAACTAATTTGATAATATTTTATAATATATTATTATGTATAATTGCCGTACCGGGATAAATTGTGAATTTTTTATTTATTTATTTTCTTTTCTTTTATTTCATTTCATTGAAAAGTACCTATACGTATAGTATTAGTATAGTATTTTAAATATATATATATATATTCACTTAATTAACGAACATCGATCGAGGCACGGACTGATCAACAATAAAATTAATAAAATAAATGGGGAGTGGGGCATGTACCGTCTCAAAGTTTCTTTTACGGGGTCCCAAAATGTTTTGTCTTCAAACAAAGCATATATTATTACGTCGTGTACATACGTGAAAATGATAAATAATACAAATGAATGAATAGTTAAATACGGGATGGATGGGGCCTTCTTTCGGTTTTCCGACAGAAAACGCTACACCCTAACGTAAATAGAAAAAAAAAAAATAGACAAAATAAAATATTATAGTTTGCGATTATAGGTGTATATTATGCGTATTCGTTGCAAACCAGTCCGTTTAGTCAGGTAAAGTGTGGGGCAGTGCTTTATTTACATCGCAGGCAAGACTGAACCCACGGGCACCAATGTTTCAATGGTTTTACACAATTTTACTATTGTAACAAAAATAATATTACGTACGTTACGTCTACGCGATAAATATTGTTATGATTATTATTATTATTATTATTATTATTATTATTATATATTCATTTTATTTTTATTTTTTATATTATTTTCATCGTTCTTCATCTTCCTTTCCTCATTCTTCTTCCTATTCTTTTTCTTCTTCTTTTTCTTCTTCATAAATAAATTGGTATATAATTATTATACCACCGATTATATATAATGTGAATATGCGGGACTTCAAAAAACGCATAACTTATTACATTATATTATATATTCTCAGCCAGTTATTATATAGCTGTCTGCTTGCGAAGTAAATTAATTTTCATTAATTTATATACCTATTTATGTATTTATACACGACGATAATTATCATTATTATATGTATTATTTAACAAATGATTCTATTCATTTATTTATTTGTTTAATATTGAAAATAATAATTCAATTCAACGAAGACTACATATAATAATAATATTGACAATAATAATAATAATAACAATAATAATAATAAATAGTATAATTTCAAGATAAACGACGCGAAATATGGAGTATATATATTTATATATTGTATATATGTATGGATTATGATAGTAAAATATTAATCAAGCGCATTTATACACAAACAATGATAGTTTGTTTTTTTATTTTTGTTTCTTCTAATATATTTAACTGCAACAACTGGATATTTAATTTCCATTTATTTATTTATTTATTTTTTCATATTAAATTTCTTTTCTCTTTTTTTTTTTCATTATATATTACGTCGGTATATACTAATTAATATAACAGTAACGACAGAAAAATATGACTTTACAATACATAGGTATATATCAGTAACGAAGTATTTAAATATCCTTATTTTGGTTTGTTGTTTATTCTTTATTTTTATAGTATTTTTATGTTATTTTTTATTCATTTGTTTATTATTCGCGGTCAATATAATATGTATGATGCATATATTATTATTGTTTTTTTTTTTTGCACCAGTCTATGATCCGAGTCACATATTATCTCGATAATAATAATAATGATAATTAAAAAATAGAAAAAGATGTGTATAAATATATGTATATTATTTTTACCTTCGCGATTTCACGGGTGATTTTTAAATTAATCATCACGAAACATATATTTATTATATGATGAAAAAATTTCATTTCATTTTAATACACACGTCATTTATATACACTGAAGGTATTTTCATCAATTCCTATAGAAAAACTTTTTCATTTGGTCAATTTTACTCTTTTCTCTTTTACATTTTTCTCTTTGTCCTTCGGTTGAAAATAAATAAATAAATAAATGAAGATGAAAAAAGAAAATAATGTATTCAAATAATCGAAGTAGTTAGAAAGATGAATGAAAATTTTTCGCTTGTGTTATAATACGCAGATAGAAAATACCGACGGGTATATATTATATTATGGTATTGTTATTATTATATCGTCTGGTCAATATAATCATCTAAGTATGAGAAAATGACGAGAACAGAAATAAAATAAAATAAATTGTAATTTACATTTCATTTTTTTT